>CM057169.1:17593410-17604193 GCA_029962745.1 Echinometra lucunter
CTGTAGCCGTGGTCGGGATCAGTATTGGGGTCCTAGGTCATGTATGTAACAGTGGCAGAAAGAGGAAGATAGAGAGAGAGAGAGAGAGAGAGAGAGAGAGAGAGAGAGAGAGAGAGAGAGAGAGAGAGAGAGAGAGAGAGAGAGAGAGAGAGAGAGAAAGAGAGTGCATTAGATATGGGGGGGGAAGACCATCTTGGAAGGTACACAGTATCGCAATTTGCATTCAATATGACCTTACAAAGACGGGCAAACAAAACAATGCTTTTTGAAGTTCTGAAAGTTAGTCATGCTGGGTCCACTGCCTGACCCAAGGACTACCCCAAAGTTGGGAAATTTTCTTCCCTGAGATATCCGAGATATTAATTTTTTTTTAATGGCTAATTGCACTTTATGAAAGTTTATATCTTCTTGATGATACATTCATACATACGTATGGTAAAACCTTCCAGACCCCGGCAATTCTTTGTCCTCAGTCCTTGTTAAATTGTCACTCTTATAAGTCTTTACTGTTTCAAGCTATTTGTTTGTTACACTTTATTTTTTATTGTTTTCTCTTTTACAAAGGAATAATAAGTTTCTTTGTTTGACCGAACATTTTCCATTGTCATGTATGTATCAGAAGGTCTGGGGTTCGACTCTCTGCCACTGGACTCATCTCCCTTGCCATGCCAGACCTAAAGGAGTGATTTATTCAAGAACTCTTTAGAAATGTATACTATATGGATGACTGTTTATTAACAGCATTATTAGCATCAAATGAGTCGAAGAGGAAAAAAAATTGGTTAAACTCCACTTTACCAGATTCTCCCCGGAAATCGTCCCTCTGAAAGTCATCTTCATACAAGTCAGGTTCTTGGCTCCTCCCACCACGGTCCACGTACCAACCTCCGGCAGAGGTGGGGCCGTTGTCGGCATGGGCGTGGTTGTCGGCTCGGGCGTGGTGAGCGGCTCAGTGGAAGTCTCCGCCCCCTTCGTCGTGTCATTCGGCCTTGTCTGTATTGGCTCGGTGTGAGGCGTGGACGTTGCCGGGATGGGCGTGGTTGTTGTTATATCAGGCGTGGCGGTTGCTGCGTTAGGCGTGGTGGTGGGTGTGTCCGTTGAGCCTGTGGTCCTGTCAGGATCGTTGTCGCTTTCGTGATTGTCAGGGCTCCTGGATCAGCAGATATCAATAAGATGAGAAGAATTGTGATCTTGATCTTTTCTCTTCCCCCCGCCCCTCCATTTTTAACATTCCTTAATAAAACAAAATGTTATCAGGCCAAAAATAAAATCATTATGTGTGCACACAATAATTTCTTTAATGGCGTCTCAATTTACAGTTCGCCTGAATTGTTGGCACTTACCGCATTATAATATGCAGTCAAATCCAAATCATAATGTCATGATATCATACATACATTCCAAGCTAAGTCATGAAAATATATCATTTCAAAATATGAAATAAAATGCGTTATATCCAAAGCTACTTTGTTATTATTATTATTATTAGTAGTAGTAGTAGTAGTAGTAGTAGTAGTAGTAGTAGTAGTAGTAGCAGTAGTAGTATCGATAATATATATTATTGCCATACTACTACAACTGCTACTACCACCACCACCACCACCATTTTTATCATAATGGATATTTGCTATTATTGTTATCATTATCATTATAATCATCATCGTCATCATTATCATCATCTTTAAGGCTTTTTATTGGTATTAATGTGACATATCAGGTCTGATATGATAGACTATTCAAAGGATGCTAAGAAAGTGAACGCCCCCTCGTGGGTACGGTCTCAACGTGTCTGTATCGAAAATTACTATTCTAACCACAAATATATAATCAGTCCACCGAAGACTGTCTTTCTTCTGTAGGCCTGTACTTACCTAGCAACACAATAGCGAAAATCACAGTTTTGGGCTCCATGATGAGCCTTCAAGGTGAAAATTCCTGTTTATATGTGGGCCGTCCGCCCTGGTATAATCACCGGAGCTACAGTATCCGGAAGATAATGATAATAAATGTTTATTTTTACTTTTTCGCGAAACTCTTCTCCTGGTGTTAAGAGTAATGTGCTGTTTTGAAGGACGTCCGCGTTTTTTTTTTTTTTTTTTTTTTTTCCCGTTCAATTCTGTTATTGATCAAAGTCCAAACCATGGAGTAAACCCTTTTTAATCCCATGAATAAACTAAAGGCATCTATATCACAAACATATTTACATAAGTTACGTCAGAAATGCGCAAACTTGATAATAATTTTAGGTAGAAAAGGAAGGAAAGGGAAGGAAACAGAATGAAAACTAAAAATCCATTCCATCAAGAATTATCCGTGAATACACGTCGTTTCTACCTTTATTTACAATCATTTTGTATTGATATTGTTTTGTTTTGGTATCTACTGTAATATTGTATCATTCCCTCATTGTTTTATTTAGCATCTTATGCTGCAGAACTCTCGTGCAAAACAGTTTTTCTGTGTACTGAAGAGACTACCCTGTGTAAAATAATTTGCAAAACAAAAAAAAACCCAGAACAAAATGAATAATAAATACAGGTTATCTGCGTCTACTGAAATTATCGATTGCATTCATTTTTGTTTCGTGATATGACGGTGAATATTTGTCAAATGTATACGGTTTATGTTGTAAGGCCATTTCTGCCTTGTAAAACTAAACTTTTCGATGTGGACTATGTTTTGGTGTTTCTGTCCATGACTGTTTGTCTCTCTCCCTCTCTCTCCCACGTTTCTTTCATCTTTTCTTTTATTTTTCACCCCCTCTCTCTCTCTCTCTCTCTCTCTCTCGCTATTGTGGGATCAATTTTCGTTTCCTTTTCTACACATGGTACACGCCATTTGTAATTATTCCCTTGTTACACAAAATAATGAAATGAGTTGGGGGGAGTATGAGGAGAGAAAAAAATACAGGGCCCGTTTCATAAAACTTGTTATCAGTAACAACTGCTACGTTTCTGTGACAAATTTGCTCCCAGTCAATCAGATGCAAGGATTTTACTAGCTTATAACAGTTATTGCAACCTTTCTCCCCCTCTATATCTCTCTCTCTCTCTTTCTTCCTTTCGAATTGTGTAGATATGGGAATTTATAAAATTGATGAAATATACTGTAACAGAATTGAAAAATTAAACGTCACATGAAAAGTTTTCATAAAAATCTTTATTGAATCCATTCTTGTATAACAGGAATAGAAATTAGCTTAAATATATATATAAAAAAGAAAATTATTCCGGTACAAACCATCACATAATTTAATCAGTTACATGGGCAATCACCCACACAGTGGTGTATCCAAGAAAGGGCAGGGGATCGGGCAGCAGATCGGGCAGGGGATCGGGCAGGGGATCTGGTAGGGGTCCGTGCACGCTCCCTTTTGTTGAAATTTAAACCCATTTCCAAAGGGAACCTGTCTGACTCGAATCTGTAAGTACATAGGGATTACTATGGTGGCCCTGAAGTACGCTCGACAACAGGTGATGTGCAACGTGAATTTCGCATCCCAGGTCCTGAACTTCGCATCCGAGGTCATGAAATTCATGACCCGTGGCGCAAACTTTGCATCCCAAGTGGTGAAATTCACGACCCGCGGTGCGAAATTCAGGACTGGGATGCAAAGTTCGCGCCACGGGTCCTGAATTTCGCACCGCGGGTCGTGTATTTCACCACTTGGGATGCAAGGTTTGCGCCACGGGTCATGAATTTCGCATCGCGGGTCGTGAATTTCACGACGCAAAGTTCAGGACCTGGGATGCGAAATTCACGTCGCACATGACCTGTTGTCGAGGGTTCGGTGTAAAAATGTCAGAGGTAAAAAATGCCAGAGGAAAAAATGTCAGAGGTAAAAAATGCCAGAGGAAAAAATGTCAGAGGTAAAAATGTCAGAGGTAAAAATGTCAGAGGTAAAAAATGCCAGAGGAAAAAATGTCAGAGGTAAAAAATGCCAGAGGAAAAAATGTCAGAGGTAAAAATGTCAGAGGTAAAAATGTCAGAGGTAAAAATGTCAGAGGTAAAAATGTCAGAGGTAAAAATGTCAGAGGTAAACATGTCAGGGGAAAAAAATGTCAGAGGTAAATTTGTCAAATGTAAAAATGTCAGAGATAAAAATGTCAGCTCTGAAAATGCCGAAGTGAACGTTTTACAGGTAAGAATATTGAATTTGAAATTAGGAAGAGCACGAGATATTAAAAAAAGAATTCATACTGTATAAATGGAGTGATAACAATAATACTGCTCTCTGTAAAAGTGTGTATGTTCAGTCATTACTCATTTGATGTGAAAGTGATAATGCTCGCCCCATTTAACCACCTAATGAGACCAATCTTGTTTTGGCCGGGAGAACATCCTGGTATGTGCGCATTCTGTTTTGATCTTCCGAGCACTTGTTTAGCTGACTCCAAATATAGCAGCAAACGAATGCCCAGTGCCCTCTCTGTGATTAAGATTTGGCCGCTTAACACGATTGCACTGTGAAACATATTTATGACAATTTCAGCAAGCGATAAGTAAATCCGCGTTTTGGGTAAAGAAATGTAGCATGGGATGATGTTCATTATTTTCTTTGTGAGATTAATTAAGTTACAATATTATATCTAAATGATTTAAGATCTTAAGTGGAATGACAGAATGGTAGATGAACTTAAGAAGGGATATCCACGTTTGATGTTTTGCATATGCTAACACAATTATCTAATTGAATAATTCTCTTTAAAAGTTGTAAATTCCGCAGCGTATCGGATGAAGTAATACAAAAGGTCGAGAAATAGATCGAATTAACGATTCAATTTCGCTTATTTCCTATTCTTCCTTACGTATTAGGACAATAATATTGAAGCATTCGTTCACGTATACCACGCTTAATTGAATAATTCTTTTTAAAAGTTGTAAATTCCGCAGCGTATCGGATGAAGTAATACAAAAGGTCGAGAAATACAAAAGGTCGAGAAATAGATCGAATTAACGATTCAATTTCGCTTACTTCCTATTCTTCCTTACGTATAAGGACAATAATATTGAAGCATTCGTTCACGTATACCACGCTTTATTGGAGTAGGGGAGGGGGAGCTTATGAAGAGGAAAGTACATATTAAAATCGCGCAGTTGTGTGGAATGTGTGTGGTCAGCTACTCGTGTTACCAACCCAGTTTTTTTCCCACCACCGTTTTTACAATGCCCGTCCCCGCGGTGAAAACGAGGGCAATGCGCGCATACCAGAACGTTCACCCCGCCAACACCATAACCGTTATTTCCAAATGGCCAAGACAAGGGCATTCAAGTATAGACACAGTATGTTTACAGAAAATATTTGAATATATCCCACTCCCCATAATTTCTATAATTCAGTATTCGTACTTGAAACGTGTCACTTAAACATTTCCAAATCTGGCATACCTCTGACATTAATTTTTTTACCTCTGACATTTTTACCTCTGACATTTTACTTCTGACATTTTTACCTCTGACATTTTCAACCTCTGACATTTTTACCTCTGACATTTTTACCTCTGACATTTTTACCTCTGACATTTTCACCTCTGACATTTTTACCTCTGACATTTTACTTCTGACATTTTTACCTCTGACATTTTCAACCTCTGACATTTTTACCTCTGACATTTTTACCTCTGACATTTTTACCTCTGACATTTTTTCCTCTGACAGTTTTACCTCTGACATTTTTACCTGCACCTTGTCGAGCGTACTTCAGGGCCACAATAGATCACGGAATTCAGTAGTTGATGGGTAAAGTGAAATGTTAGGTGGAAGGAGAAAAAAGAAGCAATAAAATTTGCACATACAGGGTTTAAGGCAAGTACTAGTAGGCATTTCATGTATTCCTACCCCTTACCTGGGGAGGATTCCCCCCCCCCCCCCCATTTCAATTTCTGGATACGCCACATCTCTACCATTCACCACCCCTCTCTCTTCTCTTCTCTCTCTCTCTCTCTCTCTCTCTCTCTCTCTCTCTCTCTCTCTCTCTCTCTTTCTTTTATTTACTGAGAGCAACGACGACAACAGTACTGATACTATTCTGCCCTACTTTGGCAAAAGGAAGCAAGTGACATTTCAACCAAATTTGAGTTATTGATATTTTCATATTATACCTAGTGTGCTCTTCACCTGGGCCAAATTGTATGCATGAACACTCATCCTGCTAACATGGCTAAGGGATATGTTAGGCAAAACATCATGGTATAGCACTGACATCTGTGTGAATGACAGATACGTCATTAATTTTTGCTTTTTACAGGAAATGTCACTTTTGTCACTTGCTTCCTTTGGCCAAAGTAGGGCAGTCTTAATGACATGACCATCATGATTATGATGACATGAGGCTGATAATGACGATGATGATGATGATGATGATGATGATGACGATGATGATGATGATGATGATGATGACGATAATGACGATGATGATGATGACGATGGTGACGATGATGATGATGATGATCATGATGATGATAACGACCATGATTTACAACACTTGTGTATATAGCCTCGAATATTTCTTCACGCGTTCAAAGGCACAAACTTATTCAATGAGGTCACTCGTCATCATCATTTAAAAAGGGTGAGTGTCAATATTTTTGGAGTATTCCTTTTAAAAAAGGTCATTCTCAGCGAAAAGAATCATCAACATAATTTTCATGAAAGACTTGCGAAGCCACGGAGATATAACATCCAGAGCGCATAGGCGCCATGGCTCAGTGGAAAAGTTTTGGTCTCGTAACCGGGAGGACCCGGGTTCGATACCCAAGTGCCCTTGGGTAGGGTTGATCCTCAAGTCCCTCAAACATCAGAGAGGACTTTAAGCAGTCGTTGCTTACGGATTCAACCGTTTTCTTAGTAGTTACAGGTAAGATAAAGTATAATAATAATAATAATAATAATAATGATAATCCGTTCTTGTATAGCGCATATCACATTATTATCTAACGTCTCTATGCGCTTCCAAAGGATTTTGGATATTATTACCCTGGCTTTAGCCCGGCAGCCTTTTACAGCGCACAAGCATTTCGAGGAATTAATTCCTGCCAGGTACCCAATTACCACACCAGGGTCGAGTGTGGCAAATATAGATTAATGTCTTGCCAAAGGACGTTAGTGCTGCGGCAGGGATTCGAACCCCGTACCTTGTGGTTCAAAGCCCGGAGACTTATTCACTGGACCACAACACCTCTGTGTCATCAAATTATTAAATTCTTCCCGTATTTATGTTTGTGGTTGGCAACGTTCTGGCATGGGGGCATATTGCTGTTCCACACCTCCTTTTGGATGTCCACAGAGATCTTGGTATAGAGGGGAAAAAGTTCCAACCCATCCTTCGAGTAGGTCATATTGTTTATACCTTCCCAGTCGGCGCGAAGCTGAAAGTTGTTGTACAGGCAGTCGCTGTGGTGGTTTTTAAGGGAAAAATAAACAAGAAGGTAGAGTTAAGATAAGCGTAAAAGTGAACGTACTGTATAGGCGGAAAAGGGGCGGAGGAGGATCGCCCCTACTGAAAGGAAAAAAGTATGGAAACCACCAGTATCAGCATCCACCCCCCACCCCCTCTGATGCTGGTGTCCCAGCAATATTGCTGCTGCTGCTACCAACAGTCTTCATGGTCTTTATAAAACCTTGAAAATCACTGGCTAAGATTATTAAAGAATAAATTTACACTTCTTTTCATAGTTGTGGTTTTAGTTTGTGAATTGTAGGAATAACTCACACTTCTGGACACAATTGTGATTTCAGTTTCGGCTTGTGTTGAAGCGACCTGTAATAACCATGTTCCTTTTCGCGGGTAGCTTTGAACCCCTGTCGATTCAACCTCGCTAACAGCTCGTCGTCCTCTCCGCCCCACCCCCAGTAGGCGTTGGAGTAGCCGTTGCTCTGGCGGACCTGCTCGGCCGTCAGTCCGACCACTCCGCCGAATATGTCCTCATACGGCAAACTGGTGTTAAATGAAAATGAAAAAGAAAAAGAAGAAGAAGAAATAAAACAAGAAACATACTGCTTGTTAGTGAAAACAAGGTCATAGTGATGTTTGGCATAGGCTGATCACATATGATTAGAACAGTCGGTGGCGTAATGAGCCAATTATTCTGAAAGGGTCTTGCGGTCTTGCAAACTGCCCAAGTAGCAAGTGTCCAATTTTTTTTATACTTGCGAGCGAGCGAAGTGAGAAAGGAAAAATGTTCACCCTTTTATAATGAAAAAAAAGTATTTTCTCCCTATTGGTATTTTCATTCTTCCTTTTTTCCTTTTTCTTCTTCTCTTTCTTCTTCTTTTTCTGCTTCTTTCTCTCTGTGGTGAGGAACTTTGTGGGCTGCAGCCCTCCAGACCTCCCTCCAACCGTTCGCTTGCATATTAGTTGGGTAAAATGCATACTTGTTGCTTCAAATATTAAAGTGTAATCAAATTTAGGGCAAAGAATTAACTCGACATTTGAGTCAAAATTTAGCAAATGTTAGACAAAATTTTTTCCTGTTACAAACACGATGCCACTGTCTTTATCCAATATTGGGTGAATTAGAACCAACCAATTTTAGAGAATGTATGGGCTCTTAATTCCTACTCGCGTGTATTCCTAAAACTTACCGATATTTAAATTGCTCTGTGTAAGATGCGAAATGTCTAGGAAAGTGATCACACCCATAGTAGTTTTCAGCTTTCATCGGGACGAGGTCGGTGTCGTGAAAAATGACGCAATCCCAGTCCCCGAATCTTGTCGCTTCACGGTATCCGACGTTCTTCATCAGGCCGCGGTTGAACTCCAAATTATTGTACTGCAGAAAGGATAATAATGATAATGATTTTGACCGACGATGATGATGATGACGATGATGATGATGATGATGATGATGATGATGATAATGATAATGATAACAATATCAATTATGATTACAATGCTAATGATAGTATTAATAATGGCAACAACAATAATAATAATAATAATATTTGGGGTTTCCAGATCATTTAAAAACCTTTTTTTCATCCAATTTCATCAAGTACAATTTCATTTCGTCCTAAGAATCCCGAAATGTGCAAGTGTCATAGTCAATTTCATAATTTGTCATCCATGTTCTTTTCTTCAGAGATCGATCGGTTTGATACTGTTCAGTTCACTTCTCTCCTCTTGTCAGTAAAAAAATATATATAAATAAGTCAATTATTTGCTTTTAACTGTTTGATTATATGACCATCTTTTTAACCTGATGGAAATGAACAATTTAACTTGTTGACTGTTTAGCGTTTCACTACATGTATTTTTCAACTGTTCAAAATATTTAGCTATTGAAATAAACTTACTTCATTATCAAATTATTCACCAAATCAGGGCCCCGTTTTATAAAAACTTGTTATCAGTATCAATTACCACATTTCTATGACAAATTTGTTCTCAGCCAATCGGATGCAAGAAGTTTAGTAGCTTGTAACAATTATTGCAACTTGTTATTAATAACAAGTTTTTATGAAATGGGGCCCAGTTCAATTTGTTACTTCTTACCTGTTCTCCGACGAAAACCCCAAATTCTAACTTTTGGATTTGTAGGAATGGAATCAGGTTGTGTAGAAGCATGGCGAGATGGACGTTGCGATCTCGAAAGGGAATAACGATTGCGACCTGTATTCAATTAGAAAATAAAAATACTGTCAAATTCAAGGGCGAATCCAGGAATCTGCAAAAAAGGGGGAGGGTAACAAATGAAATAAAATGACTAGCAAACAGATAAAGAAGAGAGAGAGAGATAGGGAGAGAGAGAGAGAGAGAGAGAGAGAGAGAGAAGCAGGTAAGAAAATAAAGAGGAAAAGGCTCATGACATTTGTAAGTGCTTTAGGGATCGAAATGTGGAAGAGAATCTAAAATAACAATGGTATTCGGGCATATACATGTATTAAATATTGTCAAGTTAAAGGGCAGATCCAGGAATCTGCAAAAGGGATAGGGGGCCTGATTTTTAAAAAAAATGACCAGCAAACAGACGGAAAAAAGGAAATAAAATTAGGTGAGAAAATAAAGAGGAAAGGCTTATAACATTTGGAGGTGATTTGGGGATCAAACGTCGAAGAGAGTATAAAATAACAATGATTTAAGGGCATATTATTTATTTTTGTGTGTGTGTTCTACGTTATAATGTTTTTTTATATAAAAATATGGGGTGTGGAATGAAAAAGGAGAGGAAAAGATGGAAAAGGAGATAATAAAAAGAAAAGGAAGAGAGAGAGAGAGAGAGAGAAAGAAAGAAAGAGAGAGAAACCTACCACAAAGAATAGAGCAATCCTATACTCAAATCTACATTGTATGTCTCAATTTCTATGTTTTGTTTTGGTTTTTGTTTTTGTTTGTTTTGTTTTGTTTTTGTTTTGGGGGGATAAATTACCTTCCACTTTGGATTGCAGTTGGAGGGACGCCACCGTCCGCCAGCCATATAGTCATAACTCCCTATTTTCAATAAATCTCCATCAAAGTATTGCAGCTTCCCGATGGTGCCATTTTTCTCATCCGTTCCTGACAGGGATTTGATCTTCTCTGCAAGAAGGTCGTTTGTACGTTTCAAGAGAGAAGTTACTTCTTGGTAAGATGACGTGAAGACTTCTCGCTCAAGGACGTCAAATGTGATGGACCTTATGTTTGCTTCGTATCTGGAACGTAATTCTAGAAGAAGAAGATAATTGTGCACAAGGAGGAGGATGACAGGGGTAATGATGATGGCGATGATGATGGCGATGATGATGGTAATGGTACGATGATGACGATGATGACGGTGACGATGATGATGGCGATGATAATGATGAT
>CM057169.1:17604693-17673886 GCA_029962745.1 Echinometra lucunter
ACAGTTGCATGATCGTGTTTATTAAAGACAGATATGATGATATAATCTGCAGAGATTTTACAGCCTTTAATACATCTTCGATGTCTCTGAGCGCAGCCCTCTATCTAGAACAGAAATCGTATGACGCCGGTCACTTGATTCAGGCTTGCCCGCCTTTATAATCAATGCATTGTCTTCACTCCCTAGGAGCATTCTAGGCAGGCGCCTTTTGCGGACGCTCTCAGTGATAAACAAACCACTATGACATCCTCCTCCTACGGGGTACCCATCCACTTGGAGAAAGACAAAAACAGATTTTTTTTTTCAGGAGCTTTGTTTGAAATCTCACCAAAAGCAGTTTACGAACTCCCCCCCCCAAAAAAAAAAAAAACAACAAAAAACAAAAAACAAACAAACCCAAACAAACCAAAACAAAACAAAGTAATCAAACAGAGCTTTCAAAAGGTTTCTCCTGAAATAAGGTATTCTGCCAACAACAGCAACAACAGCAGCAGCAACAGCAAAAACATGAGCAATAACGGTTACATAATCATCAACTTAATTGGAGTAACAATAAAAACACAATAAAAATATCAAATTTTCAGGTGCCTTTTGGCATCTAAAATTGGGACGGGCACAAAAATACAATAAATGGGCGGAAACGGGGGGGGGGGGGTTTCTTTGGTCTAAGCCTGCTTAAGGTAGGCATGATTTGGGGTTTTAAAGGGGCAGGGAGTTAGTCGTGCCCCTGCCCCCATCTAGCCTCTGCTTCATAGTAGACTACGACACTTCTTACTTGTATTATACACGGTTCCATTGTCGATCTCTCTGACGGTGAGGGCACCTTCCTGGTTCAAATTCTGGGTGAAGACGCCCCTATCCGGGGATCTATGCCGGTGGTACGTGACGGCGACGAGGGTGATGACCACCAGACAGGCCATCGCCCCAGTCTTGCGTCTTCTCGTCGAGGCACATCGGAATCTAGGAGAAAGAGAGAGTGAGGAGAGAGGGGGAGATATAGAAAGAAGAGAGAGAGAGAGAGAGAGAGAGAGATAAGAGAGAGAGAGAGAGAGAGAGAGAGAGGAGGGGGGGGGAGGGAGACGAGATGGAGAGAGAGTGTACTTATTCCATCGACTCGTTTGCCCATTATTACATGCCATTTCGTATTAGTCATATTTGCTTATAATTGTTGTTAATGGAAATCAATAAAATCCCTGTGGCAGGAGTGGAGGGAAAAGTATTGAGAAAAAAAAAATCATATTATCATCCGATGATTATTATAGGTTTTCCCGGCCGATTTCGTCAAAACAGCATTCAATTTCATGATCAAGCATTCAAATTCAAGCAATTTTAGTCCATCGGTTTTCCAGTGCTTAAATTTAACACTTTGTGCATTCAATTCTTTCAATTCTTTTTTAAACATTGAAATTAGTAATATTATCATTCAAATTAAATGCAATTCGATTCAATTTGGTAATGAATAACCGTCATTCAATTTCGCCAAGTCTGAGAGGAAGAAGAAATTCCTTGCTGAATTGCGGCTTCATTTTCAATCACTTTCGCACTTACGCCATTTAGTTATACAACGTAAGTGGTCTCTATCTCTTTTTTACGGAAGCTTAAAAGTGCCCCCAGAAACCGAGATAATTTAGGACGTGAAGACGAGAAGACGAGACGAGATGACGACAAAAAGAGTCAAGAAGACAAGAAGACGAGGCAAAGAAGACAAGAAGACAGGATCCTGGATCTCGGCAAGTTGACTTCCGCGGGACAAGATGACAAGAAGACAAGATCCCGGAACTCGTCAAGTCGACTTTTGTAGGACGAGAAGACAAAAAGACAAGATCCTGGATCTTGACAAGTCGACTTCTGAAGGACGAGAAGACAAGAAGACAGAATCCTGGATCTCATCAAGTGGACTTCTTCAGGACGAGAAGACGAGAAGACAAGATCCTGGACTTCATCAAGTCGACTTCTTCAGGACGAGAAGACAAGAAGACAAAATATTGGATCTTGTCAAGTAGACTTCTGTAGGACGAGAAGACAAGAAGACAGGATCCTGGATCTCCTCAAGTTGACTTCTGAAGGACGAGAAGAAAAGAAGACAAGATTACAAGTTTTGTCAAGTCGACTTGATGTGGATGAGATGACAAGAAGACAAAATCCTTGATCTCGTCCAGTCGCCTTCTTGGGGACAAGAAGACGAGAAGACAAGATCATGTATTTTGTCAAGTCGACTTCGTCAGGACGTGAAGACAAGAAGACAAGATCCTTAATCTTGTCAAGTCGACTTGGTGAGGACGAGTTGACAGGAAGACAAGATCCCGGATCTTGTCAGCTCCGTCGACGAAGGCGAAGCAGAGTCGCTCTCCTTCTCAACCGAAGATTCAGTCCCAGTCATCATAATACTAGTTATACCCTTGCAGTGAATAACTAGGTACGAAAGCTTAAAAGTGATCACTTGTTACAAGTCAGACGATCTAGACCTAAGTCGTACGAAGTCGACTTGACGAGATCACGATTTCCTCTTCTTATCATCTCATCCCCTCAACCTCATCAAGTCAACTTGACAAGATACAGGATCTAATCTTCTTGTCTTCTCGTACTCAAGAAGATGACTTGATGAGATCAAGCATTTTGTATTCTCGTCATGACACGACTCACGATATTGTCTTCTTGTCTTCTCATCCTAACAAAGTCTTCATGACGAGATCTAGGATTTTGTCTTCTTGTCTTCCCATCCTCATCAAGTCGACTTGACGAGATACAGGATTGTGTCTTCTTGTCTTCTCGTCCTGAAGAAGTAGACTTGACGAAATCCAGGATCTTGTCTTCTCGTCTTCTTGTCCCGAAGAAGACAACTTGACGAGATCCAGGATTTTGTCTTCTTGTCATGTCATCCACTTCTAGTCGACTTGACAAGACTTGGAATCTTGTCTTCTTGTCTTCTCGTCCTTCAGAAGTCGACTTGATGAGATCCAGGATCCTGTCTTCTTGTCTTCTCGTCCTGAAGAAGTCGACTTGCCGAGATCCAGGATCTTGTCTCTTTGTCTTCTCATCCTACAGAAGTCGACTTGACGAGTTCCGGGATCTTGTCTTCTTGTCATCTTGTCCTACGGAAGTCGACTTGCCGAGATCCAGGATCTTGTCTTCTCGTCTTCTCGTCCTGACGAAGTCGACTTGATGAGTTCTGGGATCTTGTCTTCTTGTCTTCTCGTCCTGACGAAGTCGACTTGATGAGTTCTGGGATCTTGTCTTCTTGTCATCTTGTCCTTCGGAAGTCGACTTGACGAGATCTAGGATCTTGTCTTCTCGTCTTCTTTGCCTCGTCTTCTTGTCTTCTTGACTGTTTTTCTCGTCTTCTCGTCTCGTCTTCTCGTCTTCACGTCCTAAATTATCTCGGCTTCTGGGGGCACTTTTAAGCTTCCGTACTTTTTCATTTTCATTTTTATTCTCTTTAATTCTTTATTTCTTTTCTGTCATTATATATTTGACATTCACATTTCTTTCTTTTTCAGTTGATATGTCATTATTCTTTTATTCTTCTGTGATCTTATTCTTTATCTTTGCATACAATTCAGTATAAAATGCATGTCAACACTGGAGTAGCTAAGGAGGGGCAAAAGGGGGCCATGCCCCCTCCCCCTGTTGATCGGCGAGCAAAAAAATAAAAATAAAAAAATAAAAATCCATCGAGTCCACTCGACACAACTTACCCTACCACTACCCTGCGAAATGAAAGTAAAACGTAGACATGCCACTTCTCATATAAGTTACCCACAATACTGCAATTTTAGTGTGCAGAAAATGCCCCCCCCCCCCCGGCTACACACCCCCACCTTGGCCCCCTATAGGCTATGCCACTTCTCATATAAGTTACCCCTAATACTGATTCTAGTGTGCAGAAAATGCCATTTTCATGCACAAATTTTCAAAAATCTCCCTACCGTGGGAGAGGGAATACCCCCCTCCCACAACTTCCCCCTGCTCGGTCGCTTCGCTCCCTCGCTTTGCCCCCTTATATAAGTTACTCCTAATACTGAATTTTAGTGTGCAAAAAATGTAATTTTCACGCACGAATTTTCAATAATCTCCCTACCGACCCCTTACACACCCTCCCCCGGTTCGGTCGCTTCGCTCCCTCGCCTTGGCCCCCACCCCCCCCCCCCCCCATATGCCACTTTTCATATAGGTCACCCCTAATACTGAATTTTAGTGTACAAAAAATGTTATTTCCATGCTCGGATTTTCAAATATATACCGTGGGAGCTAGGGGGGTACCTCCCTCCCACACTCTCCCCCGCTCTTTCGTTTCGCTCCCTCGCCTTGGCCCCCCTGTTGAAAATTCCTGGCTACGCCAATGCGTGGTCATGGTTTATTTTGTTGTGATCTTTATTTGCACATTTGTGAGGGTTTTCTTTTCATATTTCTTTTTTTTTCACCTGCTAATTGCTAATGAATCTCCGTCTTGTTCTTTTCTACATTATATGTAAGCAGAAACACACACTGACTCATTACCATATTAGATGAAAAACATTGCACAAATGTCAAAACTGTATGCCTATTCATGAAATTGTATGGCAAGATTCTTCCAGCTTCATGTCCTGCGCTAATTGGAATGCTGTTTACACGAATTTGAATGTTGTTTACACAGATGATTAAATTGAATTATCTTTTCCCAAATAGCTTTCTTATTTTTAATCCTATCATACACTCCTAAAAATGGATTGGTCAGAATGACCAAAATATGGGTCAATTCCCACCAAAGCTATTGATGAATATGTGTTCGACCGACGTATTGGTTAGAATGAATCCAAGATGGGTTGTCTGTTACAACCAATAATTGGTCAAAATTTTAACCAGTCTCCAGGCATGCCAAATGGTTATTCCAACCAATATGCTTGTGTTCATTGCTCCACCCAAAATTTTTCTTGGTCAGTATAATTTATAACTAATTACGTTTGGTCATGAATTTGGTTCAGCACCAACTGGGTTATCAAAATGCATAGGTTATGATATCATGTTTTACAGTTTGAAAAAAAAAAAGAAAAGATATCTACATATCACAGGATTTTTTTTCTATCAATCGCATAGCCCAGAGAGCTCGCAATAACACAGTCACCGGCAACCTACCCTAATCCTACACTATCCTATTCCTATAATCCTACATCCTATACCTTAGGCTTACTGAAATGTATTATCTACTTCATAGGGACTATATTGGAGTAATTGTTAATTGTTGGAAATTACAATTTAGTTTGCAATCTCAAATTACCTCATAATTATGTTTGAATAATGCAGACGACAACCCGATAATTAATGTAAATACATTTGCATCACATTCCAAAGTGCAATCGTTGCTAGAAAAATAATAATAATAAAAACAAAACAAAACAAATCAAATTTCATTTATCATTTCACCAAATTTTTGTCGTTTACAGTTGTTCATGAAATGCGGTTATAGATTACAATTTTCTAATTTAGATTTTAAAATGCCTCCTCATAAATACATGTTCGAAATATTAATGCAAATACATTTTGCATTGCAGATAAACATGTTACTGTTGCATGAATACGGTTGGTTGGTTGGTTGTTTGGTTTTGGGGTTTAGAGGCGCTTATCATTTCTAAATTAGAATATCAAATGATATTTATCCATTTTCACAAATTTTGGTTGTTTTATGTTCGATCATGAATATTCATGATGGTCTTATATGAATGTTAAATGGTTTGCATGACCAATACATTGGTTGTTATAACCAATATTTCTTGACCATTTCAAATGGTAAATAGACGTAAATAATCATATTTCAAATAATTAATGGTTAACCAATGAAAATGGAACAGTTAGGCCAACAAATTTTTAAGTACCTGTAAGCATCGGAAACATCACACATTATGCAGTGCATAATGTGCTCTATCACGCAATGGACTCTGCAATATTTCATGATGAAGCTATATATATGCTCTGTGTAATTGTGCTCTTCTCACTTACACTGTTGTAATAAGTGGTGCTCTTAATCCAATCAAAACACACGCAAAAGAAAAGATAAACAAAACGACATATATCAGAAAACAGGAAATGTTAATGAAAAATACCCACTTAGCGCGTTGCATTCTTTTATAAAGTAGATAACTATCGCCTCCTTTTCTCGAGATCCCAACAACGTCTCAATTGAAAGTACGGAACTATGTTGTAAAACGTCGACAGAATTTATGTCCATTCTTCCGCCTTATATACATATAGCCTTATAGACGTAGCCAAACGGACTCAAGGAATCATTCCCCCCCCCCCCCCCCGATTTGCAAAGAGAGTATCCGCGGGGTCAGGAACAACCCCTGGAAATGTGCGTACCCCCAGGTCCCTCCCCCCCCCCCCTTTCTCAAGAAGACTGGTTACATGCTTCTCTTATGTAAGCCTCCAATATTGTGTCTGGTTTGAATGAGATTTTTTTTGATAGTCTTAATACCCCTTTTCTCCTCATGCACGCTTGATGGGCTCGCTCCTTTATACAACAACAATATTTGGTTCGAGTTTGCTCTGTCAGTTCGTAATACGTTTTCTTGAAATGAGGATTAAGGCTCAATCTTTTCAAATCTTCCTTCTCTTTTATTCCATTTTCCCCCCAAAATTCTCCGTTTCTTATACACGCTGTACCTCAAATCATTATCACATGGTGTCCATTTTGGCAAGAAAACGCACAAAATGACCAAAATTTAGTAGATATCAGACGGTTTGAAGTCGGTGAGCTTTGTTAAAATTGTCAAAGGACGTGGAATAGGGGAAATCAAAAGTCCAGGGAATATCATTATCCTAGATTTGTCACAAACAATACGGTAACTATAAGGTCCCTTTTCTCAAAAAAATTTAGTTAATAATGATAATAATGAAAATGATAATAACATTGAAAACAGTAGTAATAATCATGATAATAATATTGAAAGAATGTAAGATTTTTAAAGGCCAAATCCACTTGATTATCGAGTGCTCAAGGCGCAACTTGTGCGAAAGATGAAATTACACATATCACATGATGAATGGTTAATAATGATAATAATGAAAATGATAATAACATTGAAAATAGTAATAATAATCATGATAATAATATTGAAAGAATGTTTGCAAAGGCCAAATCCACTTGATTATCGAGTGCTCAAGGCGCAACTTGTGCGAAAGATGAAATTACACATATTACATGATGAATAACAAAGTTGCAATAGGATAGAATATGACTTGAAAGGTAATGGTCATAAATTATAGGCCGAAAGATGATTTTAAAGATTATTTTTGAACACTTCAACTGATGTGCTGTATCTAATCAGCGTATTCCATACTTGAATACATTCTTGAATATTATAGTTCTGTGTGGGATCCTTATCAGAAAACCAGGATAACCTCGAAAAAGTTCAAAGAAGAGCAGCCAGATTCGTGTCTACTGAACACAAATGGCCTCAGCTAGTGGTGAATAATCTGGCATTGGAAACTCTTCAAGATAGGAGAACTAAAAGCCGTCTAATAACTTCGTTTAAGGACATTTATTACCTAACTCCAGTCAGATTGCTAAAAAAACAAAACAAAACAAACAAACAAACAAACAAACAAACAAACAAAAAAAATCCACTAAAACAACGACCAGACAGTCACATGAATTGAACCACACTGTTGCTTATAAATTTGGAATAAGATTGTTTACATCCATTTATGAAATAATTTTGACAATGATCTATTCCTAATAGATACACTCCCAGATTTTATTGAAATCATGTATGGATATTTGTTTGTTTTTGTGGAACTCATATGCATGCGTATATGCCTATGAGTAAGAAAGCACGGGACCTAAGGCTTTAAGTCCTCTTCGCCGGTAATGACGCATATTTTTTTTTTTTTTTACAAAAGGGCACTATTTGTAGGTAATCGATATGGTTTTGAACCAAGGATCTCCTGGTAACGAGGGCATTGTTTTACCAATGAATCAGGGCCGTACGCAGCTGGTGCTGGGGTAGGGGCAGCCCGAAGAATTAAATTTCATGAAAAACAAATTTAAGTAAATTAATAAGATTTAAATACTGCACTGACTTTGCCCTAGCCCCATACTGAAAAATTTCTCTCTTTATACTGCTATGCATTGAACGACAATACATCTGTAGTCCGTCTGGAAAGATCTAAGCTTCAGTAACGATTGCAATTGCTTCAGCACTGAATCATGTCCGTATGCAGCTAGGGGTGCAGCCCTCAGAAATTTTAGAAAAAAAAACCCAAAGAAAATGTAATAAAAATGTAAAGACCGCACTGCATTTGCCCCCGCCCCGACTGAAAAGAATCCCTTTGTACGGTCATGCATGCACAATACCTCTGTACTCCTGGAAAGATCTAAGCTTCAATAATCATGAATAAAGCATATTGTCACAATCAATGGTGTCTGGAACATTCTGAGGTTAGTAAAAAAAAAAAATTATAATAATAAATCCAACTTTATGAGCAACAGCTATAACTGCATGAATGCATCGAGAGAGTCGTATACGGCTATACCCAGTCACTGTGAAACATCACGATATCCTCTTATAACTCCATGGCCCATTGAAATATTACTACATTAGCATTCAATCAATCAAAATGACGTACATGCTGTGTGGTACGGGCAACTACTACTGCCATTAACCAAATTGCATCTTGCATAGATAATACGGAGACCATTATTCCTTCAATAAATGAAGAGGTTATAGCTTCGACTAGTTCAAACCTTGCTATTATAGCAGATAGCAGAACCGGGACTTTGCAGGAATGGGGAGGGCACGATTCCGAAAAACTCTGCTCTCAACCCCGATAAAAAGTCATATCCATTTTTTTCAATATGTTTTTCTAGGAAAATCTGATAAGGAGGGTATTTTTGGTTGCGTCCTTATTAAAAGTATTTGATATCACTGGGGTGGGAGGGGGGGGGGGGGTTAATGGACTGGCATGTGTCTCCACACTTCATCCATGCATGTCATGCGTGGACAGCTTCAACCAGTGTATTCTAGTTTCAGATTTGCTATAATTTATTGTAGTAGAGGGCGGATCAAAAATTTGTAAAGGTGTTGGGGGAGGGGGGCTTAAATGCGAAAAATATCTAGCAAGGAAATATTTTGTAAAATGTTACATTTGCCGAACACCTTTAGCAGGGGGGGGGGTCGATTTGAAATCTCGTATTTGTTTTGGCTCTGTATTCAAGATGTATACCGATCGGGTTTCAATTATTGGGGCATATACACTGTAAGAAAATTACTGTAGAATTAACGGTAAATTACTGACAACTCTGCTGCCAGTAATTTACTGTATTTTTACAGTATACTGTTTATTCTACGGTAAAACTGTAAACAGTAGTCAAATGGAGTATTTAAAGGAGAATGCAACCCAGGCATCAGTGTGTTCTTAGTGAATGGAGATGACCAAGAAGAGTAAACACTGAAAATTTGAGCAAAATCAGACAATCTGTTCAAGAGTTATGAATTTTGAAAGTTTCAGTAAATCTCTATTATCCTTGAGTTGGCAACTTTGCCAGCATCTGTGATGTCATCGTGGACAACTCTCCATTCATTTTGTGCATAAATTTTCAACAAAAAAAAAAAATTTTTAATGAAATTTCAAGTCAGGAATCAACATAATTCTTCCCAAAATGCTTGCAGAATTGATGTAGCCATGTCATACTCAAACAATAAATCAAACAAATTTCTATTTTTCTTTAAAATGAAGAAAATGTGAAATTCTGTGTACAAAATGAATGGAGAGTTGTCCACGATGACATCACAGATGCTGGTGGAGTTGGCAACTCAAGGATCCCCATAATAAGGATTTATTCAAACTTTCAAAGTTCATAACTCTAGAACAGATTGTCCGATTTTGCTCAAATTTTTCCCTCTTTACTCTTCTTGTTCTTCTTCATTCACTGGAAGTATACTGATGTCTGGGTTGCATTTTCCTTTAACGGTAAATGATTCAGTATTTACTGTATCATTTCCGGAATTTACAGTACTTTATTGGTAACTCTGCTGCCAGTAATTTACTTCAAATTCCTACATGCAGCATTTTTTTTTCTGTGTAGAGCCGTTTGTGCTCCTAACATAATTATACACCAGTGGACAATCAAGCTCTCATCTATCAAGTGTATAGGTTTTCTGTAGTTTCGATGTTTCCTCTTTCTCCCTGTGTTTAACCCAATGGGGCGACTGAAGAGTCTGCTATTCTATTCTGAAGTTGAAAGCGCTAGTCAAGAGTTGCCATCACAAATGAAACAAATGTTGCTAAGACGAAAATGCATAGATATACACTGCGTCCCAGAAAAAACAGAACCCTAAAACAAAGGCTTATTGTGCGGAAGCAATGGGGCGTATGATTGAAAAAACATGTTCAAAGTAAACTTTGACTTATGCTCTTTTAAATGATACATTAAGCAAACTTATTTATTCATGCATCTCTGAGTACCATGACTTTGAAAATTTAATGTCAAAAACAATTTGCTACACTTGTTGGCTTTGACACTAAGCACATTAGGAAAAGAAAGAGATGGACACATCCTGTGCTTAGAATAAACAGAAACCTAAAACAAAACCTTATAAGGTACAATATATTGTATACCGAATCACTGGGGTGTATGATTAAAAACAAATGTTCAAAATGAATTTGGACAATTTTCTTTCGAATGATACACAAATGAGACCCATTCATTGATGCATCGCTGAGTACTGTGGTTTGGAAAATTTAATGTCAAAATCCATTTGCTGCACTTTTGGGGGAAAAATCTTTCACAAATGACCAACTGACCAACCTAAAATTTTTAGGTTGGTCAGTTGGTCTCAAAGAATTTGGTAACGATAAACACTGTCTGTTCAGGGGTTAGCTGAACCACATTCTGTAAGTTTGGTAAAGTAGGGGTGTCCATCTCTTTTTTTTTTCTTCTGATGTGCTGAGGCTCTAAGCCAAAAAGTGTAGCAAATGGTTTTTGACAGTAAATTTTCAAAGTCACGGTACTCAGAAATATACGAATAAATAAGTTTGCTTAATGTATCATTTAAACGAGCATAAGTCAAAGTTTATTTTGAACATGTGTTTTCAATAATACGCCACATTGCTTCCGCACAATAAGCCTTTGTTTTAGGGTTCTGTTTTTTTTTTTTGTTTTTTTTTTTCTGGGACGCACAGTACATGTATTGCGCTTTCCGCTTTCGATATCATTTCACAGTATTCCATATCCTTAATGTAGCTATACAATGCGAGTATAGTATACTGTTACTGATATCTTGTATTTTTCTTCACCATAAGGCTGTAATTGAAGAATGATGTGAGGGAGTTGATGGTATATTGAAATGGAATTAAGATCCGACTGGCGAGCAAAAGCCAAATGGCACAGATGCACATGTACAAAGATTACAAAAAACAACAACAACAAAAATGATGGGAAAGTCAACGGATATTTTAACCTGTAAATGCCAATAGAAAGTATATTACATCAATCATAATCAAGATTTGAACGCCTTATATATTCATCATGATTATTTAATATAAAATTATCGTTGCCTTAGTGCAAGCCAGTGGCGTTCCCATAAGTTAGCTCAAACCTCCCCACATGGGTGTGGGGGGGGGGGGGGGTTGGCTGCAGATGCAGACCATCTTTTGACACTTTTAAGTAAATTAAGTGCTTAAAAGCACATTGCCAGCTATAGTCGCTGGCTGTGCCAGGAGCACAGTACATGCAGGAACTCCATTAGTCACATAGATTAGACCCTCTGCGTATTTATACTGACCAGAGTTTTTGCCTTCAAGCGGAGGCGGGGGGGGGGGGCGAATGATCGAAGGGCATAAGGGCTTCCCGCGTGCTGTAGACGCATTTCTGTGTTATTCTCCCCCCCCCCCCCCCTCTCTATCTCTTTCTCGCGTGTTTGCAGCAAAATATTTGACTCCTGCCCCCCCCCCCCCTCCCCAGAATAGCAGTGCGTTGGAGTTGGCCGTCTACGGGTGAGGCTAAATGACATTTCGACAAACAGTTTGATTGATCGTATACTGTATACAAAACAAAACAAAACAAAAATTGCTGTATATATAGCAATTTACAGTAAATTACCGGCAGCAGGGTTGCCAGTAATTTGCTGCAGGCCTTTTTGAAAAAATGTATTAAGGTAAAACCGTAAATAGCATTATATATATATATATATATATATATATATATATATATATATATAAATATATATAAATAGAGTTTGAAACTGTAAATGATACAATATTTTATAGACTGTATCATTTATGGAATTCAAATTACCGGCAATCCTGCTGCCAGTAATTTACTGTGCATAAATTCCTACAACATTTTTTGACAGTGTATAAAGCGTTCATATGAATTTTTAAAAACTCGTGCTCAGTTAACGAAAGCGAATGGGAACTGACCCAAGGCTGATAAGTAAATCGAAAAGCAATACGAACCCAGAAAGGTTTGCAATAATCAAAGATAACTTACAGGAAAGACAAGCTCATCTTGAGGTTGATCTGAGCAGGACAATACGATTTGTGCAGATGCCGTTAGCAGTTCAGGCGTACCCGTCTGCACGATATTTTAGGTAATACTATATTCCGAAACAAGTACGGTCATACAGCATATACCAGCCTTGAATAACACCAGGCTAGACAATCATGAATAATTATGTTGGGGCAGGCATTCGTTGTGATCCACTTGAGTGATTTTCATATTATAATAACTGCCGGAAGGAACTGTGAAAAATGAATTTACTTCCCTCTTTCCCCCCCCCCCCCCTCTCTCTCTCTCTCTCTCTCTCTCTGTCTGTCTGTCGGTCTGTATATCTCTATCTGTCTATCTGTCTCTCTCTCTCTTCCCCCTCTCTCTAAAAATGATGGGAGGGGTCAGATGTCACTAACTCGGACTAAGAAATTCTAATTTCCTATTCCCAGGCTCAAAGTAAAGGTTTCACTTAAGCAGAAGTCTAGGAAATAGGACAGGAGATTAAGATATATTTTTAAAAGATTATCTTTACGACTTAATGGGTCTTTCTGCATTTTCAGAAATCTGTTGTTTTTTTTTCAAAGATATCTTCATTGATGATCGCAGGCATATAGATTAGAAAAGAAAGTCAGGGCTCAGTTTGGAGGATTTTTTTTATCTTCATACGTGACAATATAAAAAGATATTACTTAGCTGAGGATAAGCTATAGAGCAGGGTGAAAGTAGATTTTTACAATATTTTTTATATTGATGGAGCGCCAGATAAAACAGAGTTGTCTAATGAGGGATAATACCCCCCCCCCCCCCCCCTGGAATTTACGCCAATGCGGCATTTTGACAGTCTGTGGCAACCCGAGCAAAGCCAAAATAGGAAAAATGAAAAGGCATGCATGGATGTAGACTAAAGGTGGCGCAAAATGAGATTTTCCATGGCTATTTGATATAAATGGCGTACTTTGAATTCTTGCTTCTACTTCTTATATTCCAACACGCTGGAACTTTTACAATGTAATATAGATTTCCAACATGGGCTGGTTTGCCCTCCTCAGCCGAATTCCTGAGGGGTCCAGATAGAGATCCAAGAGAAATTATTAAATGGAGAGAAATAGTAACATTGCAAACGTGATAGAGAGAAAAAGGAGAATGACAGGAATATTACAGGCATCATTATCATCGTCTTCATCATCATCATCACTGATGATCACCATCATCATCACCATCATCATCATCATCACCACCACCACCACCACCACCACCATCATCACAATTATGATCGCATCATGCGTCATCATCTCCGAGATAATCACTATAGGCCAATTAGCACTATTGCGGTCATCATCATTACCTTCATCTATCAATTTGGATTCAGAGAAAACCATAATAGCATTTTCCATGACATCTTAACTCTTATTGATAGAATAGCGTGTGCTATTAATTGATTAATCTTCACGCACGATTGGAATTTTCTTCTTCATGGCAAGGACTTTGACGCTACTGATAAACGTACCAATCACGAGAATAGAGAACGGGTCTTGTAATGGTTCAGGAATATACTAAAAGAAACCAAGTTATTGTTACTCAAAGGCTACAGTTCTTCAGTTAAACCAATAAATTGTGGAGTGCCGCAAGGATATTCTGCTCGTATCTCTGTTTTTCATCATATACGTTAATCTTTTTAACATAATATAAAGCTTTCTCCATTTCATCATGCATATTAATAATTTGCTGATGATTCTAACCTCTCTTTTTCCCTCATAGAGACCTAGCTATGTCAACGGTCACTTCCGAGTTGAAATGTCAGATTTACGGATCGGACTGGATGGAGGTGAACAAGCTGTCTTTAAACCTACGTATGCTCTGTAGCAATACAATTATATTTGTGTCCAGCGATATTGTTTATGGACCTTGTGGCAGATTAGCCTTCTGCTAAACAAGTTATCCAATAAAGTCTACTACTATTACTACTACTTCTACAGTACTTCTACTACTACTACTGCTGCTACTGCTGCTACTGCTGCTACTGCTGCTACTGCTGCTACTGCTGCTACTGCTGCTACTGCTGCTACTGCTGCTACTGCTGCTACTGCTGCTACTGCTGCTACTGCTGCTACTGCTGCTACTGCTGCTACTGCTGCTACTGCTGCTACTGCTGCTACTGCTGCTACTGCTGCTACTGCTGCTACTGCTGCTACTGCTGCTACTGCTGCTACTACTGCTACTACTGCTACTACTACTACTACTGCTACTACTGCTACTACTACTACTACTTCTACTACTACTACTACTACTACTGCTACTACTGCTACTACTGCTACTACTACTACTACTACTACTACTGCTACTACTGCTACTACTGCTACTACTGCTACTACTGCTACTACTGCTACTACTGCTACTACTGCTACTACTGCTACTACTGCTACTACTGCTACTACTACTACTACTGCTACTACTGCTACTACTGCTACTACTACTACTACTTCTACTACTACTACTGCTACTACTGCTACTACTGCTACTACTGCTACTACTACTACTACTACTGCTACTACTGCTACTACTACTACTACTACTACTACTACTACTACTACTACTACTACTACTACTACTGCTACTACTGCTACTGCTGCTGCTGCTACTGCTACTACTACTACTACTGCTACTGCTACTGCTACTGCTACTGCTACTGCTACTGCTACTGCTACTACTACTACTACTACTACTACTACTACTACTACTACTACTACTACTACTACTATACTACTACTACTGCTACTGCTACTACAGTCAACTCTGCCTAAGTCAAAGTCCCATAAGTCGAATAAACGCCTAAGTTAAAGGTCTATACGGAGTCCCATTCCTTTATTTTCTTTTGTTTTTGACCCCTCATAAGTCGAATTTTCTCTAAGTCGAAGCTTTTTCTTCAGTCCCAAGAGATTCGACTTAGGCAGAGTTGACTGTACTACTACTACTACTACTGCTACTGCTGCTGCTGCTGCTGCTGCTGCTGCTGCTGCTGCTGCTAATGCTGCTGCTACTGCTGCTACTACTGCTACTACTAACACCTATCGAAAAGTAAAAGATACAGTCATGATAATAAATAACATGCTCTCCTGGAAAATCTCAAGCTGATAACTTGAAGAAAAAAAATCAAGAAACATAGGAATAATTGACAAATTGCAGAATTCATTTCCATCCTTTTATTGCCTCTTTGAACTTTTACCCTATGTTTTCCATAAGTTAACTATGTAAGTTTAGCATATGGCAACTCTGCCTTACTACAATCAAACCAGGGAAATGTAACATTTCCCCTGATAAAACGGATCACGCTACTAAAATGAGGGGGGGGGGGGGGGGCTGCAGAGGGCAGTATGTCTCACGTGCATGACTAAGTTCTCAAAATGCCTGACCTGTACTTTTATATTTTGGGTCAGTTTATTAATAACGAGTTTCCAAATATTTGTTTAATATATACGAAGCACTCCATATCTACCCAACAAGACAACCTTGTAAAGTAAACGATCTCTACTTGTTTCATCTTGGAGAATTTATGTATAAATTCAATTCTGGTGCCCTTCCCTTAGTTTTTCATGACATGTTTATAAAGAATCAAACTATTCATAAATATCCCACTAGACAGTCTGAAGAATTTCATTTACCTTTACTAAAAACACTTTCAGCACAAAATACATTCATTTTTGAAGGTCCTAAATTTTGGAATACTTTGCGCATAGATTTGAAAAACTCCCCTTCACTCGCAGTCTTCAAAAGAAAACGTAAGACATTTTTATTGGCTACGTATAAAACCTAGCTCTCCTTGTTGTACTTAGATTGTCCCTTCTTTTATTGTCAATATTATCACTATTATCATGATTATTTTTGTTATTAGTATCATGATTACTATTATTATTGTGATTATCAATATCATTAACATTATTATTATCTCTATTATTACTGTCATTGCTATTATTGTTGGTATCCGAAGAACTCGTCACCACTTCTCAACCAGTCATACACTTTGATCCGTTTCCTTTGCGCGTTTACTTCATATTCGTTATACATCACCTTTGAAACATTTTCTTATTTTAGTCCACATGCAGATATGTTCTCCTCATCGTCTCTCCTCGTTATTCTTCGTAAATTACTCATTTCATGCATCATGTTATTGTTTATTTCACATTTTTCTTCCCCTCTTTTGGCCACTATCATTATTTTAATTATGTAATTTAATATTAATGAATAATTTGATTTGAGGGGTCCACGACTTACAAGCACAGCTTCACAGTGGACCTCTCCATTTCCAGCATGTTATTTTCAGCCACAAATATCTCATGATCCATATTAAGTTTCAGATGTATAATTTAGATAAATATATATATATATATATAAAATATTGTGTTACATGTTTCTTTATTACATTTCAATTGTTATAACTGTATTTATGATGGATTTTGTCTACTGTTTTGTTGGAAATGAGAAAAAATAAAAACTGAAAACTGAAAACTGAAACCTTTTTCCATCTTCCATGCTAAATTTCGTTTTTACAGGCCCCAGATACTAAGTCCAAGCAGAAATAGAGAGAATGCATCGATCGCTTTACAAAAGATCTGAACTACTTTTTAGTTAAACCATGGCATACCAATTGACACCCCTATAAAAACTCTATTCTCAATGTCTTCATTGTTTTATTCCTTGTTTTTTTCCTGTATGCAATCCACAGAAAATAGAAGGAAGGGAAATATTTTTTTCAAAATTGGTATCACGACACCATGGGCATATATCTTTAGTTCTGTGAAGAATAGGCCTAGTTTTTTTTATATATATAATTATTATTATCCTTTTTGTTATGTTGCTGTACGTGGCTACGTGCTCTATATGTAAGTAAATAAAAGCTCTATCCCTGAATGAATAAGACCTACTCAACGCCTCTTCCAGAAGAAAAGATAAGAAGAATATTACGCACCCCCCCCAAAAAAAAAAAAAAAAAAAAACCACGTCAACCTTCCATTCTAATTCGCTGCCTTTAGTTAACTTTATTTCAAGGGTCTTTTTATAATATGTGTCATTTTTTAGGCTTTGGCCTAACTAACTAAAGAAATGTCTTTAGTTTGAATTTAATGTATTGTCCTTTCCTTTTTTCTGATATATATCTATATATTTCATTTTAAAAATTACATAAGTTAAGTTTACTATATTTATTTAAGGGATCCACATTGTACAAGCATTGCTTTTAGTGGATCCCTCCATTTCCGTAAGAGATTATGCTGTATATATATTTTTGTCATTGTAAAAAAAGTATACGAATGTACCTATGTATGTTTGATTTCTTTCATGATTTGTTATTTGTGTTTTGGAAATGAAAAATAAATTCTTGAACTCTTGAACTCTTCATGGCAGCAGCTCAAAAATCTTCCAAAGTTAGCGAACCTAATTTCATGGAGAGAAAAAGATATACCCCCCCCCCCCCAAAAAAAAAAAAAAAAAAAAAAAAAACAGCAGGCACGACAACCTTCGATTCCTACACTATGAACATGACAGACAAAGAAAGCGGACAAAATAAACAACCCTCATTCTACCTTTCACAATGGTTCTGGTAGTCAAAAGAACATCCCTTCACTACTATTGTCTAAAATATGTGGAACAGGTGTCACATGCATATTCACCTGGAACTGCATGATTAAACATAATAGCTGTGAAGGGATGTTCTTTTGACTACCAGAACCATTGTGAAGGGTAGAATGAGAGGTTGTTTATTTTGTCCGCTTTCTTTGTCCGCCATGTTCATAGTGCTAGCAGCCTTCAGTTTTACTTCTTTTTTATTCACTTTATTAAATGTGTCATTTTAGTCTTTGACCTAAGCAATTACAGCAATTCATATTAATTTAAGCCTCTATAAGTTAGTGAACCCAGTTTCCTTGAATGTTGTTCCGCTTACTGTCTTATCTGCGGAAACGATGTGACATCGTTATTGCAAAAGGTCAAACTATGATCTCATTCTTCACGAATAAACAATCGCTCAATTGCCTCACTACATAAATTTTTACATACAAAATATTGGGGCTTGCCATCAGCTGAATCACAGACTGGTAACCCATCTCACCATATACAAAGCGAGGGTCACAATGAATGAGGTATCGTTCAAGTAGAACATTCTTAAGTAATAACTCTACAGTGCTAGGAAAATGGCGACCGGCTGCTGTGGAGTCAAGCGACAGAAAGTTTCTGCTCCTCCCGAAAACGAAGGGAATCAACATGGATCTTCAACGTCTTGTTCAACTAGAGACTATATTCCGTCTCCAAGGAACGGTTCGGCTGTTATACCTCGACCAAATGGCCTTAGCAACGGACTGAATTCTAGCCTAGCCCGTATTGTGTGTGAAGAGATGTGCTATTTTTGCTTCGAAACTTTGTACAGACATCTGCACAACGAAGGGCCCGCACCATCGCCCAAATTCACCGATAAACCTTTGTGAGTGTTGTAGTTCAACGGCAGCAAATAATGCTGATGATTCCAAGGCGTGGTGTCACTGGCAATAGCAGTGAGATTGACAGGAAGAGAGCTTCATGGGTCTTAGGTTATAATATTAATAAGTTGAATTTCTGTCTTAAGTCTAAGACCAAGACGGCCTCCAACATTTGTCACAAAGTCAAAGATTTTATTATTCACTCACTTTAATGTTAACTTAAGTTTTTAAAAAATCTATGCATCTGGAAAATGATCCAAAAAGTGTAATGTTAATGTTTTGTTGATTGTCTTTTGATTTAATGCAAAATAGGTGTAATTCAAACAAAAACAAAACCACTTGGAAAGTATTCACATTACTAGCAGGACTAGTGCTCGGTTATACATGTTATACATGTAGTCTACTAACCTCGCACAACAGACGTGCTGTAACATGCAAATTGCTGACAATAAGAAAGTAGTGATTTCTGTTCAATTTATTGGACAGAGGAGCAAAACCTGTGTCACCAGTGATCAGAAAAATATTTTTCAAAATTCGATTGATCAAGATAATTTACATCCAGTTGGAGGAATGGAATGGAAATAGGATATTTTATTATTATAGGTGTAAGAAAGCAAATATTTTAGATGAATTCGTTAATTATTTTATTCATTTAGAACTAGTTTTTGTGTTTTGTATTTTCAGACAAAAAGATGTAAATTTGTAAGTTGGATTGGGTTTTCTTGTTTTGAATTCATACAATGTATATCTTAAATTATTGCATCAATTTTCTGTTTATTTCCTAATGTCCCCCCCCCCCCCCATCCCTAACCGTAACCCTACTAACCGTAACCCATATATAAAACATTAATTTCAACTTGGTGGGGAGGGGGCATAGGGAAGTCTTGCCTTTATTTATACTCGTAGCAATATTTTAAATGATAAGATTTTTATTATTTATCATCAGATTTAACAAAAAGTGCTGTTCCATTTATAAAAGGGGTCATGATTTAAAGTTGCCCAGACTCGATGTATAGATGGCACTTCAGCCTTCAACAGTGCTTGCGAAAAGCCCAATGAGCAGCCCCATGATTGGTACATTGTATGATGCACGATGCAGAACACACACACTCATTAGAATACAGACTTCGGCATTTGTTCGCATCTTCGCAACTAGCCTGGTTCATACATGATGCTCGATTGATCACAATAACACAGAGGTAAACGTGTATAACTGGCATTGAACTGTCATGGTGCTGCCCAGTGGGATTTTCGCATGCATTGCGTGATGCCATGAAGTGCTATCTATACACCAAGTTCGGGCAACTTTGAGGTGTATCAGTCACCTGAAAAAAATATTGTGTGCTGCTAGTATATGAATTTAACCCCCGACCCCCACCCCCCCCCCCCCCCCAAAAAAAAAAAAAAGAGAAAAAAACAACTTCTCAACATTCTAGGCATTAATTAATTACCTAATGTTAAAGAAGTTTCCAAGAAAATAGAGGATTACATAAGATCATAACATATGGAATTGAATCGCTGTTTGATTTCATCAACACCCCAGTTCATGTATGTGTGATATCTTGACTAGGTAGTCTATTCACTAGTCATATTCACAGTGAGCAGAATTGGCAGATTAGCCATTTTTTTGCCATTTTGTAGCTTTTTTCCCCCTCTTTTATAGCCATTTTGTAGCTGTTTTGTAGCCCTTTTGAAAACGGCTACAAAACAGGGGAAAAAAAATGCAAAACTGTTTCTCCATTGGAAATAACACAGTAAACGGCTACAAAACAGCAAAAAAAAAATGCACTTTGCAAATTTGGTTCACTGTAATTTATATTGATTGAGAGTATACACATGTATATATTTTTTGGAGCTTGGTTTTAGTTTTTGAGCCATTTCTCATTTATATTGGAATATTTAGGCTTGCAAGTAAAGAGTCATCAATTCAAGATTTGAATCAGTCTGTGATGTGTGAACTCTGATCAAGAAGTTACTTTAGATAGTAACTGTTGTTCTGTGCCTCTTCTTCCACTATTAAACAATGTACGTTTATGTTAAGTAGAGGTGTTGTGGCCCAGTGGATAATTCTCCAGACTTTGAACCAGAAGGTCCGGGGTTCGAATCCCTGCCGCGGCACTAATGTCCTTTGGCAAGATGAATCTACAATTGCCACGCCTTTCGGATGGTGACATTAAAGGGCGGTCCCAGACGTAAATAATCATATTTGATTGATACACGTCTGTAAATACCCAATTCAACAACAACAACAACAACAATTAATGGTTTAGCTGCTTTGATGTAATTCGGCAAGTCAAATACATGTATGTTTGGTCATTATATGTGTCCCATATCTTACAATGTACCAAGTAATATGGTATTCCAGTCTTAACCAAGACCGAGATACATGGAACTCGGGTTAAGGTCTATGGAAATTGCATGTTATAATGAAATCAAATTGTGCTCAACAGGTTAAAATGACATTAAAAATATTTTACTTGAAGTTTAATCTGATCCAATCCCCAGTAGTGTAAATTATACAACGACAAAAAAAAAAAAAAAAAAAATTACATATTCTAAAATCTTACATGTAAATGTTGTCCATAATCTGGTTACAGGTTTTTTGGAACATACATGTATGGAACAATTTTTTACAAAATAGCTTGTATTTCCTCTGTTGTTTTGCGTCCATCCAGGACTTCTGTTAAACCTACATGTATGTACACTTAACTTTTTTGGACCGTGAATATTACTGAGTTGGAATCAAATAGAGAAGTTTTCTTCTAATTATTCATCTTTGCTATGCCATGGGCCAGAAGTACACTGTAGCCTGGTGGTGTAGTCACTGCTAGAGGTCTGCAGCTTGCAGGTTCCAATCCCCCCTGGCCCTAAGATATATTTATGAACTGTTCAATGTATTTTGATTATGCACACAACAATCTCAAACACTTGGGTTGGTACAGGTGTATTTCGATAAATTTTACTTATTCATTTGAACCCAGTGCTCAGTCTAAAGCCATGTTTAACAAAATGAAAACTTAAACCTCTGTCTACATGTATCTTCTCTTGTAAACCTGACTTTCAAACTGAGGGATGGGTTTAAATTTAAGATGGTGCAGCTCACAGAGTTTTATTTAAAAAAAAAAAGAAGAAAAATTGTTTTAAGTCTGTAATACAAATTACTCACTTCTTTCTGTGTCGTCTCATTCTTGTTCCAGTCCACTATTTGTAACATGGAAAATAGGAAAAGAAAAACGTCTACGTGGCTGTATAGGTACATTTACCGCTATGAATCTACATGATGGTCTCAGGGAATATGCAATATCTAGGTAAGTCAAGTTGCTCCGTAGGTGCTTTCTCACCACCCGATCAGGAAAAATACCCCTTAAATTCACACCTACCCGAACCAGACATTTTGGGGAAAGTTCTTGTGGTTATGAGCATGCGCATTACGGTTTATTTTGGAGGTGAGGCACGCTTTCCTGCATTCTGCAGCGGCGAGCGGACCACTGTACAAACAATAAACAAAGATGGAAGCAAATTAACAACACAACACTTAATCTCGCTCGGCTTGGCCCCTACGGCTACAACGCATGTAAGTATACGTACGTGTGATCGTGAATATTGAAAGTCGCTTGCCAATTAGACCGGAGGTTCATGAACTTTAAGCGCTTGTGTTTGATGGGATAGAAGTTTTGATAATTTGCTTTCACATGGTAAATATCCCTGCGACCTTGGGGAAAAATGCATAATTTTGAGAAAGTACATGCTAAAATACGGGTATTTTTCGCAGGGATATTATGAATACTTTCATTTCACACTCGCAAAATACCAGGTATTCATCCTGATCGGGTTGGTGCAAAAGCACCCATTGAGTATATAGATTTCTAACCAAAAATATCTTGTTATTGATAATTTTATGAGTCGTGATATATTTGGATACTGATAATACAATAATGATACTGATTTTAAAAAGGATGATGATAATGATAATGATAGTAGTCATAATAATGAAAAGATGATGATGATGATGATGATGATAATACATGTACGACTACTACTACAACTACTAATAATAACTGGATTGATATAGTGCCTTTTCCTGAGGATACAAGGCATTATCACTTAAGTATAAGAGCAAATCAGGAATTATACAAATATTTGTTCAAATGTTTCTTGGAGAGGTCAAGTGAAGTACTATTATGTAGAAATGCAGGGAGTTTGTTCCAGAGATGTGGGGCAAGAGATTGAAACTTAAAGACGCTCAGTCGTGGGCTTTCATGGGGAATTTGACACCATGGGTGCTTACCCAGTAACGGGTGTTGTCCATCACCACGAGTTTTATGACCAACAGACCTTATGTAATGCTCTGTATATTCCACCCTTTGCCCCATTTGGAAAAGTCATTATCTCGCTTTCCCTGGCCCGACAATACCTGAAGCAGGCTGAAGAATGTTTATGGTGGGACAGCTGGTTTTGCTGTGCTCCAGAAATTTAGCTTCATTACAGGTATTTCCAGTGCTTTTGACAAAGTCTGGTGTCAGCAGATTATGATCAACTCCCCATGAAAGCCCACGACTGACTGTCTTTAAGGATTTGAAGGCAGCCTGTTTTGGGGAAAAACAAAGAGAATATGATGTTCTCTGTTGTTGAAAGAGTGAGGAAATGTATTTGAGGATGCGTGGTTGACAGTGATTTGTAAGTTTGAACAAGTATCCTGTATTGTATTCTCTCAGAAACGGGAGCCACTGAAGTTCATTTAGCAGTGGAGTAGCATGAGACTACTACTGCTACTACTACTACTACTACTGCTACTACTACTGCTACTACTACTACTACTACTGCTACTACTACTACTACTACTTATACATGTACTACAACTTACTAAAGTACTACCACAAACTACTTCTTACTACCACAAATATTTTAATTACTGATGATGATGATGATGATGAAAATATTCTTTTACATACACACATGTGATTACTAGCACTCCTTATGTGCTTTAAATAGCATTGCAATTAATGCATGACATGTATTTACCTGATTTGTTGTAACTGTAGGTGAAATTCATGTAAGCCAACATGTGCAGGAGAAAAATATGAGTTTGTCATCAGATTGACATTCTCCACGCAATACACGCATGCATCACTTGAGGCTTACCTGTACTTTGTATAACAAGGAATTATTATGCTGAAGCTTCATCACTCCCTGATCACAAGAAAGCAATTCAAAAGTCCAATTGAAAGAAAGTGAAGGGCAATTTATATCTAGATTGACATGCAATCCACTAAATGTCAAATTACATGCTTGAGCTGTACATGTCTTGTGGTTTCTTTATTGCCTTGCATGTCCATTTATAAAGTTTTATTAGATAGCCATTTATATTAGCCATATGCAGTGAACACATTTATTGCAAAAATCTTATGGAAGAATGCATTAAAAATCGATTGATTGTCTTTTAATCACAACAACAAACACAGCCATGAGTGGTTTTGAAAATACAGTGTAATGTTCTCGCACATCTTTTTTAAAATTTCTTTTAATTGATCCCAAATTACATTGTTCTTACCATATGTGAAATAATCTCATGACGTTCATTTATTGTTCATTTCTTTTTCTTATACATGTATCTTCAAAGTGCTTATCTGTGGAGTGAGGGGTTTTTTTTTTTTTTCTTCTTCTTCTCTTTTCTCCAAAATCTATTCATATCATATGAGGGGCTCCATGAATCTCATATTACGTTGTCCTTACCATATGTGAAAGTATCTTATGACGTTAATTCATTTATTTTTCATTCATATTTCTTTTGCTCCTCCAGTGCGTTTAAAGATACGCGATTTCAACCTATAACCAGGGATGAGCTATCACGCCTTCATGTCTCTGTATCCTTGCTGCGTCACTTTGAAGATGCCAAAGATTGGGAAGATTGGAGGGTAAGTAACTAACCCCGCTTTCAGACGAGAGAGTTCTGGTATTGATATACGATGTATGGATATAGGACGTTTTTTCGCGTTTGAATGCTCTTATATTGGTACGTCATTTCAATATACGACGTATATCGAAACGATGGTTTGGGCATCGTTTCGTACGATTATCCTATATCCATACAATGTAAATTCACGTCTGAATGCTCTTATATCCGTATGTCGTATAAGTAGGCAGGACTTATTCGCAACGCGCGCTTAGGACCCAACCTCTAATCTACTATAGATGAGTCCAGCACAACGTAACGTTAAACGAAGCGCAAAGCCCGCATGAAGTTCGTACTGCACAAGGGAGAGACTCGTACATATTCATGAGCTTCCCACAAAAGTTCAACTGAGCGTGAGGTCTGAATACTCCTGTACGATTATCGGATAACGGGGAGTTGCGTCTGAAAGGTCTCATATCAATACGTCGTAGGAATATACGATAAGTTGGTGCATCTGAAAGCAGGGTGAAATATGTTTTAGGTTATTCACCTGTCACTTTTATGTTCTGCAATCTTATGTTGTAATCATTTTGTATGTTAAAATCCTTGTGCAGCTGATCTGGTGTTGGAAGGAAGGCCTGTGGGCTGGTATTCTGAAAATTGTTTTATCTTTATCTTATTTTAATTGTCATAGCAATCAGAAATAGGGTGCGCCATTGGCTCACACTGTGCACTTTTCACTTGCATGCTGGTTCATTGGGTGCAATTTCATGCAGTCAAACCAGTCACAAGTTCACCTTCAAAATTTGTAATGACAAATGGAAGAATGAAGATACATGTAAGATAAAAGATAGAACAATTTTCAGAATATCAGCCCTGGCCTTTTTACCTGTACTTATTTATAGAATACTAAATAATAAAAATTGGCCAAGTGAAATGTGATTCCACTTTTTTCAGACTCTCATTCCAGTTTTGAGAGAATCATTGTATGAGTAGGGCAAGAAGGATTGCTCAGTATATGACATTTTCCAAATTTCATTGTGCAGCCAAAGCTTATGAATTGACTAAACTGCAATCCAAACAGTTGATTTCGGTACAATAAAGTCTAATTTGACCTGGCCTTCAAGCTAGTGTGCACACTGTTGTTAAAGGGTAAGTTGGTGTAGAGGTCAAGTCCCCCCCCCCCTTTCTCTCTCTCTTTCTCTCTCTCTTTCTCTCTCTCTTTCTCTCTCTCTTTCTCTCTCTCTTTCTCTCTCTCTTTCTCTCTCTTTTTCTCTTTTCTTTCTTTCTCTCTTTGTTTTCTCTTTCTCTCTCTGGTTGGATTATGGATACAACTTTTGTATTAATTCTCTGTTTCATTTTAATAATTTGATTTTTAATAATTTAATTTCATGAATAGTCTTGTTCATGTACACATATGACATGAGTTTATGTGTCAGTGTTACTCATTTGTAAATGAGAGAAATGTTATGATTTGTTTTATTTTCATTTTTTAAAGTACAAAAAAACATTGCTTTGTCAGTGTAAATATAGATCTACTGCGGAAACTCGTTATAAGGAGCGCTGATGTAATGAAATTCCTGATATAACATGGTTATTTTGCTGGTCCTACATTTTTATGTTCTTTTTTTTTTTTACAAAAAAAAAAACCACCCTGATGCATGTATATACCCTGATATAACAAAGAGATTCCTGTTATAACAAAGAAATTCCTGATATAACAAGTAATGTTCATGTCCAAGGTCCACGTTATAGTGAGTTTCCACTACATGTATATTAGACTTTTATGTAGATGTACTGCATAGGCCTGTAATGGAATGTGCTCTGTCTCTACTTTGTAGGTTGGTACCCATGGCATTAGGATAGAATTCTACAATGACAAAGGGGCCAAGAAATCTGCTACTTATCTACCTGAAGTCCCTCCGGAACAGGGTGAGTCAGTCTGGGGAGCGTCTCATGAATAGTCTTGTCTGTGATTTTCAACTGACAACTGTTATAAGCTACTGAAATCCTTGCATCTGATTGGCTGAGAGCAACTTTGTCAGTGAAAATCACTGACAGTGACTCTTCATAAAATGCTCCCTTGACCTTATCAATGGTTCTCAACCCATTCATTACAAAATTCCAAATTTTATTCCGCAATTTGATTTGGCCCAGGCCCCTAAAGTGCCGCCATTTTGTCCAGATCCATTAGAAGGCCAACCTAAGCACCATCAATATTCATGAGCAAAAATGAATAATTCATTTTGTAAGATGATTCCAAGGAATAGTGTGCGTTTATGCATGTTTTAAAACATAACGCCCACCAGCTAAAAACATGCACAGTCAATGCGCAACAAATGCGCATTAAATCAAAGTATCATAATAAAAGTGATACGCGCAATAGACATGAATAATGCAATGATAACGGGTGCTTAGGTCGGCCTTCAAATGATCCGAAAGAGGCGGGGCCTAATGCCATTCGCGTAATGATATCCACCCATGCTGCTTTTCGTCTAGTAAATTTATTATTTGTCTATGGTTTGACCCAATAACTTTTGATATAGAGCCCTAAAAAAAAAAAACACATACATGAGCAGAGAGAGTAAAATATTGTATAGATACTGTGGCCATTTTCATTGCATCTGTATTTGTTGTTTGATGCTGAAATGTTCTTAAAGGTAAACAAGCACTAAAATCCTGAAATTGCCATCATGATGAAAATTGCAAAATCACAAATTGGCAGCTTTTTAAACTTTTAATATCTTTAGGAAAATCCGAAATAGTATTCGTTTCTGATGTATGACGTTTTATAAGAAAATTGTAGCCATGAAAAAAAACTACTGGTGTTGCCAATGTGAAGAAGAAAAGCTGATCAATTTAGGCTTTGAATAATTCTTGTCCTGAATGGGCTCATGACTTAATGTGAGGAATGTAAATCTGTCTGGGTTGTGTGGGCTGTTGGAGGTGGGGGTGATGATTTGGTCATTAATGGAACAAAATCCATTTAAATTTTGTCTACATGATATGCAGAAGGCAGCCTATGACATGGATAAGGGCCTGGTAGACCTTGGTCTCCAAAATTGTAAATGTCAGCCGGCCTATCCATCATGGACCACCCCTCCCCCCCAAAAAAAGTGGTAGATAAAAAGTAAATAGATGCCGGTATATACACATTAATATGCAAAACATTACATTAATGAAAGAGGTCCTGTTTAAGTTCTACATACAGTTTTATGCAGATCTTGACACTGACAGGGACCTACACATAGGCCCCCCCCCCCCCCCCGAACTGAAAAAGTCAACAGTCCAATTGTATATGGAAACACCCCCCCCCCCCCCCCCCCCCCCCCCCCGGAAAAAAACAAACCCACATAATAAAACAAATTGAAATGAAAAAAAAAAAGGGTGGTGAATAAAGGTATGTTAAAGGTTAGCTTAGGGCACTGTGAGATGGAAAGGGTAAGGGGGAAAATTTGGTAGAGTCACAGTTTTGTTTCTGAAACATCAAATAAAAATGTTAATTTATAAGAAGTAAGTGCAAGTTTAAATGGGATGGTGGCAAATTTAAGACTTATAGTGTTTTTTCATATAAATATAATACAGGGGAAACTCGGTATAACGAGGTCGTCGGGACCGAAGGGTTTTCCTCGTTATAGCCGTTACCTCGTTATATCAGAACAAACAAAAAAGTGTATGTATGGGACTACATGTACATACATGAATGTACAGAGGTCTGCTGCCGCTACTTATGAACTCATTTTGCAGCTACAGAGACATTGATAATAATATCATTCTCTGATCTAGCTGATAATATTCTGGATAATATTAGAAAATGTGTTTAAACTACTAATTTCAGACGCCAAAATTACCGATAACATGAAAGTTTATCGCACCATCGAGGTTGCCTGTTCTGCGATATGAAAAAAAAAGTTATGCACTGTACTATACTACAAATAAAAACTCGTAATCTGCGTGCATCGGCCGCCCAGTTGAGTGAGCTGGGACTTGTTTGTGCCAGTAGCGGTGCCGTTATCTCTGCTGAATGATTTTAGCGGGGGGTTTTGTTGATAAAGCTGCAGTGAAATTTGCTTGCTCGTTATAACGGGAATGATTATCAATGTATTTCTTTGTTTAAGGGGTTCAGGATTTAGCTCGTTACAGCCGATATCTCGTTATAGCCGATCTCGTTATAACAGGTTCATGCCACCATAGACTTACACGTAAGTAAATTTGGGACCGTGACAAAACCTTCGTTATAGCCGTTACCTCGTTATAGCCGAGCTCGTTATATCGGGATTTCCCTGTATAAGGATTTCTGAAGGTATTAGATAAAGATTAATTTATATTCCTTTTTTTTTTTACAGAATGGACCAAGAAACAAACGATAGACCATCTACTGCGTAAGGGAGGCTACACGGCACCGGTAATACGAGACGAGTTTCGCCGCACTATACGTGTCACTAGGTACCAGAGCGAGAAACTTACCCAAAGCTATGCAGACTACACGGCCTATCACGCCAGTCGCCGACAAGTCAACGGACATATTTAATGATAGCTTTCCGTGCCACCGCCCCTGGTGCCGGTGGCAGACATGTCAAATTTTTCATCCTCTTTTTATATGTGTATTTTTAACTGTTGTTTTGAAGATACCATAGTTTTAAAAATACTGTAGGATATCAGTGGGGTAGTTCAGTTTAATAGGGCGTGTCTTGTGGAGTATTACGTGTATTTGATTGATAATTGATGACAATAAGAGATTTCCTTTTTTACTGGTAAGATGTGAAAGTGGATTTTTGTGTTACGTTAGCTAGTCCGGGCAAACTATTGCTTCCTTTTGTTTCTTCTTTTCTATGTTTCCTTTCACAATCATGGAATGTAATTCTTGTTCCAAAATGGACGAGTGCCTAATAAAGGAAGAGCAAAGGAACATGTGTGATATAAGGTGATTGATATATTGGGCATTATTCTTTGACTGCTCCAACATGTTCCACTTTCATTTCCACAAAGACATGACATGATAAACCTCAGAAGAAAGTACATGCTTTTTTTTCTGTTGTATTGACGTAACTGAGCAATCTTGTCTTATGATTTATGGGTCATCCGCCTCCAAGCAGAAGGAGGTTCACATTATGTGATATAAGTCTAACACAACTTTAATAGGCTTTACACAAACGGGATTTTGTAGTATGTACTTATCAGTATCAATGAATGGAACTTGGCTGTTTTGATGTGTCTTGTTAATGCGATGATGTTGAAAAGATATCCCAGGGGAGTGTTTCATAAAGACTAAGATTGTTTCAAATCGCTCTTAACTATGGCAGGCCATTCATGCCACTGTTTGCTTTCACCATCGGTCTCTCAAGGGATGCAAAAATCATTGTCACAGATTTGAAGAATTTACAATTTTTTTTCTTCACCAATGAACTATGAAACATTGTCAATTCTGCAGATTTGTGACTGTGATTTGCAAATCCTTTGAGAGATCCATGGTGAAAGAAAACAGTGGCATGAATGGCCATCCACAGTTAAGTGCAATTTGAGTCACTCTTAGTCTTTGTGAAACACCCCTCAGAATATTTTGTTTACACTACTATTGAAATCTCAGGGCGCATGATATACGTACTTGCTGTCTAGCCAGGGCTAGTCTTATTTCAGGTAATAGCAAGCTGGTTGCATGTACAGGTGAACTCCTCAGCTCATTTGATGTGAGTGTGATGTAAAGTGTTTACTGTTTAAGTGGTCTGCCAGAAGAGCAGTTTTTTAAAGTAAAAGTAGATAGGGACAGAGCTTTTAAAGGTAAAAACAACATACTACAACAATGAGAGCCAATTTTGAAGAAAAAAAACAAGAAAAAACAGAAAGGACTTTTATTCTTAACGTTGTTTTGGATAGCCATCTCCCCAAAGTTTGCCGCCTAATCCCTATGTCAAACTTGTTTTGGAATGCACAAAATCATGGCTGAATTTGGCTTGACATCATGCTAGTTTCGTAATAATCATGATTGTTCGAATTTCTATCTAAATATTGAGCAGAACATTATCACATCATCAGGGCTGGCGTTTTGTTTTTAAGTGAGAAACAAGTGAAATTTCACATTCCTGATCTTGTTGAAAATGTAAGATATTGAATAACAATAACAGTTATATGCATTTAACATGGTACAGTTTGAGGAAAGAGTAAAGGTCTGTAGAATGAAGTTGAGAATGAGTCGTTTAACATTGATTTTTATTTTTTTCAATTATCTGAGTTTTAGGTTACTGGTATTTATCTTCATGTCATAATTTATGCCTATCAGTTTTGCTTCTTTATAGGAGTGAAACCAGTTTAGTTTTCATGAACGCAAGATGAAAAGTGCATTTTGTTGTACATTTTGCATGTTTTAGATTTTGGTTGACTTGACGTGCATGTATATTTGTGCTGTTGCTATTTAAATTACATGCAAACCTTCCAAACCGTCCCTTTCTGGGAGGGGGGGGAGGGGTGGGGGTGGCTCCTCAAGATAGACATGCCACCACGACAGAGGCCAGCTTTAGTGACAGTGACAGGGGCTTCTGTCACAACAAAGACCTCTGTTACACATGGGTTACACATTGTCTGAGTACACCGCAAATGTAGCATCTATTGCCACTCTGACTCGACTTGTGGAACTGCCGCTGTGTGGAGCTGTGTCGATGACAGTAGCGCTCAACCCCTCAGTTGAAGCGGCAACTGCTAGAATAATAAGGGGAAAATGCATCTTGCAATGCAGGAGGATCAAATGTTTTCATCTGGTTTTATTCCTCTGAGCTGGTATCCCCTTGGCTATGGCAATTCCCCCCCCCCCTTTTTTTTTTCGGGTGTGTGTAATGTATCGGGAGAGCTACTCTTTAAAACCACCAACTCTTGGGTTCTTAAATGGGTCTCACCTATTTTACATACGAAGTAAAGGTAAACTTCTATCATCATCCCCTAAAGCTGATTTGCTTTTATTATATTGCTTTGGTTTTTTTATTTTCCGTGGTGTTTTTTGTATTTTTATCATAATCTCACTACTCTACCTAAACATTCCAGGAATGCAAAAGCGCTTCTGCTAAGTGTAAATCTGCGTACACCCAAGAGCGTTTCATCCTTTCCAATCGCCTTGCAGTGATATGTGTATTGGTGCTTGGGCAAATTGTAGTTATTGCTTGTTGCAAGTAGGGGATATGCTCTTTGGTCAGTGCTACTTTGTCTATCAAAAAGACATTTCGGTTTGGATTGTCTCTCGCTACACCTTGGCATGTAGCATATGGTGTAATCAAAAGCGAACCGTTTTTGTTTACCAATACCAAATAATGCCTCGCAGTCTGTTAATGTCACAATAAAGGTGGAAATGATTATGTTCATAACTTGTTATTAAAACTTTCTGGTTATTAGATGAAATGTGTCAGTCATTCAATGTTTTTATATTATTTCAATTTCAAATGGAAAAAGTGAGAATATTTGTTTTTTCTTTGTTTTCAGGATCAGGTGAGTGATGCCAAAAGTGATGTATTTCAGACTCGGAATAACACAAATTTAGTGAAGAATTTCTATTTTCTAGGTTGTCCTGAAACGAAACAGAATTCTTTGGTGAGTTCAGTCGTAAATACATTCAGTTGTAGGAGAGACAATGTCTGGCATATCCATAACTGTCGTTCATATCAGTATCTTGATATAACTACAAAAATCACAAATATGAGATAGGGTCTGAAATATTAAGTATTGATGAAATGAAAGCAAAATTATTCACCAACATTTTTTGACTGATAATAGAACTTGCTTGTATAGATCTTAGAATGTCTTATCAATTTGGGGTTTATTTCCCTTCTCTGTCTTGCCCTTGTAAATAGGCATTTTTAGTTCATTTTAGGCAATATGCATGCTCCTCTTTTGTTTTACATTTTAGTATTCTTTCCTCATATTGGTACACTTGATAAGAACGAGTTGCCTTATTTCTCTACTTATGTTAATCTCTACCTATGTGTGTTTGATATATGTATTCTGTGATTCTCATTATGGTCTACTGTTGTTTTTTTTCTATGGAATTTTACACTATGATTATGATGTAATTGTTGGTTTGTCGATGCAGTGCGAATGAGTGGCATTGAAATTTTGGTGATGGGTTAAGTCTTATGTTGAGGTTAGATAAAATCACTAGTGATTCATGTTCATAGTTTGACCATTTAAAATAAGCTACAATGCAGTAAATATACCAAAGTTTTGTTTTAATGTTCTTGCTAATTTATTTATATTACACTGTTGCAGTATCAAATATGTAAAATTACACGAGAAAAGACCCATCTTTAAAATTCGAACTGAAGTAAAAAATATCTTGAATCTGGATTTTGCATATTATTGATAAGATTTTTGCTTTTGATCATTTTTATTTCTTTTTTCTTAAATTTGACACATTTTTATTTCTGCAGCATTGGGAAGTCTGATTTTATAGGGTTGACCGTCTAAAAAGTCATGAATTGTTTACTGTGTAAAGCAAGGTTGTGTGAAACTATATAGAAACAACACCCTATTCACACGTGACGCAGCGAACTCCCTCAGAGAAACCAACACAGCAATATGAAACGACGTTACTGGTAAACGATTCTCACGTGAGAGAGGACAAAATGTGCAGAGTGCAACATGTAAACTTCAGTAAACTTGCTTCACCGTGTGTTATATGAGTGCACTTTGATGTGCTATAGCTTAATTGCAAAGCCAGAGTCATTTTTCAAAAAAAATAAAAAAATTTCAAGTGATTCAGGAGTGCATTTCTATGACGTCAAAATTATCATGTTTTCAAAACATTTTGTGTTCATAGCTCCTGAAAAATCATGTTTGAGATTGTTTTGCAAGTTAAAACTGTGTTTCCATGTAAAGAGCATTGGATGCAACAGCGTTCGCAGAGTGCAACATGTAAACTTCAGTAAACTTGCTTCACCCTGTGTTATATGAGTGCACTTTGATGTGCTATAGCTTAATTGCAAAGCCAGAGTCATTTTTCAAAAAAATAAAAAATTTCAAGTGATTCAGGAGTGCATTTCTATGACGTCAAAATTATCATGTTTTCAAAACATTTTGTGTTCATAGCTCCTGAAAAATCATGTTTGAGATTGTTTTGCAAGTTAAAACTGTGTTTCCATGTAAAGAGCATTGGATGCAACAGCGTTCTTACATGTAGTTACATGTGTATCGAAATTCCTATTCTGGCCTGAAACATTGAGCTATAATAACACACCCTGTGACACTGTACATTTGTGACTTCGGTTTTGTGACAGTGTTTCTTTTAAGGTCGTTTGCTGCGTCATATGTGAACGGTGCTTAAGTAGGTTTGGGTGTATAGAGTGTACGATGTCATTTGTCATTTTATATTACTTCATTCATGCACAATGTTTAGGTAGATAGATAGGTTTTTATCGAGAATATAACCATTGTTTACCATTCTTCATTATTTTCAAATGGACAAGGAGCTGGAGAAAACCAACAAGAAAAAAAGAAAAAAAATATTGATGTATTTACAGGATGTAGTTTGAGAAGAAAAAAAAAACATGACGATAAATGCATGGTTATAAAAACTGAAACTATTCTCTTTTGAGGTCATTTTTTTGTGTGTCTTTGTCAGTTACTAGTTTCAATTCAGAATTGTTGCCTTCGAGTGGATGATAAGTTCAATGTGTTGACTACATTACTGAATTATCAAAGTCCCATAGGCTCATCACAGGGACGACCTGCTTCCTGTTGGCAGTGACCATTGTGTTTTTGTCTCGCCCACCGGAGGTGAAGGCGAGACTAAGGGATCCAAATGTCGTCCGTCCGTCGTCCGTCCGTCGTCCGTCCGTCGTCCGTCCGTCCGTCCGTCACAAACGTTATGAAAGATAACTTGGCAACCGTGACTCACTTTTCAACCAAACTTGGGTTGTAGATGCACTAAGGGGACCTGCATGTTATGGTCCAGTCAGAGGTCACATGGTAAGGTCAAAGGTCATTTCAGGTCAAACGTTAAAGTTTACGTGCAAGACTCTCTTATGACACAAAACTCTGCAACCGTGACTCACTTTTCAACCAAACTTGGGTTGTAGATGCCCTAAGCGGACCTGCATGTTATGCTCTAGTCAGAGGTCACATGGTAAGGTCAAAGGTCATTTTAGGTCAAACGTTAAAATTTACGTGCAAGACTCTCTTATGACACAAAACTCTGCAACTGTGTGACACTGTTCAATCAAACTTGGGTTGTAGATGCACTAAGGGGACCTGCATCTTATGGTCCAGTCAGAGGTCACATGGTAAGGTCAAAGGTCATTTCAGGTCAAACGTTGAAGTTTACGTGCAAGACTCTCTTATGACTCAAAACTCTGCAACCGTGTGACACTTATCTATCAAACTTGGGTTGTCGATGCACTAAGGGGACCTGCATGTTATGGTCCAGTCATAGGTCACATGGTAAGGTCAAAGGTCATTTCAGGTCAAACATTAAAGTTTACGTGCAAGACTCTCTTATGACACAAAACTCTGCAACCGTGTGACACTTATCTATCAAACTTGGGTTGTAGATGCACTAAGGGGACCTGCATGTTATGGTCCAGTCAGAGGTCACATGGTCAGGTCAAAGGTCATTACAGGTCAAACGTTGAACGGTTAAAGTTTACGTGCAAGACTCTCTTATGACACAAAACTTTGCAACCGTGTCACACTTTTCAGTCAAACTTGGGTTGCAGATCACTAAGGGGAAGTGCATGTTATCATTCTGTTGGACTTCACATGATAAGGTGAAAGGTCATTGGAGGTCATATGTTACAGATGTTTTCAAATTCTTGAATTTGCTTTTCCTCTGTCATTTCTTGTATTTCAAACGTTAAAGTTTACCTGCAAGACTCTCTTATGACGCATAACTTGGCACATGTTGCTGCAATAGCAACCAAATTTGGGTGATAGATGCACTAGGGGTACATTCATGCTATTGTGCTGTCAGGTCACATGGTAAGGGAAAGGTCATTTTAGGTCAAACTTTACGACCTGCAAGACTTTCTTGTGACATCAAACTTGGTTAGGGCAAGGGATGTACTTGGGGAAACTTTTGTGTTATTTAGCCACGGGTGGGCGAGACACAATCTTCCTATTGGCTTGTTATTTACTCTCTGTTCGCTGTGGATTTTAAAACCAACAACCATCACATTGTTTGGAATGTAATTTTAATGGTCTCAAGGACCTCATTATATTGAGTTTCCACTGTATTGAGATTGGATCTTGTGCCTGTGTATAAAAACTCAACACAGTGTTTGCTGTTTTGGCTGTCAAGTCTTAGAATCATGATAATTTATCAGAGATGAAAGGTCACCAATTGGCTAGCCATAGATTTATAGTAAGCCAACTCGACTCACTGTGGAATTTGAACCTGGCATAGAGTTAATTTGCATAAAGTAAGTTATGGTGTATATTACACATACATCATAGGTGAACCAAGAGTTGACAGTGGCTGCCCAATGCTTGCGGCATTTGTCAACTCAAGCTGCTAATGGGTTAACCCGTTCATGACAGAGGTCCACATATCTTTTGATGCAAAGCCCTAAAAATCATACCAAATACATGAGCAGAAAGAGCAAAAAATTCTACACAAACTTTGCCCATTTTGGTTGCATCAATATTCATTGTTTGAAGCTGAAAATTTTTTAAAGGAAAATAAGCATTAAAATCCTTAAATTGGCAATGTGATAGAAAATTTAAAATCACTGTTTTCCCCTGCAAATTGGCAACTTTTCGACTTATCATAATTTCTGTCAATTTATATTCATTTCTGATACATGACGTTATATAAATAAAATGTAGCAATAAAATAAAAATGTTGGTGTTGCCAATTTGAAGAATAAAAGCTGATCAAATTAGGCTTTAAATAATTCCTGCCACGAATGGGTTAACTAACTTTATCTAGACTAACTCCAGTTGGTCCACTGTCTATGGATAGCCAATAATAAACTTCTTCGTCTGATAAATCGTCATGATTCTACAACTTACAATGTAGACTCGATGACAGCCAAAACAGCAAGGAATCCTGTTATATCGGGTATAAAAATAATAAGAATATAGAGCTGGGACCAGAATATTATCTTGTTTTATAAGGAATAGTGGAATACATGCAGCAAAATCCCATTATATCAGGTTAAGAAAGAATAGGATATAGAGCCAGGACCGGAATATTACCTTGTTATATCAGGAATAGTGGAATCCATGTAGAAGAATCTCATCATATCAGGTTAAAAAAAACAATAGATTATAGAGCTGGGACCGGAATATTACTTCGTTAGATCAGGAATAGTGTTATACTATATCATACCTCTTTACACTGAGTTTCCACTGTATCAATGCTCGAGTTCTTGGGCATGTCATACAAGTATTATATAAGCTGAAACTTTTGGAGTGATTTAATTTTGGCTAATTTTGCCATTCTGTCATTGCTAAAATTTCCACTCAAATGCTTGTATTTAAGTATAGGAACACCATTCAAAACATAAAATAATAACTTGCTAATACATGTAGGTCATCATTGTCCCAAATCACTAAAATTTTTGCATAGGTATGCTAAAATATTGGCTTATACATTGTGTCCACTAAAACAACCAAAGGAAGAAGACTTCAATATTTCTTTATGAATTTTATTTATGACAAAAGTTAAGACATCATCTGTACAAGTGCTCTCTTCTCAAGAGAAATTCAGTTGCTGAATTATCTACACATATTTACAAAGATTGTTTCTTTTTCCCCATGAAGAAGGTATCGGTCGATGATCAATTACATTGGAAAACACTGAACATGAATCAAACTACATGAACATATTCCTGAACACTCTATTCTATACCTGAACACGCAACATACAACTATAAATGTGAACATATTCCCTGAAAAAGTTCATGTGTCTATTCTTGCAACCATGTACATGTACATGTATATGTAAAGTTTGGTCTGTGATCCCATTCCCCTCCCCCCCCCCCCCCCTCCCCTCCAAAGAGAAGGAAATAAGATTTCTGTGACTGTCAAATCGAACAAAACAAATGGACTGGCATTTCTAAAACACTGCTACAATATCCATTTTGACAAAAATATTAAGATGGACTCGATGTATGGCAACACAAGATACTGGGTATTTCGTTTCATATTTGAGCAATCCATTTCTGTTCCTTACTTATCCATACATACTACCCACCTTGCACCCCCCCCCCCCCTTTCCCTCCCTGAGCAGAATATATTAAAGCCAGAGCGAACTGGCACCCTTGTATGGGACTTTGAAATAGCACCCTCTCAGTCCTAAACTACTGATTTGTCCCCTTTTTGCTCCCAGCATGCTCTATTCTGATCAATGAGAGCTTTATTTTTTGAGTAACATCTGTTAAAATGTATTTGTATTCATACTAAGGAAATTCACGAGAAGCCACAAAGGATATAATGTTTCTAAGAGTCTCTGGTTTTGAGTAGCCATAAGTTGGCGCTGTTGTAAATAAATCATAATAAGGGTCAGTTCACTGTTGCTTTAAACCCTGGTTAATCAAGAATGCACACAGCACTTAGATTTTACTCAAGGAAAACACTTCATCCACATGAAGACATTCACCCAAGGAACATACCGAGACAGACCAAGACAACATGTGCTGAACACTTTTACCTCGGGCATAACAGCTGCTTTTAGAAGACTATGACAGCTTAATGGTGATGCGTAGGAAAGGTAAAAAGAACTTTGGGAGTATGTGAAAAGGACTGCTGTATAAGTACTTTCAAACAAAAGCATAACCCAAATGTCAAATGCATATTTTGGCAATTTCCTATCACATTTTGGAACAATCTCGGTTCTTTTATAATTACGAAGTACACTGTATTAGGCCTAGGAGGGAAAAGCGAACTTATTAACTGTAACCCTCAGGTCTCTCCTCCCCATATAACCAACTGGGATGTGTAAGTGTACAAAAAAAAAAGTAACATTTCTTACACCCCTTCAATAAACAGGTAATCCAGGTGTATTACAGCATTGTCTTTTGAATGGACCAGCTTATTAATATATCCTAATTTCTATGACAACTTCTGAAATAAATGCTTGCTGGATATAGCAACAACCGATCACAGTATGTAGGTTATTGGCATAGCTGTTGAAAAGACACTTAACATTTTCCTTCCTCGGATGGCCATAACAGGTTTAGCTTTAATTAACAGTACATGTATACTGACTCGGACTGGAAAGGTGAGACTGGATTTGCATTGTCGGCTTCGCAAAACATGGAATGGATTGCAAAAACGTGTATAGAAATGCCACTTCTCTACCCAGGCCTCTTTTTTTTTTTTTTTCTGCTTTCCTCAGCTCTCAGCTGATTTTTGTAGAGTGATTCACCAACAGTTTATCAGTTTAGTTATATGTCATCTGGGACTGAGTCAATAATGTATAAATAAGGATAAAGACGGAACGAGTTCTTATTTATCATCAGTGTTCCGGCCCCATGTCCGCATCATCAAACTGACCAGTATCCATAGCATCATCATCACCTCCGTTATCCACGATCAGTTCTACTCCAATTTCTGGATCCTCCTCTCCTTCTTCCTCCTCCCCATCTGGAAAAAAAAAATACGAGGGCAACATTACATTCTAAAAGTAGCCTATGAAACATAATCTGCTGCAAGACCAGAACTTTCACAAATTGAGAATCACACAATAATCAAATTACAACTGACACAACACTGAATTTCCGTAATTAACAAGTTTCTTTTTCGTGAAAATGGCCAATGTATACTATATGCTAAGGTTATTACAGTACAGGTTCTTCAATGCTCAAATTGTTTTCTATATATCCTTTTCAAGTGACGAAGTCCTTGCCAGGGAAAAAAATACACGGGGGCTCGGGGCAAATTCGCCCCCGAAATGCCAAAAAGAGCCCTGGAAAACTAAAAAAGGGCCCCTGAAATTCTCATAGGGTCCAATGTAAACTGTAATACAATGCAGAAAATTCGGGCAGGTGGGCTCAAAAAGTAGCCCCGGAAAAAAAATTACTAATTTTTTTTCCCTGGTCCTTGCGTCACCTGCAATATTTGTTTTTACCATACAGGTCACTGTTCCATTTATAACCACTTCTTTGAAGGTCAAAGGTTATCTGGAGAAATGGTTGAGGCACTGCATTTCAAGACTTAAACTTGTTCACTTTTATTCACCATGCAGTAAACTGAATAATTTGACTGGTAAAATACTGCCAAAGCTATCAAAAACCTGATGACAATCACAAAAAAAGCTCCAACATCAAGCAAAATAGTGGGGGAAACTGCAGAGCCTGGACAGAAATACAGTTGCTGAAATAAACTGCTAATACTAATGGGATTTTACTCACCACCATGGTCGTATGGATCTGAATTATCAGAATCATCTGGATCCGGGTGCAATGCCTGACATTGCGACATGGCATCAAACATGCTCTGTACTGAAAGCAGAGAAATAAGAAACATGATTATTAGCTCTTTTAATATTACTCATGGCTTATTTATTTTGTTATATTTTATGATACAGGGACCCATGGCAATGTAAGTTGTTCATTCTATATCAGTATAACTTGCACAATCTGACCATTCATTACAGAAAATCATTTTTTAATAAAAGTTACATTCACTTTATTTGTCTTGTGGGAAATCATCGAATGAATGATTCTTATCAGGCACAAGTTAAAATTGATAGTTAGTTATGATAAAGGGATTCAAAATTGCAGACAAAAAGAATTTCACGATTAAAGGAAAATGCAACCCAAGCATCAGTGTGCTCTTAGTGATTAAAGATGACCACGAAGAACAAACAGTGAAAGTTTGAGCAAAATCGGACGATCCGTTTAAGAGTTATGAATTTTGAAAGTTTCAGTAAATCCCTATTATGAGGATCCTTGAGTTGGCAACTTTGCCAGCATCTGTGATGTCATCATGGACAACTCTCAATTCACTTTGTACATAATTTTTCAAAAAAATTGATTTATATGAAATTTCATGTCAGGAATCAAAATAATTCCTCCCAATATGCTTGCAGAATTGATATAGCCATGTCATACTCAAACAATAAATCAAAAGAATTTTTATTTCTCTTGAAAATAAAGAAAATGTTGAATTCTGTGTACAAAATGAATGGAGAGTTGTCCACGATGACATCACAAATGCTGGCAAAGTTGCCAATTTAAGTATACCCATAATAAGGATTTACATAAACTTTCAAATTTCATAACTCTTGAACAGATTGTCCGATTTTCCTCAAACTTTCACTGTTTATTCTTCTTATTTTTCTTCATTCACTGGAAGCACACTGATGTCTGGGATGCATTCTCCTTTAACCTCTTGGAAAAAAGGAGTTACTGTTACTGCTTAAGTATTTGGATATATCTAAATTTAAAGTTAGAATGACATCATTATTTGAGTTGTAAACTTATTCATAAACACAATGACTAAAATGCAGTTGACAAAGTACTTCAGTATTTTTCATTTTAAAGTCAACAATCATTTGAGATGTTTAGGCAATGTACATCATTTGTAAAAAAATTTTTACTGATACATGGGTACACCTGTATTAACAAAAACCTTTGTATGAGGTAAAAGAAAAAAAAAATACATTCACTGTTTTGTGATACTTGGTATTGTGGGGGAATACATTGGACTTGCCCAAATGTATAAATCATGAATGAATTAAAAACTACATGAGTGGTAAATTACACAACATCCTAAAAATTGAACCTTAATAAAGTATTCAAAAAGCTACATGTACAGTTTAACCAGGGTTCTCACTAGAAAAAAATCCACACACGGTTCCCACTCTGCGCAAAACGTGGAAGTTGCGGAAGTTTTACGGAATAACACCTAAAGTTAGGGTGGTGGCAGTATATGATATAGTAAAAGGATGAAAAATGCTTCTTGGTAAGCAGGAGTTGTCTACTAATGGCATAAAAGTATAAATACATTGCCAAAAAGCAAAACAATCTGTGACATTTGTCATTATTGTTAGGAATATATATTTTTTTACCCTTGTTGCCACGCATGGTGCAGCAATTTCACACATGGTTCTTCCTTGTCTGAAACCCTTTACGCATGGTATTGGGACCATGGGTGTTATGTACTGGCGAGAACCATGAGTATAACAAGATACATGATTAACAAGGTAATTTCGTCAGTCCCAACTCATTATATTCCGGGGTGTTTTTTTTTTAAATCCTTAAATAACAAGTTTTTCCAATAGATTAAGGGTATTGATCATTATTATACAGCAGAAACTCACTATAAAAAGAACCTATGGACCTATGAAAAGTACCTGGTTATATCAGGAATCTCTTTATATCAAGGTACAAAAAAAAAAAAAAAAAAAAGAGCATGAAGACCTGGGACTAGCAAAATTACCTTGCTATATCTTTGTATACTGGAGTTGTTAACCCATTCGTGACAGAGGTCCACATTTTGTGGTTTGGCCTAATAACTTTTGACGCAAAGCTCTAAAAATCATAGCAAATACATGAGCAGAAAGAGCAAAAAATTCTACACAAACTGTGCCCATTTTGGTTGCGTCAATATTTGTTGTTTGATGCTGAAAATTTTTAAAAGGAAAATAAGCATTAAAATCCTTAAATTGGCAATGTGATAGAAAGTTTAAAATCACTCTTTTCTCCTGCAAATTGGCAACTTTTTGACCTCTTATACTTTTTGTCAATTTCAGATACATGATGTTTTATAAGAAAAATGTAGCAATAAAATAAAAAATGTTGGTGTTGCTAATTTGAAGAAAAAAAGCTGATCAAATTAGGCTTCAAATAATTCCTGTCACGAATGGGTTAATATCGACTTTCCACCGTACATGTAACAAAGAAGGTCACAACTTTCCTCAAAATGAAGAACATTTTGCTTACATTCTTTCTTGGACATGAGTGTGGTCATAAAAACGACCTACCCACTCTCGGCGTATCAGTAAGCATGTTCTTACTCTCCTCAGGAGAATGTGAAGAACATGCTTACCGAGATGTTGAGAGTGAGTGGGTCCTTTTCAGGACCACACTCATTTCCAAGAAAAAATACATGGTGTAACGTGAAAGATTTCTACTGCCATACATTCTACCAGCATGAAAACCTTCAAAGGATATTTTGCTTACACTCTGTTTTATCCTGTGGAACCAGACGGATCTCTCTGACTTCACTGCCCTCTTCTTCCTCAAAGCCGTCATCGCTGTTATCATCTCCGGGGGCATCTCCGCCCTGGCCGGGAACGTCTCTCAGCTCACTCATGACATCGGAGTCGATCATGAGGTAGAGACACTCGTGGGGAAACGACGACAGGTCCCTGGAGATGGCATGAACTGTGATGGCGCGGTAAGGGATGTTAAAGCCTTGACCACTAGGGTTGATCCATGCAACATGGCTGAAAAACAAGATACATGTAGACTGTATCAATTCAAATTAGATCTTAAGGTTCTTATAATTCATTTTTCAAGTGTCTTGATCATGAGAAGAGGATACCTGCATCATTACGAGCATCTTTCATCTTCATCATCATCATCCTCATCATAATCTTCACCATCATCAACATAATGAAAACAGAGACATAACCAAGATAATAATCATTAGCATGATTAGAGACACCCTCTTTCAGTTGTGGTCAGAGTCGTTAGAGAGTCATAAAAATTCCAATCATAGAATGTACAAGGTCATAAGCTTAAGACAAAATATTAAATAAATCCTACTTTCTTGTCCACTCCTCTCTTTTTTGGGCTGGCCTCGATTTCTTTTCTTTTCATTTCTTTGTTCTAATGAAGTAATTATTAATGTGATTACAATCTGGACAATGAGGTGACAGATTAAAACCACTGACATCATGCATTATTACATTTTCATTTTAATGTCATTATTCATTAAGTGCTTTATATTTATACAAATTAAATTGGAAAAAAAGGATAGGTTAAAATTGATCAAACTGCACTTTTATGTAAACTAACTATTTTTATAGATCAATAAAGAATAACAAATAACATTAACATGAAACTCACTTCCCCTTCCTTAATCTGAAAATATCCGTAGACTAGTTGCCCTAATATATGTTGACCATGTTGATTTTTTTACTATAGTAAAAGCAAATTCACATTCATTATCACACTGAAAATTGAATTTAACGTTAGACAGTGACTATCAACAACATGTGATCAACGTCAGCCAGGGTCCAGGCCAAGTGACAGTGTCAGTGTCACACACTGACTGTCACAAAGTGTCAGCATGAAAGAAAATGAATCTGAACATCTAACGTTACTGGCATGACTGGGCTTTGGCAGCCTAAAAATTTACTTTAACTTTGCTTATTTAAATCTAAGATCAATTTTTAAACCAAACTTGAACTTTCATTTTAATTTCAAACTTTTTAGAAGTCAATCTTCCTCTTGGCTTGGCTTGCTTGGGAACGACGAACGCGCGGCACTCAAGCTGCTTTACACTACAGTTCAACGTAATCTCAACGAGCCACAGGCCGAAAGCCCTCCGATGACAGAGCAGAGCTTTCGCCATGTTTCACGGGCTCCTCACTGCGGCGCACATTTTACCTCGTTTCTTTCATATTACTATTACCTTTCAGCTATATACAACGTTCCTTTGGATAAATCTTGCTTCTCGACAAAAGCAGTTGTGTTTTCCTTCTGCCATCTTATTGAAGACTGTGGAGTTTGTATTGGAGCGATGAAACCCATCCTTAGGCTTAGTTTCAGGTTCACTTTCAAGACACCCGCGTGGACATGGACGTGTGATATGGACTAGCGCTTATACTGAAATTATCGACGAATTTATTGGAGGCCGGCCGGACGCTATGACGCTTGATACAGCGCAACGCTACTTCATCGTCGAATCAACGATTTTTATTCATTGTGTCAATAAACATAGAGCACAACTTGTAAATAGATTTGCTAGATATACTGTACTATATTTGATTTGAGCAGGAAGGTGGAAGAGCACGTTTTTTGTAAAAGCCATTATTATTTAATATTGACCATAAATCAGACTTATTCACTCTTCCAACTGCAGATCACTTTTCATTTCCAAGGCTTGCAGCTAGTGTACAGAAGAGTTCTAACTTCTTTTGACAACATTTAAACATTTTTTTGTAAAGACTACGCTGTAAAGACCAACCAAAGAGATTCTATATATCAGGATCTCTATGAGACCAACACTGTGCCCCCTACCACATTTCCCTTTGCCCAGAAGCGGCGCCAGCCGGGGGCAGGGGCACAGAGCCTCACAAGTTTTTCAAGCACCAAAAAGTGCCCACTAAATTCCCCCTTTTCAAACGTGTATATTCAGTGCCCCTTTTTCCTCTTACAAGGACCCATTTTCTTTTTCCTAAGTATCCTTTCACTTTCAAGTAAATGCCCCCTTTAGAAGGTGAACCATGCTAGAATTTAAAAATTCCTAAATTGATTATCATAAAATTTACTGCATATCAAATTAAAGAGAAATGAATAGCCTTTGATTTGCATGTAAACAAAAAAAAATACAAAATAAAAAATAAGTTCTCCCTAAAACATATCCCTGTATTTTGTCGATCAGGAACCTTTGATGAAATCTGAAAATATAATCATGTAGCTACACTTCTCAGCTACATTTCCTGCAAAATTCAGGGCAAACCCATCTATCACGCTTCAGTGAACACGACAAATATGCAAAATTGTCATTTTTTTTGAAGTTCACAAGCCTCGTGTCATGACTTTGATGCAATGATATCGGAACATACTTTAAGTTTTCTGCGTTTGAAGGCATGCAACATAAATTTTATTCGTTACCAAACATGCCAAATGAGTTGTGCACCACATTTCATGCTTGAGTGAGCAAGAGGTGAAAATGGCAAAAACTGCAATTTTGACATATTTTGCTCTGTGAAATTGATCAAATGCAGAGGAATTCATGTTCTGAAAGGGTGTTTGTAACTTTTGCAATTATTGATACCTATCAATTCACGGTTGAATGAACACATAATAAAAAACAAAATATCACCATGTTGAAATTATTGCCTTCTTTTTGTGCACTAAAAATCTTATTGATAACAATTTTAGCATGCTTCTATGACCGGTGTACATGTATCAATGATCTCATAGCATTTAATTGAAAGTTCACGCTTCAATGAGCACGTGGGACTCGAAAAGCTCTTTTTTCACCTATCGGCCAAAATTCAATTGCTTAATGTGGTTAATCATCATAAATCTTCTTGGGGAGTTCCTCTGATTCGATTTTCATCGAAATCTCGATCTCTTACGCTTCAGTGAGCAAAAGAGACGAGAAAATTATGCAAATGAGGTGAAAGTTTAGAGCGTTGTCCCTATTTCTAATAAGTTCTCCCTTTTCTAGTTCGACAAGTCCCTATTTTAAATCTGATATGTTCCAATACTATTTACTTCTGATGAATGCCCCTCTTCCTTTCCAGTAGCCTACGTTCGCTGATCACAGAAAGGTATGAAAATACGCATTAATAGCGTGTAATGAGTAATCAGTGGCGGCATCAAGGGGGGGCATGGGGGGGCATTTGCCCCCCCACTCAGAAGCTTTGCCCCCCCCAGTTGCCCCCCCCCCAGAAATTTTGAGGACTGAAATGAAAAATTATACAGTAATTTGTAAATAAGTAGATGTTGTCATAAGCATCATATTCAAGCTGTGAAGTTCTCTAAAATACCATTTTCCACTCTTCAAAACTTTGATTGAAAACCAAAAAGTGGTTATTTTTGGCTCGCTCGCTTCTCTCGCTCGTCATATTTTTAAATTTCTTTTCTAAAATGCGATTAAAAACAAGAAAAGTAGCAATTTTCGGCTCGCTCGCTTCGCTCGCTCGTCATATTTCAGAATATTTATTCAAAAATGCGATTAAAAAACAAAAAAGCGGTTATTTTTTTGTTCGCTCGCAAAATTGATATCAAAATGTGTGTAAGCGTCTAAAACTCGCGCTTCACGCTCGATTTTTCCATACACGCAAAAGAAAAATTGAATGCCCCTGCCCCCCCAACATTTTCTTTTGCCCTCCATTTGCCCCCCCCTCCCCCACTTTAACAATCCTGGTGCCGCCACTGTGAGTAATAATCATTCATGCATGACTGATCACAATTTTGTAACCAAATGCAAATCAAAGCTAGCTATACTTTTCTCTTCAATTTGATATTCTATTTAGGAATTTTCGACTCATTTCTAATAAGTTCTCCCTTTTCTAGTTCGACAAGTGCCCTATTTGAAATTTGATATGTTCCAATACTATTTACTTCCTTTCTAGTAGCCTACGTTCGCTTGCACTTATACTACATTGTATTTTAGGCATGGCTTATCAAGTGCATAAAGTCTTATCTATTCTCCTATTCATGTCGAAATTGTGCTTAAATTCAAAACCCCTTTTCAGTTTGACCTTTTGTCTCTATTAAGATATCGGTCGTGATGAGACCTAAAAAATGCATTGAAAATTCTAGCTTCATGGTCAATGAGGAAAACGATCGGGCTAATGGATGAATGATATAGGGAAGAGCCCTACAATAAATTTGGGAGTTCTTTATCATCAAATCACTGTAAATAATGTAAATACCGTGGTCTTCGTGGAAAAAATCCTCGCTCGTCGCAAATAAATAATCAGAACAGTCTTCAGAACTGCAAGGTAGTTATTATGTTAAGATTATAAAAAAATATATATCGAATGTGATCCTTCAATGTGTGTTAAACAATGTAAATAGAGGGTTATACAACGCATTGCAACGCCTCCTTTTTTCCAAAAGTCCCCCCAACTTTGAAAGACGCTCCGCCGCCCCTGGCTGCATGGTTTACACTTATCTGATTTCTCATTTTTTACGTATTTCCTTTTCCTTTATATGCCCCCCCCCTCTCTCTCTCTCTCTCTCTCTCTCTCTCTCTCTCTCTCTTTCTTCAGTGTTCCGGTTCTCTTATTTTTCATTGTATTTTTATGTTTTTTTTAAAATATATTTTTGTGTTTTATTAAGGAATCAAAATATAATAGTCTTCACAGGCAGATATAAACTGATAGGTAACAAAATTTACGACAAATTTTTGGGTGATGTTCGTTATTCCGAAGGTTCGTTATTCCGAAGGTTCGAATACTTCGAAGGTTCGTTATTCCGAAGGTTCGCAATTCCGAAGGTTCGTTATTTCGAAAATGAAATAAGGTTCGTTATTCCGAAGGTTCTTTAGTCCGAAAATGAAATAAGGTTCGTTATTCCGAAAATGAAATTAGGTTCGTTAATCCGAAGGTTCTTTAGTCCGAAAATGAAATAAGGTTCGTTATTCCGAAGGTTCGTTAATCCGAAAATGAAATAAGGTTCGTTAGTCCGAAAATGAAATAAGGTTCGTTAGTCCGAAAATGAAATTAGGTTCGTTAATCCGAAAATGAAATAAGGTTCGTTAGTCCGAAAATGAAATTAGGTTCGTTAGTCCGAAAAAGGAAATAAGGTTCGTTATTCCGAAAATGAAATGAGGTTCGTTATTCCGAAAATGAAATAAGGTTCGTTATTCCGAAAATGAAATAAACTTCTTAAGTAACAAATACGGTGTTTTAATTTTAAAAAATGATAGGATATTGCGCAATAAAAATATTGGTATAGTTTCAGCGGAGGATGATACATTAATTTTGTATATTTCGTCGCCGATATCACGAACCGGCACAATAACCATTTTACGTGTAAATTTTGGGTTTTGAGGTTTTTACATATTATGAAAGGCAATGTAAAAATCTACATGTTCACCAAATTTCAGTTCCTGATCTTGATTATTTTTCGAGATAAAGGCATTGTTAAAAATCACCTGTGTCCAAAAATTCCCGATTCTGCGAAATTTGGACTTCACGAACCGGCACTCTTAACTGAGTGCCACTTCGTGAAATCCGAACAGCAGCGCGCGTGTTTTACGTTAATGCGCGTAGATGCAACATGTCTTCTCTACATTTGGAGCTGTGGTTTCACGAACTGGCACTGAATAGGAATTATTCCCGTTTTCATCGTTTTCACTGATGTAGAAGTAAGTAGAATGTCATTTTAAAGTATTATTATATTGAAGGTGTGATGATCTGCCCATAATATGTTTCTTTTTAACCTAGAACCGAAGCAAAACACAAAAACAAATCACTTTTCCCCCAAGCGATCCATGTAGTCCCGCACATTGCGAATAATGGCTTCCTCGAGGATGGGTTTCATAATCTGTCTAAGAGTAAGACTCAGGAGTAAGACGCCTCGTACAATCCAAATCATTGTGATTCATGTACTATTGTGAATGATAATATAAGATGATAATGATGATAATAATACTGATGATAACGATAATGACGATGATAACCTGGCTGTAGTCTAGATCCCTGCAGATTTTTTTTCGGGGGGGGGGGGGGGGGGGGAGGGGGGCAAGAATATAACAACAAAGGGGTTTAAACAAAAAGTATCAAAAGTATCTAAACAAAGGAGCCAATGATGGGCATAGAGAGATTTGATGCAATCTTTGGGGGATTTGGGGGGAATTTTTTGGTAAAGAATGTAAAGTCTTAAGAATTTCTGGGGGATCGGAGGCAACACTGCATGCCCCTGTTACCTAGGCTATACGGTCATGCATAATGAACAAATCATAGATCTGCTAGCTTGTAGGCTTATTAACTTCTAAGTTCTGGCATTACTAGGTTTTTAAAAAATACATGTATGGATATTGCTGATACTTTGTAGGGCCTACTGGAGGTCTTAGTTACTTTAGTAATTCAACATCTACTTCAGATTGACCCCTCTTTTTGAAGACAGATCTGTATTCTGTAAATCTATATTTTCTTTCAATATGACAGGGCTTGGACCAATTAAATCATCAGAGTGAGAGCTTATCCTTGGTCAGAACTTCTAATACGCATGTAATTGGACTGAGGAGGGGTGTTCATGGGAACAGTTCACCAGAAAATGTGAAACCACTGGATCTGATAATTATGTCTTTGCAGATTGGGAGGTCTTATAATTGTTAAAGATGTAATAAAAGTAATTCGATATCTTATCCACCCAAAGAGGATTTTAAAAAAATACATTTTGTTCTCTTACCACAGTAAAGAATAAACAACAGTCTAAAGGTAGGCTTGTTCATTGTTCGGTCAAAAATATTATGAACATGTTTTGTTTCTTTCTTTCACAGAGTCTGCATAGTGTGTGGTCTTTTATCAGAAAGGTGAAATATGAAAATGGGGAAAAGGTAAGGTCCTCTATTTACTTTGTTGAGTTTTTTTAAAATAATCTAATTAAAAAAATCAATCACCCTCGGCTCTTTTCTTAATTTCATTTGGTCATCTTAATGTTAACAGCGGATAAATCTTTTTCATAAACTGTTTTTGCTCATGATTTGTAGAGTAAAACTATAGATGTAAAGTTGGCAAGCTTCAGGTGTAGGACTATATACTTTCTGTGAAAGGTTCGTCACCTGAGATGAAAACCTCTGTTTTTCTCTCCCATCTTTATTTCCAAAATAGAACATTTTGATGTACTTGGCAAGTGGAAAAGTGATGGCTGCCTATGTTAATGTTGGACCTCATGTGTCATCCAAGAGAAAGCCCACTCCAAAGATAAGAAAGGGAACACTAGTAAGGTTGAGAAGAAGGAATAGATGGTGGACGGGAAAGTTCTCAACGTGGTCATCATGATAGGCCCAACACAAACCACATTTTCAGATGACAGTGATGATGACGAGGATGACGAGGATCACATTCAGTATCATATCAGCAATTGGTAAGCAAATATACTTCTCTGTAATAATGATATACAAGGGTTATGCTGTGATGTTAACCCCTTGTGTATTCCATTCTTCCTGTTACTTTGAACACGAAAATAATCGTAATCGAGAAAAAAAATATTGTGTTCATTCACTCATCTTGGCAAATACATTTTACGGCAATTAATCATTTCATCATTTTTTTATTTGTTTCTGTTCTAAGGTCGAAAGGTTGAGAGGTATTATTATGTAAGCCATATTCTTGGTTATATATTTCTGAAAAGCAATAATCTAGAAAATGATGGATAAAACTGAAAATTGTATTGGTTTCTTTTCATATTGCCATCAGATTATGTATCACTTTTTCCCCCACTTTCATTCTCATTTGTTAGGCTGTGCCGCCAACAAGGTCGTCACTAATGTATCTCTACCTGCTGAGGTTTGTGCTAGGAACATCAATGCTTATAATGGAACATCCCTGCTGATAACGAAACATCCAGGACCTAGCAACATCCCTGCTAATGATAAAACACATCCAGGACCCAGCAACATCCCTGCTAATGGTGAAACACATCCAGGACCTAGCAACATCCCTGCTAATGGTGAAACACATCCAGGACCTGGCAACATCCCTGCTAATGTTGAAACACATGGTGAAACACATCCAGGACCTAGCGATATCCCTGGCAACATCCCTGCTTATGGTGAAACACATCCAGGACCTGGCAACATCCCTGCTAATGTCGAAACACATGGTGAAACACATCCAGGACCTAGCGATATCCCTGGCAACATCCCTGCTTATGGTGAAACACATCCAGGACCTAGCAACAACCCCGCTAATGATAACACACATCCAGGACCTATCAACATCCCTGCTGATGGTGAAACACATCCTGGACCTAGCAACATCCCTGCTAATGATCACTCACATCCAGGACCCTAGCAACATCCCTGCTAATGGTGAAACACACCCAGGACCTAGCAACATCCATGTTAATGATGTAACACATTCAGGACCTTTGACTTTCCAAGTTAATAGTAACAGTTAGTTTTTCATATTTAATAACATCAATGAAACAGAATATAACATTTACGAAAGGGTAACTTCAAGCTGATTTGGAATTTCAGTTGAATTAAATAAGCTTACCAGCAGCACTGCTCACCAGCTATAAGTCAGGACATGGTTTTATCATGGACCCTAGTATGGTTTTATTTGAGTGCAAACAGTTTGATTCATACTCTTAGATATTAATACCTATTCATTTATTTCAAGTTGTCCTATTCTTTTACACCTTTTTAAGTATGGATACATTGACTTCATCATAAACCACATCAGAAGAAAATTCACAAAAAGAAGGAAAATACTCGCCAACAGGCAAATGAAACAAGTCATTAAATTTTCAGAAATGCGGAACTTCTGCGTGGACATGGTGTGTTATCTGACAAGGAATAGGTAAATAATGAGGTTATTTAAGCTATTAATGCACAGGGTTGCTTTTGAAAATATCTAGAAACCTTTGAATTCAGCTAATAATTTAGTTTTGTCACAGTATATATAGCACTGCAGAGTGATTAAACAAAATATCTAGAAACCTTTGAATTCAGCTAATAATTTAGTTTTGTCACAGTATATATAGCACTGCAGAGTGATTAAACAATCAAATCTGATCTTAGTGGTTTCAACGTTTACCTTGATGTTTTGAAGATTACAATTTTGGAAACTGTGTCCCCTGCAAGTGACAAAGTAATGTACAATTTTCTATTTGATTAATGTCAAACTTCATGAACATGTACTGTCATGACTGCAATATCTGCCATTGACGGAGAGTAAATTCAGACAAATATCAAAATGATTTTATAACTTTGTGATTTAACAACTCTTGCATATTAATGTGTGAGCTTTGTTAAGATGTTCAGAGGGGATAGAAGGGATAAACAAACACACAGGAATATTTTTCAAAACCAGAAAACTGTCAAGATATATAAGCCAACGTGTATAATGTACATACCGCCATTTATGAAACCGTACTGGGGTACACTTAAACATCAGTCTATGAGGGAAACAGTCTGGCCTTGCATTTCGCTCACTTTTTATTATTTATTTTATAAAAAGCTCATGATGATGCGTTTGAGTTGTATTTTCAGGGCTTCATTTATAACATAATTACATGCCTTGACAGCATGGAGGCCATAAACTTCTTTTTTTTTTTTTTTAGTTACCAAGTCCCCTTATGATAAAAAATTTCCTTTTCGAGTACATGTATGCTAGTGATCTGTAAATGAAGTATGACATTAATTTGAGACAGACATTTAAATAGATGTCAATAGAATGAACCTAATGGACTATTATAGAATGGTTATAACATACGAAATGTAATGCAATGTGTAATTTCTAAGATCTAGTAAAGCGGTGTACCAGTGCATTAAAAAGACCTTGAGATCGATATAACTTCAACCATACATATATACGTGAGATATTTAAGACTTGAAATTGACAGACTTAAGATAAAATAGCATTAGGATGAACATGTTATATCAAAATATATCATCGGTTATATTGAGTAAGGTTCGAAAATGACATTCTAATTACGCGTATATCATTCCTTTATAGCTTTCATTGATATTCTGTTGCCTTATGTCTTAGTATTGTTTCATGAATTTAGTATCTAAATGGATTAACATATTTTCAATTACCAAATTTCAGATGTGGAACTAATGTAAAGCTGATTGCTAGTATTTGTATTTCAGATGCAAATTACATTGCATCATAAAATCGGACTTCAGTCTAATTTTTGCAACAAATTGTTTCCATTGTTATTGCTGAAGCTGGTTTTTAGTATACCAGAAATGACTATTAAAGCTTATTGGCCTATACAGTCACATGGAATAATTTGAAATCATATAACTTGTTAAGTTGTATGTTTTAGCCATGTTGTTTAATGAACTGAAATGCAAATTAATTTCTTTTGAAATTAAAGGCTTAAGTCGTCTGAAGTACTGATTTGATGTTTGAAGGAAGTATTATGATTAAAGAGAGCATGTTTCACTGAGACAAGAATGGAGGGTATGTTTTTTTTTGTTGTTGTTGATATGATAATGTATATGTTCATGTCATTACATAAATATAGATCATGTACAAAGAAAATCAAAATCAAATGGGGCAAAGGAATATGAATATAGGACAATGAATGTAGCTTTGAAATGGGAGAAAGAGGGGTGATAGAAGGGGGAGGGAGAGAGAGGGAGGGAGAGAGAGAGAGAGAGATGGGAAGATAGGCGGGGAAGGAAGCTTGACAAAATAATATATGAATTTCCCTATTCATGATTCATGCCCGCTTCACTGTCATATTCAGGACTTCACATGGGGGAGGGGGTGGGAGGGGCACAAAATCTTTTCCTAGTGACGCCCCTCGGATCCCCCTCGAAAACGAAAAACAAAATGATTTTTTAAACTAGATATACTGGTCCGTCTCTTTGAAGCCTAAATTCAGAAGGACTTATACAAGAGCAAACACCCTTTAGCTCTATTTTTCAATCCAAAATTCATGGAGGGGGAGTGGCACATTTTGGAAGCATTTTCTGTTTGTACATTTTGATTTTAAATATTTTGTGGCCATGATGATTATGGGCATAGTAGGCCTACTGTACTGGGAAACAGCGTAATACATACATGTATTGAAAGTGCAGTGGTTATTGCATAAAGTGCCGGTTCGTAACGCGTAGTGCATGATTGGCGCATAGCGCGTGCATTGCCTAGATGGCTTTCACGAACTGACACTCATGATACTGTGCCAGTTCGTGAAATCTACGCTTAGTACACAACAAGTGCGCGTTCAGAAAAAGGCGGATTTCACGAACTGACACTCTTAGTAGAGAGTGATTATTTCATAGAAAAAAGGAGTTATATGGAAAAAATATTAGCAAATCTTAAAATTCAGAATCTGTACTCATCACATGTGAATTTTTTCGAGCATCCGACCACGATAGCCTATAAAAGTTGGGGTTTTAAAATGTTGAATTCTTTAAATGCGATTATCTCGAAAACAAGTTTTCGCACCGAATGCTAAGTGTGCCGGTTCGTGAAAGCGGCGACGATTTTTCGGTAGAGCATTTGTTGCATCAAAAAGTGGCGTAGATCAAGAATTTTGATTTTGATTTTATCTGAGCAATTGCCGCCTGAGCGAATGGATTTAGAGTGCTGGGGGCTGTTTGTGGGTCATCCGTAACTTACCTCCAGGCAAGAGGGATTTTTTTTTGGGGGGAGGGGGGTGACGGGGTGTGGTTTATTCTGGGGTTTTTTTTTTCGAGGGGGTCATTATTTATTTTAACAGCTTCTGCTGCTAATAATAATGATAATAACGATAACATGGATGATATCAGTAATAATAACGATGATAAAACAAAACTATAAATATGAATAAGAATGATAATGATGGTAGTAATGGTGATAATACTATTAATCATGGTAAAAATTATAAAAGCAATTATAATTAGTTTTTATTTCATTATCATTATCATTATCATGTGGGATTTGAAGAGGTATTGTATTCCAGTTCGTTTCCCCGGAACAGCATTGTATGCGGGTGTGTGTGTTGTGTGTGTGCCGTGGAGGTGCCGTGGTCGAGTGGTCTAAGGCGCTTGACTGGAGACGCGAAAGTCGGAGCTTCGATTCCCGGCACGGCACTTATGCCCTTGAGCAAGGCATTTCACCTACATTGCTCTTTTATCGTATACATTAAATAAATTAAAATGCTACAGGCATTATTGATACCAACGTGTGCACGTGTTAAAAAAGTGTGTATGTGTATGTAGAGGTGTCGTATGGTTTAAGGCGCTTGACTGTAGACGCGAAGGTCCGGGGTTCGAACCCAGGCACCGCACTTATGCCCTTGAACAAGGCATTTCATCTACATTGCTGTTTTATCGTATTTCAAATAAAGTGATGTGCTATATGCATATTGATACCAACGTGTGCATATTTTGTAACAAAAAACAAGTGTGTGTGCTGAGGCGATGGGGTTAGGTTTGTACATAGAACCCCTGAAAGCCTTGTTTCGATACATGCCAATCTCACCCTCCCCCCTTCCCAAGGAAAAAAAAAATGAGCTCATTTCGTTACAATAGTGAGGTACTAGGCAAAGCAATAATATTAATAGTTTTAGATAATATTATAGCTATTCCATACATGATTCTGACTCTTCGAGCCTTTGACATTAGCCTAGTCAGAGGGGGACGGGGAGGGAGGGGGGGGGGGGGTATATATACATACAGAAGAGAAAAGTGACATTAATAAATAGTGAAAGTTATGCTTAACAATGCTCCTCCAGATCCTAATTACTAACAGATGAATAAAAAGTAGTTGTAATAGAAAATAATGCTTACTACTCTCCATGAGAACCCGATTCACAAGCTTTGCTATTAAAGGTTCCCTCCACATAGACAGCGAGCATTGTTTATTTTATACTTTCGAAATTAGTGTGTATCCCCCTCCCCCCCCCCACGCTAGCTACGGATGGCTGTTCCCCCTCCCCCCCCCCCCCCCCATAAAAAAGGGGGATCGACGCCCCTGTTTCGGGTGTTAAACACTCCTTCTATTCTGGTCCAAACAAGCCCCCTCCGGCCCCCTCCGAGCGACATTTTTAAGGTTTACAAGTGGTAAACATCTAATCGAGAATGGATCTTCGAACATGGACAAAACAATGATAAAATGTATGACCCCCCCCCCCCCACCCGACATCAGCTGGACTGGCGAAGAGCGGTAAACATAACATCGATTCTTGCATGGATGCAGGATTGAAAATGAACTAGTCCCATAAGCCTATGATCACCCCCTTTGAAAGAATCCTGCGTACGTATACGCCCCTGGTCACGATAGATCAGCCCCTCCCCCCCCCCCAATAACTATTGAACAGAAAGGGTGATTCTCCCAACGTCCGTCCCACCAGGCTTTCCCGACTTCGCCACAGATTACTGTATTTTCGGACTTACGAACCTTATTTCATTTTCGGACTAACAAACTTTAAATCATTTTCGGACTAACGAACCTTCGGAATAACGAACCTTATTTTATTTTCGGATAAACGAACCTTCGGAATAACGAACTTTATTTCATTTTCGGACTAACGAACTTTCGGACTAACGAATCTTCGGAATAACTCCACAAAAAAATTAATGTTCGGATTAACGAACCCTTTTTCATTTTCGGACTAACGAACATCTAGGTATACGCAATTTGCGTGTTTCGGAATAACGAACCTTCGGAATAACAAACCTTCGGAATTACGAACCTTCGGAATAACGAGCTGTAACCAAATTTTTATATGTTCATGTCATGAATTCACTTATCTGATTTCTCATTTTTTTTTCGTAATTTCCTTTTCTTTTATATGCACCCCCTCTCGGCGCTCTCTCTTTCTTCAGTGTTCCGATTCTCTTATTTTTCATGGCATTTTTATTATGTTCATGTCATGATTTATTTTACATTTTGTATTGTACCTAATTTTTATGTACATTGCACACAAATCAGCCTTTGGGCTGCCATGTGTTTTCTCCTTTTTTATCATTAAAATAGAGCGCTCTAGAAAGTGAGTGTTAACCATAGAGTTAACCTCATGTGTTCTCCAGATTAACTCTATGGTGTAAACAGGGTCTTTGATGTCTTTGATGCACGGGAGTATTTCGCTGACTCTGAGTGTGTTGCACGAGAGCTAGCACAGCGCATGTTGGCAGGGACTCAGCGAATTTTTTGCACACTATCTTGTTGACTTCCGCTAAATTCAGCGGCTTGTAATTTTAGGAGTGGCATTTTGGCGAGTTTAATCGAATACCGATGACAAGAACGTGAGTATGTTTTTCAGAGTCAATCTTTGATAATCGTTGTGGGTGATATCGTGATTTAAATGGGCTTAATACTTGCAGTTTTCCGTACATTTTTGTTGAAAGTAAGTACTGGTTCATGCGTAGATTGTATTTATCAAGGGAAAAATCTCCTTAGGCACAGCGTGAGTCAGAGTATAAACAGCTAACGAATGCAGCGGACTCTGCATGCTTCGCATACCGGAGGGTGCCCCTGTGCACGTTGGCGAATTAGAGGTCAACTCCTCGTCCTCCCGTAGGCAGCGATATCCGATCTTGATATTTATTATTGGCACGGTTGTATTTGCACGGATGTAACGTTAGCTGCAACAGTTAAAGATATGATGGAGTTATATTGTTAATTTTCTTTGTGTATTTTTTCATTCATTTATTTTCAATTTTCATCAGCCGTGATGATGCAGTGATGATGACAGATGTGTGTGTCAAATTTGACCAAAATTGGGCAAGAGTTCCTTTTGCGACAGCCACCCAACATGCAAGGTGTGCTTTATTCCGTTAGCAATTTGGGTGGCTGTCGCAAAAGGAACTCTTTCCCAAAATTGACCAGAAACTTAGAAAGCAAAACATAAACATTCATGATATGAATCCTGTTATTGTTTAATCTCTATGATTTTTCCCCTGTAACTTGACAGTTTAGTCATGTTCCCATCTTGCATGTATACCCAGTTGTTGGGTGTCCGGACAGGTTGTGTATCCGGACAGTTCTTTTTAAACAGCCAATTGAAAAAAGTTCACAAGCAAATCTCTTACATGTTTTAGCACAAAATGTTAGACAATATTATAGAGAACAAATATTGATAATGATTAGCACAAATCAATGCATAGTTTTTGTTTAAGCCAAAGACAAAAAAGAAGGCTTCATTTTTTTACGTGTCCGGTTACCCAACCCACCATCCTAGTACATGTATGTATATGGTACTGTCTGTAGTCCTTCATGGCTCAAGCCTGTATTGTCTGCACAATTTACAGCTACACATGTATCAAAATCAGTTTATACATGTATTTCAAATGATGTCAATAAGTTGAAGTTCATGTACAGGTGATATTAGAATAATTAGATCATGTTTATTGGTTGGTCTGTGTATGTTTAATTGATTCAGTCATTGCCTAAATATTTATGTTATTGGTTGATAGTAAAATCTTTTGTTAACATCATTAGAAATTTCCATGTTTTAATTAATACATGTACGTATATTGTCTCTTGAATAATGATTTTACAATTTCATTGTTCAGTTTGAGTATACATGTTGGTACAGTACAGAACTTGTGCAGAAATATCACAAAATGACAGTGACATCAGACTTTAATATTTAATGCTCTTAAACATGAAATAGGTCTATACAATGTTAAGGTCAAATTTCAAAAACACAAAAGCAAACATGAATGAATAGCCAATTCATGTCAATTCATATTCTAATAAAACACCAGAGAAAAGTATTCTTAAAGCTTTGTAACTACATGTACATGTAACAACAAAATGCAAGGTACTCTTAATTGCTACGTATAAAGGAAGAGTCATAAAAGTTGTGCCAGGTACTTGACTATATATTTTTTGTTGTTGAAATGAAACCTTTTGAAAACTTGCAGATTTATGCTTACAGTATTACATGTACATGTAGTTTGTTTGTTGTTTTTTACAACACAGAAATTCACAAATTGGGATGACAGTCCATGTAGTCGTGTATGTCACATGATATGAAATACAAGTCATGTGATTTGCTAATATGTGGAGTCATTCATGTTGACAACAGTATTGTTATGGACAGCAAAAGGAAGGGAAAAATAATTCATGCAGCCTAGATCAGCTTGAAGGATGTAATCTATTTCTAGAAATAGACCTGTTACTAATATAAGTATCTTGTTGAACAAAAGTTTCCCTTGACAACTAAGAAGCTTGCCAGGGGCTTGCCCTACATAGCAATGACTAATGTATGTAAGCTGGATTCCTTCTATTCAGATGCCATTATGCATAACAGGTGCACTGAATAGTTGGTAACCAAGGGTTCTGGAGAGAAACATGCATAAATTTGAATACCATTAGTAAACAGGTCTATTTACGTCTATTGTACATGTACATGTAAATAATTGAAATTGTCCTCAAGAAGAAATTCCATTTTTTGAAAGCACATCCAAAAAAGGCTTCAAATTAATCTCCCTGTATGTAAACTAGTTAACTTGAGAGATACATGTACATACATGTTGTATGTGATACAGTTTTACACCATGTTTTTTTTAATGACTCATCATGCAGAGTCATTGCACTATTGAACCGCATAGAAGTTGCCATGCTTTTCTGTTTGTATTTAGCAATAGCATTGTGGGTAAACATAACCAATGAACTTGACACATAATGTCATTGCTTTAAATCCAGAGTGGCTAGACAAAGCCATTTCTATTAGATTTGTTAATAATTGTGGAATCTTCTTGAAGGAATTAATATTTATTAGCACACTAATAATCATTGAAACAGTGATTATTATACGTGTACAAATAATGCACAGATGTGAGTGTGTTAGTGGCGATGCAGCGCACTCGAGGGTATTTACAATGTGCTTTGTAAATACCCGAGATGCCTGCATCGCCACTAACATCACAAATTTAAATCTGTGCATTATCTGTTTTATAAAACGGGTCGGCAGTATGACTTTGTAGTGGAATATTTGTTAAAACCGCTCCAAATTTCCTCAGATCGCACAGTACAGACAAGGAGGCAACATCTGCTCTCTCTTGACATCACAAGCGTAGCCAGTGTGATGCGCCCCTGAGTAAGCGCATCAAAATCCTTGTTAGACTTCTAGAAAGAACGCACCTCATGGCACGTGTCTCAGTTTTTACGCGCTAGAGGTAAAGTGATGCATTCAAAATGCACAGTGCTGCACAAAAAATGCGTGGCTGGAAGGTTGCGTAGAATTAAAGCATGAACACGTGACACGCATACGCACTCGCTATTGGCTACATCCTTGAACTCGTTTTATAATTGCAGTTAATATAACAACTAGCACATTGTACATTGTATTACACATCTACATGTACATGTACATGTAAAAGTGGACGAACAGTCAAGATCATTCTGCCTCTACAATGTCTACTGTGATACTACATGTAACATTGCATTGATGTACATAATGTGTAATGAATTATAATCCCTCTTGAAAGATGTTGAAATAATTGGATACTGTGTGGAAAATTCTAGAATACCAATGATTCATTCTTCTTTGATCATGTTTCATCAGTGACGTAGCTAGGATTTCATTTTAGGAGGGGCGGTAGTGAGCATGCAAAGCGTGTGAATCACTTACTGAGCGCGCGAAGCACGCTCCCTAGGGGGGAGGGTGCAGGGAGGGGGGAGTTTCCCCCTCCCTCGCGAAGCGCGGAAGCTCTGATGTTTCTTTTAATTGTCCCTTGTCTGCTCCTGCTCTTCTTACGTTCTCTTACCTTTTCCTTTTCTTGCTCACGCTTTTTTTCCCTTCTTTTTTTCTTTCTTTTTAAAAATATTTTTTTTTGGCATTTTGGAGGGGGTGACCGCCCTCACCGCCCCCCCCCCCCCCCTTGACTACACGGGTGTGTTTCATAAAGTCAGATGGAACATTCCAGTAATAAAGTATTCACAATTCTTATTCTAGAAGTACATGTAAACAAAACAAAACACAAACAAACCAAAAAAAAAGGCAAAAATCATTTTTAGATGATTAAAATCAAGCTGATCTTGTTAGACTCAAACATACATGTACATGTGTACTTACACTATTTAGGACTCATCACTTGTTGCCCTGTCCCTCAAATATGTACAACTGTTCCCTAACTAGAAAAAAAATAAAAACAAAAACCAAAAATAAGTTTCCTGGCATGTTCATAGCATAATTGTGGACTCATTGGACTGTACATGTATTTTGAACAGGGGGCAGACACACCCCCCCCCCCACCCCATGATTTTCACTCAAAAATAAAAATGAAAAAAGAAGATAAAGAAAAAGGAAAGAGTATGTGGAAGAGAGGGCATGGCAGGGTCATACAACTTATATAGTAGCCCTATTTTTTCATTTAAAATGTAAATAAACTCATCTGTGAGTCATCTTGCCCCCCCCCCCCATGAAAATACCCTGGTGCTGCCTCTGAGTCTGAATTATAAACTTGTTTCTTGTCTGACTCTTTCTCTCCAGTACTGATATGTCCCTTTTGAATTCTGTGTGCGTCCGATGCCACACTGGCTTCAGACAGGACGAGAGGATTGTCAATTCTCATGGAGAAGTCTGGCATGAGCAGTGCTTTGTGTAAGTATAACTTTAAAATAATTTCATAACAAAGAGTATTCATTTATTTATTTCTATTAATTAATCAATTTCTTTCTTTCTTTCTTTCTTTCTTTGTGTAATTATGTATTTTAAGTACATTATTCATTCATTCATTCATTCGTTCAAACATATTTCACCGGGATACCAAGATCAGGATTTAAGATGAGTTAAAAATATATACACGTGCTATTAGAAGTAGCATACATGTATTGTAGAAGACTAGAAGTGATCATTTTACACGGAAAACTTTGTTTTTAGCCAGTCATGCTAACCATGTAATTGAACATCTAGGCGTGGACTTTCAACATGTTTCTTGTTTTTATGTTCATAGGAAAATGACTCTTTGTTTTTCCGTCTAGGTCTAGTGGGAGTATATTTCCACCAGCAATATTCTGAAACTCTTTAATATTACTATGGTGACATACATGTACATGTAGAACCCTAACAACTAACATACATGTACAAAGAAAAAAAGATGTTCAGATGATTTGTGCATTTTAAAGGTCAGAGGACACAGAGGTCAAATCAGACTGAAGTGCTGACTGAATCATCTTCTGCTTACATGTACATGTACATTTTTACACTGTATCATATATTCTCTTGCTTGCGGATGTTATACTTGATAGGCATTAATTGTGTTAAATGTCTCAGATTTGACATTGTTAACATACACAGATTTCAGGATAACTTTGGATGTATGACTTGAGAAGGGCACCAATAGCAATCACCAACCTCTTTGACTATATTTTTTTTCTTTCTTTACTGGTTGCTTTTGTTGTACAGTATGCAAATAGTAATGTACATTACGTGCAGTGACATTTTTTTGGAGTATTGTGCACATTGTACAAACGTATGATTCATTGTATATGGTCTGAAACAGGCAAAGCCCCATGCAGACCTAGTACAATACATACACTGTCCATAATTATAGAGCCTACATTATGAACATGTAGTCAAAATATGTAAAGTGCGGTTTTCACGGGGAACGCGAACGATTTGCGAAGGATGCGAATGTCAAAAAAATGACAAAGTCCAACATTCACATTTTATGCTCCAAAAGTTCGTTGAACATGCGCAGGGGTTCGAAAGTGACACCAATTTTTCGTTTTTAGTCCCCCAGAATTTCAAAAAAGTTTGAAATTTTTGCGAACAGTTCCCGCATCCCTCGAACAATAACTGACAACGCTTCCGAACCTTTGGCAAATTTTCGAAGCATACAATTTATTCGCATCCTTCGCAAAACGTTTGCGTGCCCATGAAAACCGTACTTAAGGTAACTTATAATAGCTCTTAGCTTTTCTCCTCTTCTTCAGGCTTTCTGCCTTGAAATCTTTAAGAGTTCTTTGACATTTAATTTCTTTTTCACACACATTCATGATAAGTATCTCTTTCTCTGCATGTAGGTACCTGATCCATCCAATTTAGCAATCATGTTATTCCACAACTCTCTGTTGCTAGCCTTCCCCTGGTTTTTATTTAACTCTTCTCTCCTCAAGCCATCTCTTTAGATTATCCATCCCAGGCCCCTAAATCTCCGCCATTTTGTCCAGATCCATTAGAAGGCTGACCTAAGCACCATCAATATTCATGAGCAAAAATGTATGATTCATTTTGTAAGATGATTCCAAGGAGTAGCGTGTGTCTGTGCATGTTTTAAAACATTACCCCCATCAGCTAAATACATGCGCAATAAATCATTAAATGCATAATCAATGCGCAACAAATGCGCGACTAGTGCACAACAAAAGCGCAACAAATGCGCATTAAATCAAAGCATGATAATAAAAGTGATACACGCAAGATACAGGAATAATGCAACAGTATCAGGTGCTTACAATGTAGGTCGGCCTTCAAATGATCTGAAAGAGGCGGGGCTTATGCCGTTGGCGTAATGATATCCGCGCGTGCTGCTTTTCGTCTTGTAAATTAATTATATGTCTATGATCCATCCATAGCTCTCTCTCACTCTCTCTCTTCTCCTTCCTCTGCTTCTCTTTCCCTTTCCTATGTACTACACTGTAATGTATATTTGTCAATCTCACTAGTTTCATTGTACAGTACATACATGTAGGCACACCCTCCTCGGTAGAGTCTGTACAGTATGTAGAGTGACAAAGTATGTCAGGAATGGATGACTGGTAGACTCATTCATTTTCACTACAGCCTTCAGATATAAGCAAGAGCCCATATACATGTACATGTACATGTAGCCTTAACCCATAGCCATGCAGAGTTTTCTTGGGGTCCGCCCACTTGACCGAAGGCCCGCGAGGCCGACTTTCCTCATATCGTATTTTTTTCTTCATCACAAATAATGCGCTATCGGTATATGAAATAATTATGTCTCCTTTAGCATGTTTAGTCCTTGTTGCCACTTAATAATTATTAAACTTCCTTCTGACACAGGAATTGGTCAGAGCGATGTGATATTATAGATTGCAATTTGCTATTTTCGGCCTCACGGGCCTTCGGTGAAGTGGGTTGTCACCGTTTTCTTATGGGCTAATTGGGCAAAAGTAATCAACTAACTCCTCAAAATGGCAAAAAAAAAATCTCTTTTAGTTTACATCCATGTTTAAGAAATAATAATGCATATAAGAGTGAAAAATACAACCTTTGACAGGAAAATTGGCAATTTGCTCATGATAATGGTGATCATATATTTTACACTACATTGCCAATTCAAAGAGCTTAATATTAGATATTTCCTGTAGATAAAATGCTATTTGGTCAAAGAAAGAAAAAAACCTAGCATTTTTTGAGGAATACAATTACTCTGTTTTCTAAATTCTAGCTGTGCTGAAATGACTATTTATCAACATGTGTTCTAAACTTCAAACATGTACATTGTACTGAAAATAAAGAAACAGATAATGTTAGTATTACTATTGTACATGTAGGTCATTAAAGAATTTTGATATTGTGTAAATATAATTTTTTTAGAAAAAAATGGTGCCTTAATCTTTAAAAGCAAATCCACTTTCTTTTCATATCCTCTATGATTGTTATGATTATAATGTGGAATGGAGAATGGGGAAAGATTATAATGTTTGAAAGTCTGGAACCAAGGCCTTGGCAAGAGGGTGATTACCTCAGGGGCATGTTTTAGAGGTGTTGTAGATTGATACAATCTCCTGCTCATTAATCAGCCCAACCTAGTAGGAGCACTTTAATGAACCAATTTTGAGTGGCATCGTTCGCTGTCCATATTGCAGTAGAGATCGAGGTACATGCATTGTGTATGTATGCCTGCAACACTGTATATTACATGTATGTGTACTGTTTATTTGAAATCAGTTTAATTTTTATCAGTAATTTATATCCTCATCTGAATTTCCTGCTTTTTTTTCCCAAAGTAATAGGGACACAGTAACTACTTTTAGCTGCAATTCCTGCTCATAAATGTTATATACGAGCACTACTGAGGTCAATTTTCCATACATGTACATGACATACAGTGCAGAGGTTCAGAACTAGTGGAAATTGCCCAAATTTAATGATTGATTGGTGTCTCTCTGACTAGATTTATTAAGATTATTCTTTTATTTGATGTCATACAAAAATAATGAGGTGGGAGAAATAAGGAAATAAAAGAGGATTAGAAAATTGAAAGCAATTGTTGAAGTGTTTGGCTTTCCTTATATTGTGTGTAACACAGTGTACACAGATTTTAGTTCTACATTGACATATATATACAGAGTACACTGTACACATGCATTGGAAATTCCAACATGTATGTAAACCCCTAGTAGTACAATAGTCTCTTTTTACTGACACTTTTGCAGATTCTTTTGATCCCGAATGCTTGGAATACACATTACACATGAACATAAAGAACAAAACTTTCTTTAAAAAATTGAAGCCATTTCCAATGCAAAACATGTAGGTTAAGCTGTTCTCAAGTGATTTATTCGTAAGTAACCAATCATTAAACTCTATACTTGTAACTTGGTATTGCAGTGTAGAATATACATGTATAATCACTATTTCAATGTGCAAATTGGCAACTTTTCTCTGTCAAATTTTGCAATTTCATTTACATTGGTTTGTGTTCATGTTACATACATTTTGATTTTTTTTTTCAAACTATTAAGGAGTGTGAAATAATAATAAGTGATGCCAATTTGAGGAGCGAAAGCCAATTCCTGTAGAGTTTAAAAAAAAAAACCACCATGTATTGCTATGGGTTAAGCCCTAGCTATGACGAAGGAATGATTCAAAGTTCACACAAAGTTCTTAAAATATAAACATGTCATCATGATGTGCAGCTCCTGTGATCAGGGCCTCAGGCTGTGTTGATATTAAAGATTTTTTTTTTTCCTCCCTCTGCTGAGACAAGCAAAATCCTTCATCATAGTCATACCATTGTCTGTTGTATGGATTTGTACAAATATGCGTTAGAGATGAACAGAGAGTGTGAGCACTTCACTCCCCAAATACCCACCAGAGTCAACATACATGCATGTACATGTAGATGTAGATTAACTTTTTACAATGAATGCAGCATGTACCCCACCATAGAATGTATAAAACAAATTTTTTTATAAATATGAAATTAATGAAAAGTTAATACGGTAATAGAAAACAATCAAATATATTGAGAGGTAAAAAAACCACAATAAAACTCTCATGATTATTGTCGTCCATTTTTGAAAAAAATAAAAGTGAAGCACTTTTACCAACATACGTATTTCTGTACAACATATATGGCTTACATCATACGTGTACGTTCATGTGCATGGGTTTGCTTGTCGTCCTTGAACATGGTTTGATAATATTCTAATGAATGTGTAATCATATTTGCCTTATCTCCCACAGCTGTGCCCAGTGCTTCAGACCGTTCCCTGATGGTGTCTTCTTTGAGGTAAGTCACTCTTAGCATGACGTCGAGACAAATTTCAGTTTTCTTCCCATTATAGATTGAACTGCCTTATGCCTCGGTCACGCCTTTGCGTATTTGGCTTGCATATTGCCCGAATGCAGATACATAGGCAGTCATACCCAATAAAGCACAATGAAACGTGCTCACTACGTACTCAATGCGCAGACTCGCGCATAGGCCTGCGCTGGTCGCTTGCTAGTTGTAAAATTTTCTAAACTATCGCAAGCAGTCGCAAGGTCAAATTCCCTCTTTTTTTTGGAACATGTGTCACTGCCTATACTTGTGTTTCCTGTACGATTTACCTCACTTGGGCTTGTTCTTGTTTGCATGACTGTGCGTATTGTTGCACTGTTGGTTGCAGCATAAGAACCGTCGCGATTACCGCTTACTACACCGTGAGTCTGGCTCGTATGCCGTTTGCTAAGTTGTACGAGCAGCATATATGAGCTACTTTCAAGCTAGATACATAATGTGACTGCTACCTTCAAATTTTGCCACTAATTGCTGGGTACTGCTGTGTATTAATATATAGTACCCCGCATAGCGCAGCAATACGTAACAATAGACGCAAAGGTGTGACCGAGGCATAAAGGTTGCATAAGTTTCAGTTACCCTAATAAATATCCTCCTGCTTTAGTAGTGAAAAAAAAAGAAGAAAATTAACTTAAGCACAGTATGCCAGGAACATGATTACCAAGCAGCAACACTCATGGATTTTGCTTTCAAAATAAGTTGCAAGAGTCAAAGACATTACATGTAGTTCCCAAACACAATGTAGGTGAACTGTGAACATAAGTACATGTTCGTAATGTTGTGCTGTTACAGAGTTTCTGAGGAAAATATCAAGTACACGTATGTCATGTTATCTCTTTAAAACTGACGGATATTTTGTTGAACATTGTCTCCATCCTATCCCTTTCTTATGTCTTTAGTTCGAGGGCAGGAAATACTGCGAGCATGACTTCCATGTCCTGTTTGCTCCCTGCTGCGGAAAATGCAGTAAGTATAACGTTCCTTTCAGAAGAAATATCCCAAAACATTGAAGTTGTACACGTACAAAGGAAACTGTGGTTATTAGCATGGATTACCTTACGATACAGCTGGATTAACATGTTAAACCATAGAAGTACAGAGCTTTTTAGAGGTCTAAATTAATCATCTTCAATCCTCAAATTGGCAACAAATATATTTTTTTCCACTCTTACATAATTTGAAAAAAATTAATATAGATATAACATGAACCCAAATGAATTAAGATTGCAAAATTTAAGCTGAAACTGCCCATTTGAACACGGAAATGGTGATTATATAATATTCACTGCGTGCCAATTAAGGAGTTTAATGATTAGTTACATTTAAACTGCTCTAATTCGAAAATGCAACAAGATATTGCAATGGAATGGACTCAAACTTTCAGTGAATTTTTTCTCTTTCTGCTCATGTATAATGTGTAATGCCTAGCATTCTAGATCCGCAGATACTGCCAAAGCGTCTCCTAAAGGAGACACTGTACGTCTTGAAACCCTCTCTTTGCAAATACATGTAATTCTTCAGTATTCCATGTTTACCATGATCAGCATGATTTGATTTCAGTACAACAAACATTTTCCATAAACCCCAGCCTGAGTTATCTCTCACTTGAATTCAGAATGCAACGGGTTGAAAAGTTAGTATGAGAGTGTCATATAATGCTGTTAACACTCCTAAATGTCAAAACCTCTAAACCTCAACATATCTCCCTATCTTTCTGAAAATTTGAGAGCGTTGTTCCTATCCGTCCATCTAGCTTGCTCGTGCGGATTAGTATAGCTAGCTACGTGTACATGTGGCTGTAGTACATGTACGTGTGGGTTTCGCACATGCTCAGCATGATAGCAACCACAATGTGATGATTTAACCCATTCATGACAAGAATTATTTAAAGCCTAATTTGATCAGCTTTTATTCTTCAAATTGGCAACACCAACATTTTTATTTTATTGCTACATTTTATTTATAAAGTGTCATGCATCAGAAATAAATATAAACTGACAGAAATTATGATGATAAGTCAAAAAGTTGCGAATTTGCAGGGGAAAACAGTGATTTTAAACTTTCTATCACATTGCCAATTTAAAGATTTTAATGCTTATTTTCCTTTTAAAAATTTTCAGCATCAAACAATGAATATTGATGCAACCAAAATGAGCACAGTTTGTGTAGAATTTTTTGCTCTTTCTTCTCATGTATTTGGCATGATTTTTAGGGCTTTTTCATCAAAAGATATTTAATAGGCCATACCACAAAATGTGGACCTCTGTCACGAATGGGTTAAAGGGATACAGCATTTCTTGTCTATGACACTAATTGTCGTCTAGTACAAGATACATGTAGTTTCTGCTACATGAGATGTTGATATATTAATTCTGAATGGTTAAAATGGCTTGTTAATCTTTTCTCAATTTTTCTCTCAAATTTTCAGACATGTAACGTTCAGCACATGCTGACGTTTAGGAGTGTCACAAATGCTCTCCCGACTGTTCTTAATTGACAATTAGTGGGACTGATGATGGCACTCAAGTCCTGTAATTCCAATCATGACACACCATTTCCAAGACTTAGTTTTGAAAACTGCAATCAGTCTAAGCC
>CM057169.1:17674386-17754386 GCA_029962745.1 Echinometra lucunter
TTATTCTCCGGTTTTATCTTTGTTTCTGATACAATTGATTTTTTCTTTCCTATCTTCTAGTGAGTTTATGGTCAGATATGAATGATACCCCTTCTTGCTCTCCCTCTCTCTGACACATTTTTCTTGTTTTTATCCATCTTTAGCCATGTGATGAAGACCATGATGTATAATAGCCTTCCCTTTCTCTTTTTCACCTCTCCCCCACCCCCTCCTCCCCTCCCACCCCTTCCCTTTCTCCCCCCTCCCCTTTGTCTCCCTTTCTCCTTCTTGTTCTTCAAACTTCAACTTGTAAACTCATTTTTATGTTCTTTATTCTATTTTCTAACCTCAGATGAGTTTGTGATAGGGCGTGTGATCAAGGCTATGAATAATAACTGGCATCCTCAGTGCTTCCTCTGTGAGCTCTGTAATTGTGAACTGGCTGATACTGGATTTGTCAAGAATCGTGGAAGGTAAAACTAATTACACTGAAACCTGTACATTCAGAGCTTACCCAAGGGAGACAAGTGGAGAAAAGTGGTCTTTATGAGCAGGGTTTTTTTTATGGACAGGTTCCTTAAATACATGTTTCAGTGGGAAAAAACTTTTTTTCAAGGGAAACATAAATTGTGGTTTTTAAAGACAGGTGGTCACTAAAGCAGATTTGACTGTAATAATGAACTTGTTTCCCTCTCTGTGTTCCACATTTAAGAAGAAAATACATGTATGTTCCAACGAAGTGCTGGGCCTTCGTGTAAAAAAAAAAAAAGTAAAGTTCCTTGTTGTTCCTTGCCATATGGTGTCATGTACTCTTATTTCTTGCCTCCACCTTGTCCCATTGCATAAGAAATATGTTTAATAGCTTTATTAATTTGTATTTTTCATTCAGGAATTACAACTGGTGATTGTATAATGAGGCATCATCATAAAGTTATGCACTTTGTTTTTAAAGGCTTAAAGCCAGAGCGAACTGGCGCCCTCGTATGAGATTTTGAAATAGCGCCATCTCAGTCCTAAACTACTGATTCTGTTTTTTCTCCCAGCATGCACCATTCTGATCAACGCGAGCTTTATTTTTGAGACACATCTGTAAAAATGTATATGTATTCAGACTAAGGCAGTTCACTAGAAGCCAAGAAGGGTGTAACATTTCTAAGAAGTCTCTGGTTGTGAGTAGCCGCAAGTTGGCGCTGTTGTAAATACATCATTTCAGAGCTGTATAAGCGCCAGTTCACTGTGGCTTTAAGATCATCCATTTCACTGTTTTAGGCAAATTTATGATATTTGCATTGTACTCCAATCTACAAAATAAACTTCAAAATATTATTATGAAGTTTCATTGCTGGAGAAAAACCCCAGCAACAGATAAATGTAAATAACACATATTTTCAGTATTGGTGCCCATGTAAAGTTTGGTTTGGCCAAGTTACATGTAGGTGTAGCATATCCTTGATCTTCACTGATGACTGTTTCAAAATCTTGTTTTTGTTTCCAGGGCTCTGTGCCATCCGTGCCACCTGAAGGAGAAAGCTGCCAGCAGCGGGAAGCACATCTGTTACCGTTGCCATGGCGTTATCGAGGATGACATGCTGATCAAGTACAAACAGGAGCCTTACCATGCCTATCACTTCAACTGTACCCACTGCCAGTAAGTATCAGCATTCCTTTGCCTCCTTCTCCTTCAAGGGAACCAACACTCTTGGGAAAAATCAATTTTAATGAAAAGAGAGCATAGAGAGAAGCAATGTAGAAAGAAGTTCCATCAAAATCGGTTAGGAAATGAGAAAGTTTCTAAAGTTTCTAAAGTCGCAATTTACTTTCTATGGCTATCCTCAAATCTGCAATGTTGCTTCAAAATGGCAGTTTTTGAAGACAACTCTCACTATGTTTTATACACAAGATTTCATATTTTTTCCCTTATCTCTAAAGATGCTGCTTGTCTCTTTGTGAACTCAACATATGTTGTGTCAAAATTTTTCAGTGATATATCTTGAGTAACATGTAAGAAGGAGACAAGCTGCACCTTGATAAATAATGGAGAAAATCTGAAATTTTGTTTACAAAGCATGTAAGATGTTTTATATATTTAACATGTTAGGAGTTCTACGTGACAGCTAGAGAGCTCCAAGGAGAACTCTCCTGCCTGCCTGCCTTGCCACAGTAAGATGGGTATCCCCATCTGTCAGGCCTGCCATTGACCCATCAAGTTCTTTATAGGATAGTTATCCCTATCTTCTGTTGGATAGTACCCTATCTGCTATCAAATAGTATTTGCTATTTCCAGAGCTGCCAATTTGTAGGATTTTATCCTATTTAGTAGGATTTTTAAGGGGAATAGGATTTTTCCCATTGAAATAGGATTTTTGAAACTTGTAAGAATGATTCTTTATACTGTTGGATGTTTCAAAATTTGAAACAAATAGGATTTTAGGCTTGAAAATAGGATAAAAAGAAATAAAGAATAGGATTTTTTCCCAACTGGGGTTGGCAGCTCTGTATTTCTCTCTGTAGTAGTGAGGAGTGGAATGGGACAGCTAGAGAGCTCGGAGGAGAACTCTACTGCCTGCCTTGCCACAATAACATGGGTATCCCTTTCTGTCAGGCTTGTCATCTACCCCACAAATTCCTCATGAAATAGTTATTCCTATCTGCTATGTGATAGTTTTTTCTATTTCCCTTTATAGTGAGGAGTTGAACGGGACAGCTAGAGAGCTCCGAGGAGAACTCTACTGCCTGCCTTGCCACGATAAGATGGGTATTCCTATCTGTCAGGCCTGCCATCGACCCATCGAGGAGAGGATTGTTACTGCTCTTGGCAAGCATTGGCATGTTGAGGTAGGTGCACCAGATAGTGTACTTGACAAGATGGATGTTTGATCGACTCTATATATGTATTCCTATCTCACTTTTTGAAAAGAAAAAAAAAAGCAGGGTGCCATACTGGCCCCTATTTATCTGGTGGTCAGGAACAAAATATTCGTTGCCTTTGTGCCAAAATCTGCTGAATTCTACATTTTTTAATCACAAACTTAATTTTTTTTTAGTTACTGAGTACTAGACCCATTTCAGTGTCATACTTTGCTTGCATCTCTAGGTTATATGTGTACCATTGCTGTAGGTTGTTCATGTGGTTTTTTTTTCTTATTTTTAATCAAATGAAAAACACTATTAATTTTTTTTGGGGGGTGGGAAATTTTATTGATCTAATTATTGATGATATTGTCATTTGACCTGGACTAGCCAAACCAGCAAATGATTAGATATAAACCACATAAACAGGCAAGTACAGTTTCATAGAGAAACGAGTTACATGTGTATATTTATTTACATGTGTGAATCAATTTACATGAAATGAGTGTAACAAAGTGTGGTATTTCATTTGATTTACAGCATTTTGTATGTGCTCGATGTGAGAAACCCTTTTTGGGACACAAGCATTATGAGAAGAATGGCAAGGCCTACTGTGAAACTCATTATAACCAGGTAAGAATAGTCAACAGATCTGGGGTTTTCCACTTTTTTTTTGGGGGGGGGGAAGAGAGGGAGTGTGAAACTTGGCCTTGTTTTAAGAGATCAGGATCAAAATATTTGTGCTTGTTTTTGTATTGTACATTTTGGACTTGACTTAACACCAAAGGGTATCAATCACTTGTAAAAATAATTTGTGTACAGCTAGTACATGTGAAATAATGCCCCAAAACTTTACACTGCATTCTAGGTTTAATAGTTACAGAGTTTGAATGAAGAAAATAAAGGATAACATAAGACCACGATGCCCAGAATCGAATGCCTGTTTGATTCCATATATGCCCTGATTTATGAGCGTACCCAAATGTTGACTAGTCTACTCATCCAGTTGCTTTTATGTATATTGTGAGTATATAACTTGCAGTATCTTTTTATTGAAGTAATATTCGAAGCTTATATTTTGAATTCAGTATAATGACACTGATACCCTAACATCCTGAACAAATTTCCCATTTAGTGTATTGTACGCTTTATGTCATGTACATTTTTTTAATGAAATTTCATAGATGAGTACCAGGGGACCATTTCATGAAAGGACTTGTCGGATGTTTTATCCGACGAAGTCTGTTTTATCTGACAGTTGCCATAGTAACAATGCTTCTCAGCCAATCAAAATCAAGAAAAGATGTCAGATCTGACAACTTGTCAGACAACAAATGTTGATGAAATGCTCCCCTGATCACATCATTTAATGGAAATCAACCCACTGGCTCTTAATATTTGGTATTGAAGCTTACATGTACATTAAAATTTAGGATGGGAAACATTTTTTTTTAATGCTTAACAATATCTTAAAACTTACCGGTATTAGTGTATATTCTCTCTATATATCTCTATTACTGGTGGATTTTAGTGTCTCTCATTAAAATTTTAGACAGTGCTTTGATCTTTATCCTCCTTTTGTTTTATAGCTCTTTGGAAACATGTGCTTCTTCTGCAACAAGGCAATCATATCAGAGAGTAAGTACAATTCCTTTAAAGCTGGTTCCAACCTTTTGCGGCCTAAAATCTGACATTACAAGAATCTAGTAGTATATTATAGTATATTAAAGAAAATAACTTCCTACCCAATAATTAAGCTGGAAGCTGGGTGTTAATCAGTATTTTTCTAATTATTAAATATATAAGTTAATCTTTTTTTGTCACAAAAAATAGATCGGAAGATTCGAAATTCAATTCGACTGTTGGTTAGAATAGCTCCCTCTGCTGAAAGATAGCACACAACAAAAGGATTCATGTAAGCACTGCTATATGTACGGAACGTGTGGTGGTCGCCAAGCGAGCTGCGCTGAGCTAGCTAGCTAACTGGCAGCGCTTTATATCTATGGTACTGCCGGTAAGCTGATCTGACTTGCTTATTCAAGATTGGTAGCCAGATTTTCATTTTATATTAGTAACTTAACCAACGTATGACCATAAGATTAGATACACACTATCAGAACGGCATATCCTAAACTCATGCCAAGTTGTATGTATTTTCGTAGATTTTGCAAAAGGTTGAAACTACCTTTAAAACTTGGTACCCAATTTTTAAATACAGGTTATGCCTATTCCGAATCTTTCAACTTTTACTTTAAAATGCATACCATTTTTACCCCTTAGGAATTCCAAGTTAATTCTGCTGATTGCACTGGAATTTCATATTTTGATAATTTGATTAGTGAACTTCCAGATGCTGCTTCTTATCTTTTCATTTGATGACAGTTTTATGTCATGCTGTCTGAATTTAGTCGTTGCTATCCAAAACTCATGACACCACATTTTATTATCCATGTACTGTACATGTAAATGATGTTAGGTACCAGGGTTCTCACTAGAAAAAAATCCACACACGGTTCCCACTCTGCGCAAAGCGTGGAAGTTTCGGAAGTTTTACGGAATAACGCCTTAAGTTAGGTGTGGCGGCAGTATATGATAAAGTAAAAGGATGAAAAATGCTTCTTGGTAAGCAGGAGTTGTCTACTAATGGCATAAAAGTAAAAATACATTGCCAAAAAGTGCAACAATCTGTGACATTTATCATTATTGTTAGGAATATATACTCCAATATTTTTTACCCTTGTTGCCACACATGGTGCAGCAATTTCACACATGGTTCTTCCTTGTCTGAAACCCTTTACGCATGGTACTGGAATCATGGGTGTTATGTACTGGCGAGAACCATGGTTAGGTACAACACTACCCTGTCACTTTAGCTGCAAATGTCATACTAGAAAAAACAAACAAACAAACAAACAAGCAAACAGAACTCTGGATAGACAAAGCTGTATGAACCTACAGTATGACTTTTAAAAGAAAATTATGTCATCTCACGACAATTAGAGTTCAACAGCCACGACAACACTGTGCCTTTAATTTTGATGTCTTGATTTTATTTGTTTTATTCCACAGTGATGTGTACAATGAGCAAGACCTGGTGCGATGAACATTTCTTCTGTATGTGCTGTGATAGTCTTCTCACTACCAAGTAAGTCTACATCCAGTTATTTGGTTTTATGTATTTATCCATTTATTTATTTATTTATTAATTTATTAATTTATTTTATTTATTTATTTATTAATTTATTTTATTAATTTATTTATTAATTTATTTTATTTATTTATTTATTTATTTATTCATTTATTTGTTTATTCATTCATTTATTTGTTTATTAGTTCTCCATTTATTTATTCAGTTCTTTATTTGTTTGTTTATATATTCATTTCTCTATTTCTTTATTTCTTTCTTTCTTTCTTTATTTATCTATTTATTTATTCATTCATTTATATATTTATTTATGTGTTTGTTTGTTTCAAATTTTTTAAGCTGGTTGTTCTGTTCAGTATAAAATGTAACAAAATACCCTGGTCTTTTAAAGAGCCCTGATATACCAAAATGAAAAAATACATGAAAAATACATAATTTGAATTAAAACTGTGTGAGAGAAAGAATAAATCATACAAAATTGATAAAGATTATGCAACATTTGAAACAATGATAAACAGCAACAAACAATTAAAACATCCATTTCATGCTATAAAATGATAGGTGGAGGTGTTTTCATCCCCACCTCCCGTAAAGGAAAAGAAAGAAAGAAAGAAAAAAAGAGAATTGTGATAACTTGATAACATAATAAAATTTTGCTGCAAGAGATATCACAACATTTTTGTAGTCTCACATCTTTTGCTACCACAATGATGACAATGTGGCTTACTGTTCCAGTGTAATGTGACTTTTTCCTACCTGATGTCAGCCCCAAACAGATAAATCCGTAAATCTTGTTGACAAAATGAGTGGAAAAGTGAATTTTCCTTTTTTGGTATTAAATCAGTTATATTTACAAATTAAAGCTTAATTCTTGTCAGTTTCAAGTGAATATTGATCCAGATGAAAATGAATGGGAAACTTCTGTCTTCCTATTTTCTTAGTTTGAAATTTATCATTTCCAAAGCTTGATGTCATCTCTGTTTTATTTGAATATTGACCCCTTTCAAAACCTTGAAAATTGTCATATTCATTTTGTGTTTTTACAGGAGCAAGTTCATCGAGTTTGACCTCAAGCCTGTCTGCAAGCGATGCTATGACCGTTTCCCCAACGAACTCAAGAGAAGGCAGAAGAAAACGGAGATGGCCAGCAAAAAGTTTGGCAAGAATGAAAAGTGAGACGGAGAGACCTTGAATAGCCTAGCTAGCTGCATATCATATTGTTTAACTTATCAAATAATCACCTTTCTTAACTTCTTTTAAAAATGCAATTATTGCTTGACATTTTTCTTATGTAATTGTATTTATGCTTACATGAACAAAAAAAAAAAAAACCTAACATGATAGCTACTGATGCAAAGGTTATTCATATGTGGTAAAGTAGCACGTGCTTGGCACACTTTCAAACAATCAGACCTAATCTGTTTTATCGACACTTAAATACTTTGATCAGTTTATCAATAAATGCAAATCGCATACATGTTTCTGCAATGGAAATTTGCTTTAAATGACCCAAAAGTTTGCCAGAGCATATCCAACATAGCAACAATGCATACATAAAATTTTTTTATAGCGAACAGGTAAACTGAATAGCTTGTCACCATGGGTTCTTTTAAGAAACATTTAAAAAATATTTTTATGCTAGATGTTCCAGCATCTGAGTCTGTCATGAAAACAATTTATTGCATCTGAAAAAAGGGCAAGGCAAGGGTTTATTCAGATTCAAAAGAAATGTCCGATTTTCATGTCAAAATGAATTTGGATTCTAAAATTTTCCTTTTTTGAGGCAGTCATTGTATTGTAGAGGTGTCGTGGTCTAGTGGATATGTCGCCAGACTGCAGATCACAAGGTTGGCGGTTCGAGTCCCGCCATGGCACCAATGTCTTTTGGCAAGACATTATCTACATTTGCCACTTTCGACCCAGGTGTAGTAAATGGGTACCTGGTAGGAAGAATTTCCTTGAAATGCAAGGGGGCTTTGATGGCCGCCTTGCTGAAGCCAGGGTAATAACAGTGGAGCGCCAAGAGTGTCGATTCTGAGAGACATGAGTGCTATACATGAACCCACTATTATTATTATTTATTTGAACCAACACTTGTTTTGGTTTGCCGAGGTCTGCTGTCATTACCGTAGTCTTTAAGCAGTTACCCCATTGACTACTGAATTTTTAATTTTCCCTTATTTTCCCATAATGTTAATACAGGGGTGACCCTGTGCCAGGAGCCATTGGGTTAACAGGTGACTGCCTATATTATACATCTCAGGTTACATATATGTACAGAGAGTGAATTCTAAAATCAGCATGAAGGCAGACTGAGATATCTTTCGCTGTGAAGGGTGAAGCAAAATCTGGCTCAGAAATAGCTTTCTCTGAAAGTAAACAGAGGAAAGTCGGTTCTTCCGTGGTCTTTGCCATTGAACTGAAAGTATATATTCAATTGTAGATGAATGTGGCTTTGTACAGTTCCAGAATGGAAAAATCTTAAATCTTGTAGCCGATCAAATATTATTTTGATATTAGTAGTTGGCTTTGTCAATACTTTTATGTGGATTTATGCACTAACAATCAGTATGTGAGTAGATTGTACAGCTTGATGACATAGAGGGCAGTATAAAGGAGGGGAATCTCCTTTGATGAGGACTCTTTGCCAAAGATTATGAGTTCAGTTTTTTTTTTTTTTTCTTATGAAGGGAGCAGTGCCATTCCTGTGATCTATTGAAGGAATTTGCCCCCCCCCCCCAAAAAAAGAAAGAAATGTAAAGTAAAATTTTGTTATGAAATATTTGAGGGGCTCTGACACCTTTGACCTGCAATATTGCTTTCAGAGAAATGATTTTCATTTCAAAAGACAACAGTAAGGATTATTTTCTGTAACAATTTATTTCATATGATTTTTTTTGTCGTTTTGCGGTGCTCACTGTTTGTGCCCCCCACCCCTCCTATACTCGCTGGAGTTAATCCTAATGCATATGCGGATATGCCACACTTAATTGTCCTATACACCCCAAATCCTATGAGCATTTGCCAAGCATGATAAGATGAGTTATTGAATATTGGAAGTGCAGAGTTTAGAGAGGAAATGGCTTGCATTTGTAGTGTTAATATTATCATTTGTCTTTTTTTTTTTTTAAGAGAGAGATATTATGTAACTATGATAGAATGGATAATTTTTATGTGAAACTCTGTGCTTGGCATCAATAAAGTTTGCAAAATCCCACAACCCCCCCCCCCCACCCTTTTTTTTCCTTTTTTTAAAATAAAATATTGCCACTTTGCTTGTGATGAATGCATTGTAAACAGAGTAGCATTTGCTGAGTGGAGTTACCGGTATTTTCCTTTTTTTTTTTTTTTTTTTTTTTTTGCTACAATTTGAGGTTGCTTCCTTCCTCCAAAACTTGTTACCTTTTGTGGTGTCATGTACAGGATTTTCATGAAATTTGCTGGAAAATATTGAATACCCAACATGGATGGACAAGGAGATTGTATTTGAAACTTATTTTTCTTGACAGCGATGTACATGTAAATAGATTGAATACAGATAGCTCATACATGCATGAATGTAAGGAACATACCAGTTGAATTGAATATATTCTTCTTGCACTTTGAATATTCTTTGTAAAGTTCTCTTTTCTAATCCATGTAATCATGATTTAATGCCAGTAATATTTATTATTTCATTTGCTGTAACTATATATATATAGATATGCCTGCTTTATTGTAGAGTTGTAAAACAGCTTTTAATCATAGTAATATAAGTCGATTGATAGTCAATTGCATGTTTGCTGATTTTGTCCTTTTTCCTCCCTTTTTTTATGGCTTTTTATGTTTTCATGATAAAAAATTCAATAAATGTATATTCACCCTCAATCTCTTAGATCATATTGTACTTGTTTATGAATCTATTTTGCATTTAGCATACAATTACTTGTCAGATTAACAATACGTTTTATCTTTTTTTAGTGTGGGAGGGGGAGGGGCTGGGAAAATATGCACCCCAAAATCAGCTAAAATGGAAACATCTAAAACCCTGAGATATTGCATGGCAGGATTTGGGAAATTTGGTCTCATGATATGAGAAAGATGTGAAAGTATAAAGAAATTTTTATTTGTGGAATCATAGTATATTGAAGTTGTTTAAGCTACTGATATGCGCTTTTGCACCTTGAAATTTGAATTTTAAAAAAGAAAAAAAAAGATCAGCACTCTTTGTTGATATGGAATGAGAAGAAATAATTAGCCCAAAGTAATAATTAGTAGTTTTCAGAATGACTAAGATATATTTATGTTTACTAACACAACTAATTATAAAATGTGAAATATTACTATATACCTTTTATTTTCTGGTCGTCGTAGAATCACACCTGCCAAAAAAAGGGAAAAATTCAGCTTAAAGCAATGTCAGTAACTTCTTGAAATATACAAAGATCACGATGACTACATATTCCAAGCGTAATTTCTGTTTGCATTAAATGATTATGGTATAGACAGTATCCTGAAACCGATCTCATAAAGGTATCGTAAATTGTTTTTTTTTTTTTTTACAGAGACTGCTCTTGATTATCTTAATGAGATCAAATATATGTGACAACAAGGTCACTTTTGGACGATCTAAAAAATAAATGATCATAAAACTTTACTGCTTTGTATTGTGATGGTACATGCAGATGTGCATGTAATCTTAACTTTGTTGATGTAATAATGAGTTTGGCATTTTATTTTATGAATACAGGTTCATTCAAGGAGAGCATGATTTTATGGCATTTTTGTGATAAAGACATCACTATATTATAATTGCTTTCTATCACGGAAGATTTTACACATTTTCATGACTTCGCTTGGATAAACATTTCCTTGATGTACTCCTGCTATTGCTGCAGAAATGAAAAGAAAGTGAATAAAATGAATAAGTGAAAAAATTAACAGTATTTTATGTCCACGTTAACCACCGATCATTTTTAAAGATAAACTACAAGAGTTTTGGTTGTTTACATTTGAAGATGGACTACGTTAACCCATTCGTGACAGAGGTCCACATTTTGTGGTTTGGCCTAATATCTTTTGATACAAAGCCCTAAAAATCATACCAAATACATGAGCAGAAAGAGCAAAAAATTCTACACAAAATGTGCCCATTTTGGTTGCGTCAATATTCGTTGTTTGATGCTGAAATTTTTTTAAAGGAAAATAAGCACTTAAATCCTTAATTGGCAATGTGATAGAAGGTTTAAAATCACCGTTTTCCCCTGCAAATTGGAAAATTTTGGACTTCTCATCATAATTTCTGTCAATTTATATTCATTTCAGATACATGACGTTTTAGAAGAAAAATGTAGCAAGAAAATATGAATGTTAGTGTTGCCATTTTGAAGAATAAAAGCTGATCAAATAAGGCTTTAAATAATTCTTGTCACAAATGGGTTAAAGCATTTTGAAAAAGCTCGTCATATACAGTATATAGACCATGTAGAGCACCAAAACAGTAAAATCCTTATGCAGTATTGGAAATGTTACTTTCTGTATATATAAGCGGGACTATACTTGTTGCATCTATTGATATAATTCTTCTAATTTCTTCTGCAGTTTCAGCAGTCACACATTTATAACAAATTATTTCTTCAGCATGAATCATTTTTTTAATGTCTAGTCTACAATATTCATTGTAGTTTGTCTCTGTTTTTATAATTTCCAGAACTCTAGACTATACCATTATGAGATCACTGATTATTTTGATTATGTAGTTGGGTCATTCTCAATAAACTGTAGTGGACATCTTACGTCATGAATGGGGAAGCACATCTTGAAGTTGTTTTGTTTTTGTTTGGTTTGGTGGTTTTTTTGCTATTTTTTTCCCATAACATGCCTAATGAATGGTGCTATTTTCGTTCAAGCCTCGCTACACAACCATTCCATAAAGAAATACATTGCTTCGCCAGCCTCAGAATCTTTTTGTTCAAACCTTAAGATTTTAGATACACTTGGTTGACTTTTGGAGATTTTGCCCCACAAAGTGAAGTGAAAAGTTCACGAGAGCTGAGAATATATCAAGATCACTGCATCATTTGCTTGACGAGCAATTGTAATTTGTTTGCTTCTCTTTTTTATGCCTGACTAAATATCGGTTTTTAGCCACTTGGTCTAATACCAGTTGGTCTAATTCCCACATCGTCTAATACCACTATGGCTAAACCCATTTGGTCTGCTCTCAATTGGTCTGATTGCCGTTTGGTCCAATCATCACTTGGTCTAATACCTACTTGGACTAATTGTCATTTAGTCTAATGATCAAATGTTCTAATTGCCTCTTCGTCTACTTAGATTTCCTCATTTTGTCTGATGACCATTTGGTCTATCATCAGTTCGTCTAATCAGATAGACTAAGTGGTGTTAGACCAAGTGGGTATTAGACGAAATGAGCATAGCCTAACTGGAAATTAGAAAAAAAATGTAAATGGGCTAAGTTGTGATTAGACTAAATGGTCATTAGATGAACTGGTTGTGGACAAAATGGGATCAGACCATGTAGGGTGAGAGTAAAAGGGCATTAGACAAGAAAGTGGGATTAGACCAAGCGGCAACTCGCCTAAATATCTGCATGTTATTTTCATGTCATAAACGACTTTGTGAAAAGTTGTCTAGAAGATATATAGGGTCCCAGTACATTTCTCATTTTCATTACACAAGTTTGCAATATTAGTCATTTTCATATCTATACACTCTACACTGGGAGCTCTGTGGTACATTGGTTTAGGCTCTTGATTCTCATATGAGAGGTCCTGGGTTCAATCCTCGCTTGGTGCTTACATCCTTGGGTAAGATATTTAACACCCACATTATTTTGTCCAGCTTGGCCCAGGTGTAAATGGTAACCGGGCAACTGCCGAGGTAATGATACATTGTAATTATTTTGCAGGACCCTCAGGAAGAACAGCACTGAAGCTCTTGAGGCTTCCCTGGCCAACCAAAATTATTAACTTTACTATATAAATTGGTATTTTAGATTGCTATTTGTATAGAGGGCCACGGAGTGACGGCGTTTTCAAATTGGCAGCGCAAACTTTTGAGCATAAAAGATACAACCTTTGTAGTGTTTAATCCAACATATTGGAAGTATTACAATACTCCACCATTTTAATATCACTGGTCATTCATTGACTCTTTTAAATAGTGATTTAATAACACTTTTACGTAATATTCGAGTGTATAAATTGATACCGTTTTTGTCTCCAACGATTGTTGTGCTGACGTGATAGCTGCCGGTAAAATATTGAATGAATATGTTTGATTATTTTGTAAACTTATCCCACTCTCACAAGTTACAGGACTTATGATTTGGCTGTGTATATAATGTTTATCAATTAGTAAGATACACATGTATTTTGATTATCATGTATGATGCATACGATTATAGAAATTATCCACGATTCGATTTTTTAGAGAAATATGTTTAGCGATCTTATTGGAGTATACACATTTACAGAGTATTTCTTGAGAGAAAATGTGCATGAGAATGAAAAGAATAGATTTTGTAGGATTTGGACCCCATCTTAAAATAAAACAACTTCCCTCTTTGATACAGATATTGATCAAATAACTTTTGATTGTGTGATTATGTCTTTTTTCTTTTCTTTTCTTTTCTTTTTTTTTGTGAGAAAGAGAGAGAGGGGTGGGGGAGGGAGAGAGAGAGAGAGAGAGAGAGAAAGAGGGGTGGGGAGGGAGAGAGGTGGGAGACATCGAGGGAGAGACTCTGAGAGGTGGGGAGGGAGAGAGGGAGAGAGGTGGAGAGAGAGAGAGAGACATCGAGGGAGAGAGGGGAGAGGTAGAGAGAGACGGAGAAAAGGGTGGAGATATTCGGAATGAGATATGGAGACTAAAAACAGCAGATGATGGAGAGCGAAAAAGAGAAAGATGGATATGGGGGTGAAAGAAGCATGAGAAAGAGAGGGGAAGAGGGGGAGAGAGAGACAGGGAGAGGGACAAACAAACGACAGAACATAGAGAGGGAGGGAGAATGATGGAGATATTCGGAATGAGATCTAGGAGACTGAAACCGACAGATGATGCATGGAGAGGGAGAAAGAGAAAGGTGGATATGGAGAAAGTAATATGAGAAAGAGAGAGAGGAAGAAGGGTGAAAGAGAGAATGAGTTATACGGATAAGACGGAGAGACAGGAGGGTGAGGAAGAAGATGGAGAGATGAGCTAGGGAGACAGAATGACATTCGGAAGAAGACAGTGACTGAAACAGCAGGCAGAGAGAGAGAGAGGGGGGGGGGGGGATTAGAGGGAAGATTGTTGAAAATTAGTAGGGTTAGATTGCTTTATGGCAGAAAGAGATGGTGGGGAACAAAACAGAGAGAAAACAGAAACAGAACATTGCGATGCATAATTAACAGCGCTTAGTCCAAAAGTTTCCTCCGCAGGGCAAACTCCTTATACATTGAAATACCCCCCCCCCCCAAAAAAAAAAAAAAAAAAAAAAAAAAAAAACCAAACAAACAAAACAAGACAAAACAAGACAAAACAAAGCCAAAAACAAACAACAACAACAACAAATGCAGTACGCCTGCCCCAAGTGTCAAAATCTAATGAACACTGCACGATAATCGAAAGAAAAAACAAACAAACAACAACAAAAAAAAAAAACCTGATAACAATAATAATAATATGTTATCATTTCCTTCCATTCCCAATTCTTTAGTTTCTATTCCCCAAAGATTTCCTGATTGCAGTGTTGTTTATGTTCTTTTTTAAATCAAGTTCTCTCTGCTATTTCCGGATGGGGTGAACCAATTCAAAAGATGTCTCCTTTCTTTTTTTCTTTCTTTCTTTCTTTCTGCCTTTTCCCCCTTTTTAAAGACGCCATTGATAAACAATTACAATCCCTACTTTATGATTATGGGGGGGGGGGGGGGCGAGGAGGAAAATTTGGTCTTTTCTGTTTATTAAAGCAAATATAGGCCGACTTTTCCCTATTTTTTGGATATAAGTCAAGTGCCGAAAGAACGCCACAGTATCATGGTGTATGTCGGCATTTTGTACGTATGTACGCGGTATACCCCCGTTCACATCAAGAAAATCGATACCGGACCGAACAAACTATGTACATTAATTCCAATGGCAAAATATCGGTCGGTTTGGTGTCACTTTGCAATCGGTTTGGCAGTGTGTCTCGATTATTAAACTAATGCGTACGACCGTATGGCAATGGTATCTTTTAGAATGGAGACCCAGCATTTTCACCATCGCTTATTATCGGCTTGACTGGGTATGCGTGCATGATAATGACTCGCTTGGCCTGTCCTGGGGATCGGAGCGCCGTTATATTGTACATAAAACTATTGAGGCAGATCACAATCCCACGATACGATGTGAGATTTCAGTATGGGATGCGGCTTGTATACGGAGGGATTTCACCGCCCAGTGTCAGCTACTGTGTTTTTGAACGTGAGTAATAAAATGAATGCATTTGGAGTACAGCTGTTAGCTTTTCAACATTCTTTATACATGTATTTCTGTGTTGAATTTTGCTGCATAATTATTACGTGCTTGGCTCGTGCCAAATCAGGAATTGAAGAGTCTGTTAATAAATGGAACAGTACTTGATTTTTCCTCTAAACATGATAAATCTGGCTTTGTTTACTCTCTCTAAAAAAAGAGTGAACGCGTTCACTCTGTTAGGGGTGAATTTCAGAAGAGAGTGCATTTAGAGTGAATTAAGAGTGAATTAAGAGTAAAAATTGTGATATTCACTCTTTATTCACTCTTTGAGGGGTGACCTCAGGGATCACTCACATCACTCTTAATTCACTCTAAATGCACTCTCTTCTGAAATTCACCCCTTACAGAGTGAACGCGTTCACTCTTTTTTTTTAGAGAGAGAGTACATTCGACGATTGATATGATCCCTATATGCTGTATCTTATTATGATGTCCGATTCTTAAGATAATTCTGCAGGATTATCACTTGCAATTTACCTGAGACATTTTGAACAGCATCCGTAAACATACACTATCAAAACAAATCTAGTCATATATGACAGACTTGTACTACTCTAGTCAAAAGTGATAGATTTCTAATCAAAATGACTAGATTCTAGTAAAATAATTTGACTATATAGTCTATACCGGATCATGCACGGCACAAACACTATAGCTTTACTTGATTCTAGTGAAATTGACTAGAATTTTGGTAAAAGTTTGGTTAATTTTCACTATAGAATATAGTCACATTGACTAGGAAAGAGTAAGTGCCCATGGGATCCTGTGTTCTAGTCAAATAAGTTACTATAATTCTGGTCATTTTTATTAGAATTGTGTCAATTTTGACTTGAAAAGCGTTTGTTATTCGTTAAATTGAATAGAATTCTGGTCATTTTCACTAGAATCTAGTCACATTTGACTAGAAAAGAGTAAGTGCCAGTGGGATCCGGTAATCTAGTCAAATCTGACTAGTTTGTTTTTAGAGTGTGAATTCTATGAAATCTATTTTAACGGTAGTATATTCACTGAGCATGCATACTGTCAGCAGAATCAGCAGTGCTTTCCTTATAATATGACATTATCATTTGTACCCAGCTTTGCAAGGTATTTGTATAGAGAAGGTTGAAAAAAAGAAAGAAAGATGTGGATGAAACATCTTGCGAGAGGATGTAGGCAACGAGCAAGATTCGAAGTATATTTGCCAATGTATAACAAAGTTCTCCTGCTGGTCATAATGGGTAAATAAACATCTATTCTGGTCTATTTAGAGGGATGGGGTGCTTGTATCTGTTTGGGACATTTTCTTTTAGTTCGTAAAAGCCCGAAATTCTGATACATTTCATGAATTACAGGAAAAAAACAAAGGCGTGAGAAGGCCATTAAAGAAGATACACTCAAAACTAAAATGTTAAATCACCATTTAAAAGGGCCGGGGAGTGACTAAAATATTTCAATATGGTAGATTAACACTTTGAACATGATGGATTCAACAATATAAAGGTTGGAATCCAGTATGTTCAAAGTGTTATCTACCATTTTGAAAATGTAGTCGCTCCTTGGCCCTTTTAAATAGTGATTTAAAATTTTAGTTTTGAGAGTGTAATGTTGTAGTGATACATATTATACAGCCAATATAAACACTATCAAGCGCGAGTATGGCGAAATCTTTGATAATCTTTGACAGAACATTTTCCTTTATCACTTTCGTGCATTCAAGATTCAACTTAACGCTTTAATCAGGCATAATCGTGTCACTTCATCATGGATGGGGGCGGGGCTTTACGAAAATGCACTTTAGAAACACCTGATCAACAAGACATAATTATAGATTCAGAGAAAGCATTATTTTTTCTTTTTCCTTTCTTTTTTTATAATTATTTTACACATTTTACTCATTCGTATGAGTTGAAAAACTCCTACTAAGTAAACAAACAAAATTACTTAAAAGGCGATCTCTCTTCTAATTAACTCACTAAACAACATTTCAGCTCAAAACATTGCAGTATGCTTTCCTCGGGCAGCCCTATATGCTAATCTAACCATTTCATTAATTTTCACTCGAGAATATACCTCGCCTTATGATACAGGTTTACAGTATTTCAGGGTATATCCATTGTTTTAGAGAAAGTTCTGAAGTCATTGTCGGATATCATAGCATTTAAAGATTAGACTGTTTAAGCTTTATTAAGGAAGTTATTAAACGATAATTATATGTAAACATTAACAGATGATAGCTATTGTTGATTAAACATAGGATTGCATCAGCTAAAGCTAGGACTTACCTTGGCTTCAGTGGCGGTTTTCATTAAAAAGAAAATAATACATTGTTTGTGTGTACACAATATACACACATTTCATAAAGATATTATGATTATGAAAATTATAATATTGGTCCTTACAAGCTGTAATTTATCATATTGCATTATTGCAATACACTTAATCACGGTAAATACTTGATTTCAACCATTAGCATGCTCTTCAACTAACCTGTATTGTCGTGAGTACATGTGTTTCATGCGGATTTGTTTGAATTTGGGGAATATTATAATTGCACTATTGATTTTCGGATAGTTAATAAGTATATAGGCCTAGAATTTGTGTTATGTTATTCTGAACGAGAGCAGTGTCCCGCTTCTTAAGCGCTCGAACATAATGAGATGACTTTTCAACCTCCGTAAGTGTGCATAGATAATGAGATGTCGACAAGGTTGTATAATAGGGGGAAGCTATAGTGTAGAAACGATTTTGTTTTCTGCAAACGTATTGAATAAGGAGACTTTCATATACATATTTTTATTCACCATGTTCACGACAAGGGAGATTTGCGAGTTTAATAGGGTCACAGAAACCGATCATTATGAATGGGAAGAAGTAAAATGTAAGTGTCATAATAAAGAATATTATTCTCAATAAGAACTCCCTTTTCATACTGCCATTAAATTGCCATTCTAACTCCTGATAGCCACGTTTTCAAATTAGTGATAGATCTGATATTTATTTACATTACAGGTAACTGGATTAGTACTGTTTGTCCCCCCCCCCCCGTATTGTACATCTTCTTGCAGATTTACAACAATTTTTTGCAAAGGTGATCTGTGTTCAACAAGCTGTGCTTTTATACAGACCACCTCTTTTCCACATTTTCAATGCCTTTATAACTTTTCTTGTTATTGTTCATGAATTTATTCTTGCTGTTAAAGAATGTATTGTTATTGCTCATGAATGTATTGCTTTCATTATAGTGGAGAAAAATAATAAACTTGATAAATAAACTAGGATTCAGGTTAGTATTGCGACGGACGCTGGGATAATTAACAAAATGGGCATGGGATACTGCAGTATAGCCTAAAAGCTGAATTGCCGAATACAAATTCATTGATTGCTATTTCTGTAAAAGCCGACTAATGGGGTGTTGCAAGAAAGTTGCAATCAATTGCAAATAATTGCTAATTTTGAAACAACCATTCTGATTGGCTCAGGGTCTGCCCTTTTCAGAAGACATGCATGCAACAAAGATTTTGATTGGCCAGTGACAATCAGTTGCAACTTGCAATCGATTGCAACTTTCTTGCAACACCCCATTAAAGTCATATCTCACCATCGGCTGAATATTGATTGTTGCGTATAATCACGGTAGCAAAATGGTGGATTATTATGAGGCATTTGCACAATGCAGGGCAAAAATTTACCCCCAACATAGTTACATTTTTTAGAATCACTGTTGAGTAAAATTTTGCCCAACCTGTTTCAAAGTATGCCTCTTTTTTTTTCTTCAAATTTAGGATGCCTGGAAATGCATTACAGAGTTTACCCCCACCTCTTCCCGTAAATGTTTGTGTACGATGGAAGGAATCCCCCCCCCCCCCCCACCACTCCCCAGAAAGCTGAGAATGTAAAAAAAAAAAAAAAAAAAAAAAAAACCTTCCTCATGTGACTTGCCCTTTGTATCTAATGATATACCTCTAAGCGATTCAACATGATAGGACTTGCAACCGAAGGATATCTCAAGACATTTGCCCTCGTTTTAAGAGAACTGTTTAACATTTTCAGGATAACAATGGAAGACACAACACTGAAGTTGTTTTTATAAATAAAGTTGGTCCCCAGCCGCTGTGTTTATATATTGCCTTAATATATGATTGCATTTATTTAATCAGGGTAAAAGCCTCATTTCAGCTACTATAGCTGCTTTTCACCTAAGCCGTATTGTCGTCAATGTCGTGAGTACATGTGTGTTTCATGCGGGCTTGTTTGAATTTGGGGAATATTATAATTGCACTATTGATTTTCGGGTGTTAATAAGTATAGGCATAGAATTTGTGTTATACTTATTCCGAACGAGACACGTTCAACATAATGACATGGCTTATCAACCATAGTCGTTCATAGTTACTGAGATGCCTGCAAGGTTGAATATAAGGGGAAGCTAGTGTAGAAACGATTTCTCTATGCATGCTACGCAAAGGTATGGTGATTTTTCTTGGAATACAGGAAAACCTGACGATTAAATAATATTTTATGGTTACACTCGTGTTATAGCCTATCATCTCAGAGAAACAAAGCACAATTTATTGCGATATAATCATGATGTAACTATTTTGTAGGCCTGCGGTATAAAATCGCTTTTGCTTTTTGCATGGCAAGCTTAATAGTTCAAGTTCAAGTTCAAGTTCAAGTTCAGGTTTTATTTCCAATATAACACAAGACATTTTTTTTTCTTCTTTTAAACAGAAATATCGTAAATTAACATACAACATTTTTTTCCTCTTATTAACATCAAAACAAATTAAATGTCTGCTTGACATAGTGTATTAAAAGAAAAAAAAATGATATTGGAAAAGAGAAATCCACAAAAAAGCAATGCTTGTAATGACGTGGATTCCTCAAGAAAGAAAAAGGAAAGTAAAGAAAAGAAAACAGAAGAATGTATGATACAGACTGACAGAGGTAGGTGAAACAGCAGTATATATTACAGTTGCAGATTCAGTCACACAGTGAGGACTCCGCCAGATGAACGATGCGTTGCGTATACTGTGGCTTGGTAAAACTTTAGCCACGTTTACTCGACTCAGAAGGAGGCACCTCCTACACAGTATATACGAAAGCATATCCCAAAGACAAAAGAAAATGTGTTTATGATAATAAATTTCATAAAAAATGTATGTCAGGATTCATTCAGAGGCTTTAAAGCTTCCGATTAAAAAGAAGATTCCGGAAGGATAAATCACATATTTCCAAATGAACATGATGAAGAAGTCGACAGCGTCATCGGCATTGGCGACTTCTTCATTTGGAAGTATGTGATTTATCCTTCTGGAATCTTCTTTTTCATCGGAAGCTTTTAAGCCAGCTCACATTTTTGACTCAAGTCCTCGTTTCAAGAACATTCTGGTCTCTTAAGTTGGATTAATATTGTTCGGATGAGGACCCTTCCAGCTAAGAAATTGTAAGTTTGTGCTTACTTAACTAGAAAAATATTTGGTTTGTTTTGAGATCTTTTCATAATGAGATGTTTGTAAATATTCGTAATAAAGTTTTATAATTTGTAATGTGAAATCCATTTGTTCGATTATGGTCTTTTGTGGGCTTTGGATCGCAACATTGTGTATATTGTATGCATCATGTAGTAAAGAATAGATTCTAAATAAGAACTGATTTTATTTAGAGTAAGGTCATCATTGCAGCGGACCCTAGAATAATTAACAAACGGGTGCGATTTCCCCGAATAGCCTAATGGCTGAAATGCCGAACACAATTTCACTAATTGCTATTTCTGTAAAAATCGAGTCATTTAGTCATTTCTCGCCATCGGCTGAATAAATAATTGTTGTGTATACACGCTGTAGCATATGGTGGATATGATTACCTGCTCAGTGCGGGGCAGTTACAAAAAGTCGGGAGAAGGAACTACACACTAAGAATTAAAGGTGCACAAAGGGTGCAAACCTTCGGAAGCAGGTGCAATGTGTAGCGAAATTCGAAAAGGTGCAATATTGCACCCAAAAGGTGCTCCAAGTGTTGCATTCTTTTGCACCTTTAAAGGTGCAAAGTTGCACCTTTTTTCTTAGTGTATATATGCGCTGTATACCATACTGAAATCAAGTTAATTTGGCACAATGTTCTTCCAATTCAGTTCTGTGCACTGGAAAGGAGGGGGTGGGGGCTGGTATAAGGCCATAGTTCCCAAAGGGATCCAAAAAGGAAGGCTCCTGTAATTTCCAATCATATCAGCTTATAAAAGGACCGCAAAGAGTGTTTAGAAAACTAGTTACCCATATATCTGAGCCCTGCCTTTCAAAGAGTTGCGATTGATTCAAAGTCAGTTGCAAATATCCAATCCCTCATCTCTTAACTACATGCAGGATTGTGATTGATATGAGTCCCAAGTTATTTGCATTTAATCTCAGTTCTTTATGAGAAAAGGCGGACGTTCAAAGTCATTCCAAATGATAACGGGGAACAAATAATTAAGACGGCAGAATTTTTGAAAAAAAATTATATATATATATATATATATTTTTTTTTTTTAAGATCAAAACAGATGTCAATATCTTCACTCTAAACTGTTAGGTAAAATGTTACCAAACATGCTTTTGCCAAATTTTGCCAACCTGTTTCAGAGTGTTCCGAAAATGACATGAATAATTCCTCTAGTAATTGTGATGCCTTTTTTTCCCTCCTTTACGATGTCTGGATATGCATTACATAGTTTACCCCCATCCCAGTTTACATCTCTCCCCCGTAAAGGGTCGTGTATATACTCTATGTAAGAATGCCCCCTTCCCCCCCCCCCCCCCCCCCCCCCCCCGCTAAGAAAAAAGCTGAGAAAGTAAAAATCATCCTTTCTCACGTGATGTGGCCTTTGAAACTAATGATACCACTAAGCGATTTAACATGATGGTATAGATGCCCTTGCTTGTAAACGGAGACCGTCACATTTGCCCTCGTCTCAAGAAAACAGCTCTTGTAAAGTGAGACGGTTTCTCACATGGCAAGATAATGTTGAAGTCTGCACAAATAATCGGTAAAATATTTGAAAACGATTCAAGTCAGAGGCAAGTTTATTCAGTTTAAAAAAGGAAATTTGAAAAAGAAATTGCTTCTTTGCCGTGTTTGTATTTTATTCTCTCTCTCACACACACGCACACACACATACACACACACACACACACACACACACACACACACACGCACACACACACTCTCACTCTCACTCTCTCTTTCCCATTCTTTCTAGATCTCCCGGATATGTAATCGTACTTTCCAGTACATTCAATGACGAGAACTTAACAGATGATCAATACAATTTACAAAATCGAAACCTCTGTCAAATCATGGACTTGGTTAAAAAATACCTAAGCGTTGTCAATCACAACTGACTAATTGCAGAAGCGTCAATCCATTTTATATTTGAGGGACTCTAAAAAGGGTCCTTAGTCCCATTCTTTTTTTTGGGGGGGGAGACAAAATGGGGAAGGGGGACATACACCCAAAATTTACTGACACGCGAAAAAAGGTCATCAGCTTAAAATTTTTGGTGGGGGCTTAATTGATTTAGGGGACACACACCAAAAATATGCTGACAAAAAAGAATAATGTCCTCAGTGTATTTTCTTGGGGGGGGGGTGGGACACATATCCTTTTTTGTCCCCCACCCTTGAAAATTTGGTACCCCCCTTGATTGACGCCCACATTGACGCCCACGACTTATTGAAAACTTTCGATATAGCAATGCAATTATTACTGAGGGGGGAAAAGCTGTCGAATACTGGCTCACAATGGAAAACTATAAACAAAGAACGAACTGAAATGTCCACTTTCCATTGAATGATGCCAAAACTAAGTTAGTAGTTGTGGAAATTGCGATAAGTTTGTAAGGGCATAAAATTACAATGAACTGATGTATATGGATATTTGTAGTGTTCATATAGTATCTCCACGTGGCCCTGGTTTAACCCATTCGTGACAGGAATTATTTAAAGCCTAATTTGATCAGCTTTTATTCTTCAAATTGGCGACACCAACATTTTTATTTCATTGCTACATTTTATTTTTAAAACGTCATGTATCAGAAATGAATATAAATTGACAGAAATTATGATATAAGTCAAAAAGTTGCCAATTTGCAGGGGAAAACGGTGATTTTAAACTTTCTATCACATTGCCAATTTAAGGATTTTAATGCTTATTTTCCTTTAAAAAAATTTCAGCATCAAACAATGAATATTGATGCAACCAAAATGGGCACAGTTTGTGTAGAATTTTTTGCTCTTTCTGCTCATGTATTTGGTAAGATTTTTAGGGCTTTGCATCAAAAGATATTAGGCCAAACCACAAAATGTGGACCTCAGTCACGAATGGGTTAAAGTGTGCAGGGATGAGATCTTTCAAACCGAATGAGCCAATAGGTTTTTTTTTTTTTTTTTTTGTTTACAAGAAAGCAAACCACCCGAATGATATAATTGTATATATCTCAAAAACCCTGCGATCAAAAATGTCAGGATGTTACATAAAAGACCCTTTAATCTTGGATAGTGCAGATAGAAGGAACAACTTAATAATCTGATATTAATGCACATAAATCGTTTTCAGCGAAGATTTGCGGTATGACAGTAGAGGAAATTCTCAGATTTGTCAGTTGTGAAAATTTCATTTCATAGTTTCATGTTTAGACTATAATCTCAGTGACAAGTCTTACAATAATCCTCAGAGTGATTGTTCATAATTCGTACAAACACTTATATACTCAGGAAAATATTTAAATGTAAATTCACTCATCACACATCGCACATAATTTTTTTATTGAATACAAAAAATAAATAAATGAAACTATTTTGACCTGTAACGAGTCATGATGAATAAGTGTAATCTGAGTGCGGATCTATACTTGCACTAAATCAAGATTTTGTGTAAGCAATTAGCGATTCCTCTTGTTATAACAGGCCATAATGTGCTCTGCTTATTTTTGCAGTCACAGATTGCATGATGCCATCCTCATTACACGAGTGCGTCAAAAACCATGAGAGTCAGCTAACGCATACGTCATCAGGCAAACGCCATCATAATTAGGGCAGTCATTGCTCTGCTCATTTTGCAGTTATTGTTTGTGTCATGTCATCTTCTTTGTTTGTTTGTTTGATTGATTTTATTTCTGCGTTCAAAATAATGATAACAAATGCAAATCAATACATGATTACATAAATAATACATAAATAAAACATCATGTGCAAAATATATTATACAATAATCATGTTAAAACATACAAGCAAGAATACATAATATAATACTTTTTAAGCTAAAGAGATAAATCAAATATAAAACGCAGGAGACCACCATCATGAGCGATGAAGCTTGAATGGATGGCGGCCTCGAAATCCTCATTATAGCGCGTCAAAAAATTGCCAATCGCTAACGCATACTTCATCAGGCAAACGACACAGGCCATTCATTGCTCTGCTCATGTTGCAGTTATTATTTGTATGGTGCCATCTTCATCTGTGTCGTCAAAAAGCATGCCAGTCCGTTGACGCATACGTCAGGCAACCTGACGCCATAATTCCAGGCAATGTGTGCTCTGCCCATTTTGCGCATTTCCAATATGTAATTATTGTTTGCATGGTGTCAAACAAATGGCACCGTAATTCAAATCAATGTGTGCTCTGATCATTTCGAAAATTGTTTGAGCAATGTGGTGCGTCAAAGACCGTGCTAGACACTGGCACATAATATACGTCACGCAAATGATGCAGTAATTCAAGGCAATGTGTGCTAGGCATTCTTTCTTACTGCGATATCGTCCTCTATGGTGCGTCAAAGACTCGTGATAGCCTAGGTGTTCTATAGACCAATTTCACCTACGGTTTATGTATTTGGCCCTCTATCGGCGACGCCATTGCTGCGGTGGGCAAGCGCGCTGACCGCGATTGGCTCTGTGTACAAAATGAATGTAAGATATGAGATATGCCCTAATATTGTTTCATTTACTTTATTCTAGATCAATAAAATAAAGCATGGATACATGGGTACATGAGGTAAGACAATGGCCATATCTGACAGATGAAGGTATGATGTATTTTTGTACTTTCGATAGTTTTTCAAATAGTTTTGTCAGTATAAGTTCGATTGCAGCATAGAAGCCGTAGTAAACGGGAGCCCTCAATCTTACCCTGCTTACAAAGTCATGTTTCAACTCATTAAATTTTACGCCAAAGTACATAATGATAATGTTTCTTGACTTCAAAGTCCTTTCTGTTGATATTTTTACCCACTGATTCCTACGCATTGCTTACGGAAACCTGTGTAAGGAGTATGGCTTCTCACACAAACAGGCTTCATGAGTCAAAAGCGAGTGAATTTCGTACTCAGTTAGCTTCCAATTTTTAAACTTTCTCCAATTCTTGTGGCATTCGAGCACCACACAGCTGCGACCTGAACTTCCCTGACAATTTCTCATTGCAAATATTAAAAGAAATCTGCATATATTGGTCAAAATAGACAAAAAATCGAACGAATGTACATAACGCGCTATTGACTTGTGTACTATAAAAGTTGGAGCGCCCACCGCAGTATGTCGAACTGTGTCGAACAGTCTGCTGCCCTCTTGCGTTGTGAAATTGGTCTGTTGCATGGCATTTTTAAAATCATGAAACTTTCTTATTTTCAGAATCATGAGCCCTGTTTCCTTTTCGAACTTACGAATGGGATTATGAACCTTCGGAATTAGGAACTTTCGGAGTATTGAGCCTCCGGAATAAAGAACTGTGACCTTTCTGAGTTATCAACCTTAGGAAAAATTTAAGGCATGCATATACCAAGGATGAAAAGTACTGTGTAATGTTGAAAGTGATATGCTTTCCAACCGTTAAAATGATTGATGTTCGTACGAAAGATAAGAACGTTTTGTTGATTTTGAAGGTACGTTAGAATGTACAGTTAGTTGTCACTACTTTATTACGGACGTATCGAATGACGAATCATATTTTACCATAATGTCACTCTTAAAGTTCAGGTTCAAGTTCAAGTTTAAGTTTAAGAACAGGTTCATTTATTTCCTTCCACTAAACCAGAAACAATACATTCATGAACAATATCAATAACGTTCTTCAACAACAAGAATAAAATTCATGAACAAAGCATTGAAAATATGGGAAAGAGATGGTCTGTATAGAAGCACGGCTTGTTAAGCACAGATAACCTTTGCAAAAAAGAAATATTACAAATGTTAAAAATATTACAAATCTGCATTTAAAAAGATAGATGCAGATTGAAAAAGAAAAAAAAACACTATATATATATATATATATATATATATATATATATACATACATACAGTTACGACAAAAAAAGAGCAATGCAGTTTCGTGTACTGGAGAAGTCTCTTGACTCACTCGAAAGGTTTCGGGTTCGAACCTTCGTAGACGCTTACAGTGGCGGCGATTTCATGTAACGAGTGGGGGGGGTGGAAACGCGGAAGGGCTCCGCTGAAAATCTGTTTCGAGACGTGAGGGGGGTGATCTTTATTATGCGAGCGAGCGAAGCGAATGAGCTAAAATAACCGGAAAAAATAATGAAAGAAGCCTGATTTAGCCATCAAAATGCATTCTAGGCCTATTAAATATTTAAGTGGTTGGCCTAAATTTGGTCACCTGACTCAAAATAGAAAAATAATATATTGAGCTTTAAAAATCGAGGGGGGACGATCCCCCTGAAAAAAATCGAGGGTTCCCCCCCCCCCCCCGGGATCGCCGCCTATGGACGCTTACAGCAAACGGGGTGTTCTGGTCTGGTGGATGTGTTTCCGGACTGTGAACCACAATGTATGTGGTTCGAATCCCTGCCGCAGCACTGATTTCTTTGGCAAGACGTTAACCCTCATTTGCCATCCTCCCCTCGACCCAGGTGTAGTGAATGGAGAATTGTTAAATGGTTATTTTACTTGACTGCTAAGAAAGCATTTGTCAACCAGGGGACCGACGGCTTGAAGTCCCCTCCGAAGGACTTGGTAATGAGGATTTAATACCTTACCCAAGGGCATTAGCGCATCCGCTTGGTTTCGAACCCGGGTACTCCTAGTTACAAGACCACCGCGCTACCACTGAGCCACAGCGCCTCCTCAGCGCCTGGGTACCTGGTAGGATTTAATCAATGAATGCACTGAGCGCTACTGTTGCCATGCTTTTAAAAGTCGGGGTAATAACGATTGCAGGGCCTCCTGGGAGGCTATACTGAACAGGCAATCTTTGGTAAAAAAAAAAAAAAAAAAAAAAGAGAGAGAGAGAGAGAGAGAGAGAGAGACAGACAGACAGAGACAGAGACAGAGAGACAGAGACAGAGACGAAGACTTTTATTATTGTTATCATTATTATCATTATTATTATTATTATCATTATTATTACTTCTTTTATCCACAACTTGATGTTCTGTTGGTATATTAAGCAGCAACCGGACTTCTTCCAGAAATCTAGGGTTATCTGTTCTCTATTCTATCAAACAAGTCCTTTTCTCATTATTAATTTCTCTTTTTAGTTCAAGACCTTTAGTAGGATGTGAGCTGTCCCAAGCAAGCTTGCCTTCTGTATCGTTTCAAAGGACACCTCGACTCCTAGATCAGCCAGGAAGCTTCTGTGTCTGGTTGTTACAGTTCCTAAGGCTCCGATGACTATTGGTACTACCTTTGCCTTCACCTTCCATATTACTGTTATTATTATTATTATTATCATTATTATTATTATTATCATTATTATTATTATTATCATTATTATTATTATTATTATTATCATTATTATTATTATTATTATTATTATCATTATTATTATTATTATCATTATTATTATTATTATCATTATTATTATTATTATTATTATCATTATTATTATTATTATTATTATCATTATTATTATTATTATTATTATCATTATTATTATTATTATTGCTATTACTATTATTATTATTATTATTATCATCCTCCTCCTCCTCCTCCTCCTCCTCCTCCTCCTCCTCCTCCTCCTCCTCCTCGTCATCATCATTATCATCATCATCGTCATCATCATCACATCCTTTGACAACGTGTTTTGCCTTCATTTGCCCCCTCTATATACCCAGGTGTATCATACGGGTACCTGGCAATTGTTGTAAATGATTACAAGGCCCCAGGAAGCACATTTTAGTGGTGACAAGAGGTTAACGGTTTTTTATTTTATTTTAAGATATAGACCTGTATCCTGAAAACAATTAAACTCGTCCTCAAATAAGTCACGATTTGACCTCACATGATAACATAATACCCCTGTTGACCCTCTTCTGAAAGTAAAATCAATATAAAATAAATGATATTAAATCGTGTACAACACGAATGAAAGTAGCATTATGCCCCCAGTCAATAAAATTAATATGTTAATATTGAATAACACAAATGATAATGTGATGATGACCTGCTCTGTGCCAACAATAGATATGCGGGTAGTTTCTCGAATAATTTCTACGCCTATGTTCGAAACAGAAATAGGTATACGTAATTCGGTTTCAGCCCAATCCTGTTTTTGTTTGTTTGTTGTTTTTAAAGCTGCTTGTTTATTTCACCTGACTGATATTAGAAATCATGAGCGTTCCGTTTCGTCGATAATAAAGTATATTCTGCGGTTTGTCCTTTATTGTCGAGTAAAAGTTTAAACTCTTTCCTTCAACATGAACTGTGGCCATATTATGGAAAAGTAGTGTGCGCGCGCGCGTGTGTGTGTGTGTGTGTGTGTGTGCGCGCGCGTGTGTGGGGGGGGGAGGGAGAGCTGAGAGAAATCAACATTTCGAATGATATGTTTATCCACTGTACTCACACCATCGTTTTCAGATTACTCATGAATATTTATAGAAGGGATATGATATCCACTATACTTTCTCGCAGCTTGGTTTATTTTGTATGCTATATACACATTCCATGTGTGGCCGAAAACTTCTGGCTGTTTCTTGTCATGTTTCGGATATGAAGTCATCATGACAAGTATTATCTTTTTTTCAGGGCATATTTCTGCTATAATATTCTTCCAAACTCATAAAAAGAATGAGAATATGTATATATGTGAGAAAGCTCACAAACTATCTTTCAACTCCAAGAACTCAAGCTTCGATCTTTAAATTCAATTCAATTCAATTCAATTCAATTCAATTCAATTCAATTCAATTCAATCCAATTTATTCACTTCCAATAAGAAAAAAAATTATGTATACATATCATTTCTTTACAATCTGAAAGAACAGTGTACAAAGCAGATCCATATCATTTTTCATAGAATCGAGGGTACTATAAAAGACCAGATGGTCTTCTCAGGTCAATCCCTTGATAGAAAATAGATAGGCAAGAGTATAGGAATACTATCTTGCAACCCCCCCCCCCCCCCCCAAAAAAAAAAAAGAATCTCAAAAGATGTGCAAAAAAAAAAAAAAAAAACGCACACACCAACTAACATTCAATACAGTTGAAAGTTCACGGTATTTGGTCATTTTTTAGTGTCCTAGGCACTACTATAATTCTGCACAGCTTGAGATCGAAATTATTGCGTTAGTTTAATAATTTGTCTTCTACATCTAAGCTCCAGCAGGGTTGGCAAATTTAAAACTATCCTCTTAGAAATGCGGGGTCAGATTGACCAAAAAAGAGTCCGCTGGGGCCACACTTCGGTCCGGGTCAAAAGAATGACCTGAAATAGGGTCATGAAGACTTCTGGTAGCTTCCGGGTCACATCTGACCTAATTGCAGGTCTTTTTTTTTTTTGACGTGGAGTGGAGTGTGGCCGCAACGGACTGTTTTCCGGGTCACTTTGACCCCCGCATTTTTAAGAGTGTATCATCAGACTTATGCTCAAATTTTAGATGTGGCCAGGAAATAGTATGGGACGAAATATCTTGGAGTTCAACATCATTAAGACGAGGGTCCATTGCCTTATCGGTATCATTTTAATTACTGGCATCAGACTTCGTTGTAAACAGTTTTATAGCTACCATCAAAATTTGTGAGAAGGTACAGACAAAGATTAAAATGATTAGAAGAAAATAAAAAGAAATTGAATTTCACGTCGGGCGCCTGAGTCATAAGACTGAAATACGAAACTGTCGGTCTCGTATCAAACGGAAACAAGCAGTTTTTCCTTGAAGACCTTTAATAGTTGGCCATAGGTCGGAGGCAGGAGGCATTATCATAATTATAGCCCAAAGGAGGGGGGGGGGGTAGAGCGAAAGGGAGAGAGAAAAAGAGAGAGGGGAAAATGTACGGTCGTCCAAAACTTTGCAATTTCTTGAATTTCTAGAAGTTTTTTTATTTGATTTGATTTCTATTCCATCAATGCCCCCTCCCCCCCCCCCCCCCCCCCCCAGTCTGGCTAAAGCCAGTATGTAATGAAATAACATACCTAATGAACACGGTATTGATTCGAAGTTGATCGCCATGATCTCGAATTGACCGCTATTAAATTTTATCTTTATTGTGTTGTTTCGGATTTCTTGAATTTCTGGAAAGATTTGATTTGATTTGATTTGATTTGATTTCTGTTCCACCAATGCCCCCTCCCACCCATTCTTGCTAGACCCAGTATGTAATGAATAATACATTTCTATAATGCGCACGGCATGGACGTTGATCACCATGAAACTCAAATTGACCGACCATTAAATTTTATCTTTATTGTGTTGTTTCGGATTTTCTTAAATTTCTAGAAAGATTAGATTTGATTTGATTAGATTTGATTTCTATTACATCAATGCCCCCAGGCCTCCCAGCATTCTTTCATAGACCCATGAATGAATAATACATTCTTAATAAGCACGGTATGGAAGTTGATCACCATGATCTCAAATTGACCGCAGTTAAATCTTATCTGTATCATGTTGTTTCGGAATTTCTTAAATTTCTAGAAAAGTTAGATTAGATTAGATTTGATTTGATTTCTATTACACCAATGCCCCCTCCCACCAATTCTTTCTTAGACCCATGAATGAATAATATATTCCTAATGAGCACGGTATGGACGTTAATGACCATGAAACTCAAACTGACCGGCCGTTAAATTTTATCTTCATTGTGTTGTTTCGGAATTTCTTGAATTTCTAGAAAGATTTGATTTGATTTGATTTGATTTGATTTTTAATGCCCCTTCCCTCCCAATCTTGCTATAGATCCATGGTATGGAAGTTGATCACCATGAAACTCAAATTGACCGGCCATTAAATTTTATCCTTATTGTGGTATTTTTGCATGTAGAAAACAAGGATCTAGAGCGAGTCGATAGTACAACTGTCACCGCATAAGGAGCTGTTGCACTTCAATTTTTCTCCCGTGAATCCATCTGGCCTCATCAGATCCACCCTTTCGAGTTTTTGCTTTGTTTTAACAAGGAAGAGACATGAATAAGGTGAGTTTTGAAAGCTTCTTAACTGTTTTTAAAATTTCCATTATTTGCTATAAGTTATAACAAATGGATAAGGAAATTTCAAAAATTCATGGAAATGGAAGTAATCAAATATTAATTTGCTGCACACATGTTTCCCAAAACCATCCTGAATAAGTATTATCCAAATATCCAAATATTAACATTTACCAACTTAACATGACTGTGTATATCTCTCAAACAAAAGGGTTAAACTGAAAAAAGTACTTATTTTAGGGGTCTTTTTGTCGCCTATTTGACTGTTTGAAGCCCTCACGCCTTTCATGTGCCTAAACCTTCAAAAACTACCCTTTTTACCCGTTTTCAAAATTTTGTTTTGTTTTGTTTTGTTTTATTATTTTGGCTGCACAAGTGTATACAGCAATGTATTTTGACTACATGCTGCCACCTCGGATTATTATCTAATCTTTTCTATCCCTTTTGTAAATACATGTATTATTTTCTTTTCTTAATTAAAGGAAATATATTGATATGTTTTATTAGATCCTTGGTCACAGCACATGTATTTACAAACAAATATAGAAGATAACAATGATTCGTGATTTTATTTCTAGTGAAGATTGCCACGCCAGCTATGCTTTAGCATTTAAAGGTAATTAGTCAATGCACAAAATGTTGCCTATTTTTTTATATCACATTCTCGTTTTTACGGCGATCTTTTGCTCAAATGGTGCATCAAAAAGCAGCGCAAGCCACCGGCGAAACTCTTCGAATTGGAAAAAAAAAGCAAACCAACCAACCAACCAAACCAAACCAAACCAAACAAAAACAGAAGTACAAACACAATAGAAACTAATTTCGAAAAATCAACTTATGGCAACTTCACTAGCCCTGTCTATCACCTTCAGAAATGCAATGGTTTATTACGTAATCCAATCATGATTTGTATGGGCAGCCCAATAGCCTTTGAAACTGGGGAGCGTTTCATGTAAGGAATTGTCGGATGTTTTATCCGACAAAGTCTGTTTTATCCGACATTTGCCATAGTAACGATGCTTCTCAGCCAATCAAAATCGAGGAAAGATGTCAGATCTGACAGCTTGTCAGATGACAAATGTTGGTGAAATGCCCCCCTGAACTTGAGCTGATTTTTCGAAAGTAGTTTTTATCGTGTTTAGAGTAGATGATAACCACTAATATAATTTTATTTCATTTAATTTTTTATATATCTTTTTCACAGAACGCACAGGAGCTAAAGCGACGTGAAGAAAACTGACACCAGAGAAAACCCGAAAAACTCTTTCTTTAAAAAGCTGAACAATCGCTCCTTATGATGAATCCGAGATCATTCACCTGGTGCAGTTCAAGACGCAACTTTCGCAGACTCCGTGATTTAAGTGGAACTATGTCACCAATTAAGGCTATCTACCAGCCAACGGGGAAAGAGAACGAAGCATTTGAAGTGGACGATCCGAGTCTAGACAACGTCAGCCAGGACAACGTCAGCCTGGATAACTTCAGACAGGACAATTTCAGCCTGGACCACTCTTTGACCGTTTCGAAGGACACATCACCAAGATGTCCAAGCAACGCGAGAGGCAATGCCAGCAATGCGGCAATATTAGCAGACACTTCCGAACTCTTGGGATCGGCTGCCGAACATCTCCGATGTTGCGCCGACTGCTTTTCGCACCAACTCGACGCGGCGAATGAAACGCCGAAATTAGCCTCGCAAGCCAGGCTCCATAACATTAAGAGATTGACTGATGCGGTGTCATTGGTGGCAGGGGTTATCGAACGACTGAAGAAGAGTCTGAAAGTTCTACAAAGAACAAAACCCGAGAAAGTCTTCACGCCAATTCTCATCAACACACTGACAAAGGTAAGCATAGTATGACCATATCTGGAGACAATAAACATAAGAACACATTCATGAGGAAAAAAAATATTTGCTATTTCCTGTGTTAACTCGTTGGCTACTGAACTCTTTCATTCTTATAGCGTTAATAAAAGGGCCAGCCGGTTCTAGTAGCCAATAAGTGAAATGAAACCAACATTATTATATAAAATTATAGCTTGAGGAATATCCACTTCAGAATCGTCAAAGGCCTATGAAAACCGATACTTCAGACTGTCAGGACCTTTCTGTTTTCTGCATTATCACACACAAACATTGCTTTCTGTTCTGTTTTGTGGTTTTGCATTGTCTGGGTTACTCTTCACTGAGGGTAAAAAGCACGAGGGGATCAGATAGTTACAATGAAGGAAGTACTAGTATAGTAAATGATTAAAGAAATTAGGGGTGGACGAGATAACAAGGTATGTTTCCCCCCCCCCCCCCTCCCCAAGGAAAAGGACACCTGAAAAGGCAATAGCCCCCCCCCCCCCCCATTTTAAGCTGTATCTCTTCTTCTTCTTCTTCTTCTTCTTCTTCTTTTTTGGCTTGTCAGCAAATTTTGGGCGTATGTCCCCCACACATGCCTTTAAAAATAATGATAAAACGGAGATAACACGTTCAAGGGCGTCATGAGAACGTTTAAATTGGGAATGGATGTTTCCACGCCAAATTTGACATGTTTGACGTCATCCGGGTCGTTTTGAAATGTTGCCAGGGCCTGGGAGGTGGGGCGGGGGTGGTGCGATTGGATGACGTGATAATACAGGGGCCTAAAATTTTGTTATGATGCACGTATATTACCAGCTTTCAAAATGGATAAGATACGGGATATACACCACTTGATGATTTGTTAAATTTGCGAGTATTGTAATTCTCAAAATGTTATTTACTTTGAAAATTTGTTCTTGAAAACAAATGTAGAGTTAATCGCATGGGAATTGAGTTTCCAATATACTCAAAACTAAGGGATTTAAAAAAAAAATCATATTTCTTAAGAAATTTATTTCTGAATTCTTTCTGATATCTCTACACACATCCTTGCTCAATGCATAACCACATTCAATGAAATAAGGGACCGCGCTTTCTACTCTTTTCTCTGTACGAACAGCAAACGAAACAAAATTCGATTTCATTTTTTTTAAATCATATAATTTTCTCTGTTCAATTACAGGAGTCAACACAAGTCGAGAGAATCACTCAAAATCTATCTGCAGAACACGAGGACACCGCACGTTTGGAACAAGAACTACAAGAGATTCGTACCTCTATCCTGCGTTGTATCGAGGCCTTCGAACCGGTACGCCTAGCCGTCTTCCGCCCGAACCGCCGTGGTAACCACGAGTGCGACCGCGTTGGCAACCAAACCAGAGAATATCTAAGGAGCTTGGACGTAGATTGGCGAGGGTTATGCCAGGCAAAGGAGGCTCTTCCGAAAGAGTCTAAACTCCCTTCCATCAAGTTCACTGTCGATGTGGAAAGAGAAACTTTAACAAGACGATCAAGTTCTGAATCGCTGTTTGAATCTGAGGCAAGGCGGTACTGGCCGGTGTAAAGATACTTCCACATTTTAATGGCGAAATTGCGATTACTGTAATGTCGATGATATAGACTTTACTGGTACAGTGTAAGGTAGGCCAATTACTCGCGGGGAATGACAACTGAATGCCGAAAGCCGTTCTCAATTTGTCGCAAAGAGTGGCAGTCCAGTGAGGTAGGGGCTTAACTAGACAGGCTTTATTGGTGCTGGTGAAGGTTGCCGGGTCTGAAGGCAGGGTGACACATTCCAAAGCTCATCGGAAGCGCATTGGAAAGTAGTCATAATGAGATGCCTTGTGATTAAGTAAAACTAATTCTAACATTACGCCTTTTGAGTATTATAAAGTGCTATATTGTCACATGGCCATAATTATGTGTAAAAGTGCTTATTTCGTAAATTTTTGTTACAGGTAACATTTTTAAAGACGTGACCCGACATATGCTTCGGCGACAATTGCTCCGGTCGATTTTTTGTATAAGGTACATGGTAAGGGGCAAGGGTGGCGCCAGGGTATTCTGATGGGGGGGGAGAGATGACCCACAGGTAAGTTTATTTACGTTTGAAATGAACAAATAGGGCTACTATCATTATACATGTAGTTGCCTGCCCATGCCGTCTATTCCCCATTCTCTTCTTCCTCCTTCTCCTCCTCCTTCTTTTTTTTAAAAATCACTTGAAAATCATAGGGAGCGGCCGCCCCCTCGTAGCGCCGCCCTTGGTTAGGGGCAGGGTTGCAATAAGGTTTTAGGTTGGGATTTGGGTAAGGATTTAGTAAAGACTTTGGTCTATGTTTAAATCAGTACTCGGTTAGTGTATAAAGTTGACGCCGAGCAAAATTATTTTCACCGGAACATGTGTCGTGTAACCTTTCAGTAGATGTTGAAAGATTGAAATCGAGACACTAGGAAATGTCAAATCGTTGTTACGAAATAATTTTTGTATCTAATTCTGCAATGTCATGACATTTACAAAAGGCAGAGGTTTTATAATGTAATTAAAGTTATTGATAAAGATCAAACGAGAAGTGTATGGAATCTTTCCTTTAAGACAACTGTGCAAAATTAACACTGTGCATTAGTTTCCTTAAAATGCCTAGTTGAAAGTGAGTATTATTGTCCATATGGAAATTTGGTTTTCACTGGTAACAAATTTACAAATCGGTTTACAAGGTAAACCAATCTTAAGCAAATACAATAACCATTAAATTAAACAAGCAACTACTCATAGATGATTCTGCATGGCATATAGGAAGGTTGTAGAAGGTTGTAGAAGGTTTTAGTAAACATAAAACATCCGCCCATTACAGCATTTTTAAAATTTTTAAGTTCACATTTGGCTAACGATTAGCGTACGGACCTCGCAATCTGCCCGTATCTCCCTATCCGTGCGGCCTCCGTGAGGAGGCAGGAGGCGACCGTAAGATTTTCTTACGGATTCACGGGCTCCGCAGCCTCTACGATTTTTGAGAAATTATACAAATTTGAAAAATCATAAGCCCGTAGCAAGTAAACATGTCAAAGGTGGCATTGCACAATTCCCACACTGGCATCGCACGAAAGCCTCTGGCTGATCTCGCAGCAAACGTACTATTTTTCTATGGACTTTGATGCTCAAAAACAGCACGGCGGCTGCACGGTCACCGCAGCTTCTCCGCGCATCCTCTGCACGGGCCCCGTACGATTTCTTAGGGGAGGCTGCGGAGATTGCATTGAAATTGCACGATTACCGTACAATTTCCGAGCAGCCTCTGTACGGATATGCCACGGCCTGCCCCTGATAGGCAAAACAGGAAATGGCACGATGATCGTAGATAATGTAAACGCAAACACCTATAGCCACCTACGATGCCCTCGGAAAATCGTAGACCAATGTTATCTAACGGCGCCCATGGCAAATGTAAACTAAGCATTAGGAAAGAGTTGACCTTTACTATGCATGCCCTCTACACGTTTCTGCTGCGACGTGTGAACGCAATCAGCCGTGTGAGGGCGCGGTAGAGAAGAAACCCGAGTGGAATGATTAGTAATTGTACACTGACTCTGAGAATAACATCATTGTGAGTTAAGTTTGGGACTGAAAACACGGTAGTGGCGATATCACAACAAATTTATTTGATAATTCTGGATAATTCAGTCCAATAATCACCCCATTTTCAAAATATTTTAGCCTTAGAATTCATTCCAAATCACGAGCGAATGGGGGATTCCGAAAAAAAAACCCAAAAATCTTTAACAAAACAACTGCATTAATATTTTAAATGTTTTAAATGATAATATTTCTCAATTTGAGTTATATTTCAGATGCAGTATATAACACGAGATGTACAATCTTGGTTTATGATATATTTATTTTTAGTAATCACAGATCATTGAAGGGGCGGGGGGGGGGGGGGGGGAGAGGGAGGATAGATTTAATGCAAGATGAACAATTCCCTGCCAGTGTTCGAAGTAATCATCTCACTATGTTTATCATTAGGATCTGATTTCATGGCCAGCTTTTTCAGGCATTTGCCCTTAGTTAGATAATAATCTGATATGCGCTATACAAGGACGGATTATTATTATTATTATTATTATTATTATTATTATTATTATTATTATTATTATTATTATTATTATTATTATTATTATTATTATTTTCTATATAATTATTGCGTTTCAAAAAACTTTTACAGGATAACTGCATTGTTTATGTATGTTTCATTTATTTGTTTTTAGTTTGGTTTTACATGTATTTTTCTTTTAAACGTTTGGTCTGTTTGGTTTGGTTCGTTTGTTTGTTTATTGTTTGTTTTTGTCTTCCATTTTTGTTTTGCTTTTGTTTTTGTTTATTTTTCACCGCTCGCTTTTTCACCACGACTGTATGAATAATCTTGGCAAGCCTTCTAGACAAAATACTCCTGCACAATATAAGCCCCTTTCCATTCAACGTGTTTAAATCTTAATAATATTCTGGATTTATATAGCGCCTAATACATCTCCAAGAGAGTCTCTAAGCGCTTTACAGAAATATTATTACCCCGGTCATCGGATTCAGGCTTGCCCGCATACAATGTATGCACCTTCTCCACTCCCTAGGGAGCATTCCAGCCAGGCGCCTTTTGCAGGCGCGCACAATGCTAAACAAATCACAATGACTTTCGCATCCTACCGGGTACCCACTTAACACCTGGGTGGAGAGTGGCAATGTAGATTCATATCTTGCCAAAGGACATTAGTGCCGCACCGGGATTTGAACTCGGACCACGAGATCTACAGTCCGGTGACATATCCACTAGACCACGACACCTCTAAATCTTCATACTTACATGTCACTTGTTGTTGCCTATCTAACTTTACGGCGCGCTGCATGCCACATACGAAAATTCAATCATTAAATTATGGAATACAAAGTCAAAATCAACTATTTAAACAGTAAATTTAATCCTTCATTCATGCATTAATCACTCACATAATTATGCTTGATTAACGAACCCGTAGATCATATCATAATGAGGTCAAGTACAATGGGGATCAAAACTAATTTTATTTCAGTGTAATAAAAAATAATATTTTCATGAAAAATCACTTGTCACTGTTGTTGCTTAGGTCGAACGTAACTGATTTATGCAATATCTGATTTGATGCACGAGCACGTTTGACGTATATAATACTTATAATACTTCCAGCTACTGGCAAAATAAAGATATTGTATTATTTCTCTAAGCTTGAACAATGTTAATTCCACGATGTCCAATTTCGAGCGCGAGTGCGTTATGACGTATTTCAAACCAGGCGTACTGTCGACATCAGAATATTTTATCGCATTTCTTCACTTGAAACATATTGACGATGCCCAGCTCGAGTTTTTCCTCAAACTTAAGTGACGTAAGTTACATTTTGAAGCATCCAATCTGTATCATTATGACCGATATCAGTAGTGCAATTACCAATAATGCCTCATTATACAATATCTGCCTATCTCAAAGTAATACTTTGTTTTTGCCGGATCTTAATGATAATGATATTTTGAAGCTATTGCTATATCCTTGGTGCTATACTGCGAAAAAAAACCGAAACGACCTTTACCTTTATCACGAAATGGACTGGTAAAATGGATAAAGAGATGACTGTTACATAGACATGATCATGATGATAGAGATATACGAAGAGATTACAGTACAGAAGAGTATTATGCTTGCATGGACATGTATTGTACCCGGGTGTCCCAGAAAAAGCGGGACGGCTGATTTTCAGTACTTTGCCTTCAAAAGGTAGATAATCTTTTTACATCAGTGGGTAAAGCTTCTTCTACTAAAGAGAATGATACAAAGGTCATTGAATTTGGTGGAGTAATTTTGATTCTATGCCTGTTTCCTAAAATACAGTCATTTTTTAATTTTTGGCGACTGATGAGAGAAGAATTGCGTCGAGATGGCCTTTCATAATACGATGTTTGAGGTAAGCCCAATGATGCATGTCAATGACAAAACATGCCATACACAAGCCATATGAAAGGCCATTCCCGACACAATGCCCTCATCTGTGGCAAAAAACATGCGAAACTCGAAAATTACTGTATTTTAAGAAGCACACATTATAATCAAAATTACTTCACCAAATTCAATGATGTTGGTATCATTTTCTTCGGTAGACGGTGCTTTACCCACTGATGTAAAAAAATTGTCTACCTTTTGAAGGTAAAGTACTGAAAATCCACCGTTCCGCTTTTTCTGGGACACCCGGTATAGTTATCGTTGTGTTCTAGAACGTTTAAACACGCCTCTTCTGTATGGACATAGACATGCATTCCTTATACTGTATGCGTTTACTGGAAATTACTTACTGCATTGATTCAAAATATTGTATTTTTATTATTTGTATTGGCATGTTTTGCATCATGTTTCTGTTTTAATGTATTACTTCATTTGATAAAAGGTTTTATATTTCTTTTATTGAAATTCATTGATGCCAGTCGAAAGTGGAAATAAAAAAATCCAAAAAAGGGTCATTTCTAAAGACTATGTGTGATAGATTTATACTAAATTAATAGAAATTCAGACAAAATAAGTCAGATTTGCGACAAACTGAGAATTGCTTAGGAGTCGGTTTGCCGTTGTGACCAAGGAATCCCGAGCCACTCTGGAAGAGCTCTCGAGTTCGTTCGTATGGTTACCCACTTTCTCAAGATCAGTCATACGTGGATGGTGGTTGAAACCCAATCTACTCTTGTCAAGTTCCTTTTAACCTGTTTGATCCTTCCAAAACCAGGATGAGCCTGAAGATGCTTCACTAAGAAACCATGATCGTTGGTCATAGTTTCTTAGCATTTTCATTTGAGTGGCTAAAACAGACCCCTCCCCCTCCAAAAAAAAAAAAAAAGAAAGAAAGAAAGAAAGAAAGAAATGAATAGATCAATGAATAAATGTTTCCGTCTATAGATATTGTTTCGATTCTCGGCTTTCTGTCGTGATATAGGTACAAAAATTGTGTGACAAACGAGAAAAGGTCATCACATTTTCAGCTGATTTTTGGAAACCATGTTTACTCCACAATGATTTCTCAAGCCATAAACGTAAAGGAGACGACACCCCTACTAACCCCCCCCCCACAACAACAACAAAAGCAAAAGGAACGGAGACCGAGCCAAAAACAACAGCAAAACAAATCAGTTCATTACATTTCATGTTCCTATTTTTTATCTTGAATTATTTCTATATGGCACTCTTAGGGACTTAATTTCTTTCTTTTTTTTTTCCTTTTTTTTTTTACTTAATATGTATACGATGTCTGCCACATTTTAGTTTGTTGGGTTTTTTTCAGAGGGGGCACGCCCCTTTTCGATCCGCCTTTGATGAATAATTTTATTAGTATGATAACAAATTACCGCCATGCATATATAGAAATTTCTTTCCAAACTACAAAGAGATTCCGCGATAAATTCCTATATTTTGATTCACAGGGGAAAACAAACACATCTTTTTCGTCCTGATAATTTATACAAAGCATATCTGACATAATAGCACATTATTGATTCATAAATGAAAAAATTTGTTGAAATACAGGATGAGTATTGAAATTTGTTGCATGATTGTCAGGTGAGCCGCGGAAATCAATTCCAAACTACAAAGAGATTCCGCGATAAGAATCAATATCACAACATTCCCTGTTTTGATACACGAGTAGGAAAAAAAACCAATCTTTTTTGTCCTGAAATACATTATATATATATATATATTCAAAGCCAGTGACCCGGGTTCGATTCCCGGCGGAGGCATTTTTTCAACCCTTGATTCAAAATGGATGACAGCTCTGGGGAACATTGAGGGAGCTACGCAATTATTATTCTCCTATTTTCATTTCTTTCAGTGTATATATATATATATATATATATATAAAATGGTTCATGATGTCTTTTTTTTACGTCACTGAATCTCATGAACGTCGGCATTGGCAAAATGGTATAATTCCACGCATTCAGAGCGGTTAAGGTGTTTTTGACCAGGGTCACCGCCAAAATGCAGAAGAATTAATAGATTAAAAAGGCTTTATATTTACTCAACTGCTCACTTCGCTTTGATTTTTTATTTGTCTCCATAGTTCATCTTGTCATTTTTCTCCTTTCTTCGATTCTCTCTCTCTCTCTCTCACTTTAATTCTATATCTCTTGTGTTTAAATCTGTCTGTCTGTCTCTAGCTCATTAAAAATGTTCTGATTTTTTTTCACTCTAGCGTCTCTCTTTCTCCTACTCCATTCCCTCTCTCTCTCTCTCTCTCTCTCTCACTCTCTTTCTCTCTCTCTCTCTCCGGATCCAACGATGTCATGTACAATTTCCCAACCTTAAGTTAATATGTTCATCATTATGATGACAACATCATGGGCCCAATTAGACAGCTATTGGAATTGTCGCGAGCATCCTCCATCACCTTGTTCTAAGCTTATTACCAGGTTATTACCAATACATTACGAGGGAGATTGATTATCGATGCTGTCAAAATGGTCAAGTAAATCCATCAATGATCAGATGATGCCATTGATTATCTAATTTCTTCTTTATTCCCCTTCTTAAAAATCATTTTCACTCTATGAAATGATTTGAGACTTCTTCGAACTCACACTAAATGGACGTGCAGGGGTGTTCCTGGACTGTTTTTTTAAGAAGCATAATGGGGGGGGGGGGGTTGTTGTATTGAACTTTTCTGGCCAACAGCTGGAGAACAGCTGAAATGTGTGTGGCTGGGTATAGTAAGAATGAAATAAAATTGAAATATGGGTAGTCCTAAATTTTCTCAAACAGGCAAGGGATAGGATAGAAAAAAGTCGTCAACCTTGTAGATTGCTGACGAGGCTCTTACAAGTCATCATTTACCCATTAAAAATAATGAATTGCGAGTTACACCCCCCCCCCCCCGCCGCCATGTCGAAGCGGATGTGCGTAAGCGAACTACTCCAGATAATTCTTATTGACAACCATGCTGATGCAGTTTCAATGGTATAGCAAAAATTCTGAAATTCATATGATTTTGATGACCTTAGCTCACCCATTAAGGTATTTTCATCTTTGTTATTTGGAAATGAAAAAAAATATATGAAAACACGGAGATCAAAAGAGACGGGAGGCTGATCGAAAAATGCGAACATTTGGTTCGTTTATTAGTTGCTTAGAAACAGAACTGCGTAGATAAGTCAGACGATAAAGGAACACCTTCTGCACGTAGCTTTTGAAGCGAGCTGTGTAAAATTTCAACGACAGAATCAGACATATTCACAAACTAAATATCACTTTTATATATTTCGACGTTGAGTCGAAGTATTCGATCCCGGGGGAGGAGGAGGGGGGGGGGGATAGGTAGAATATATCATTGTAAACAAGCGTGATAAAAGGCTTTCTAAACCCACCCTATATTATACACACAAGTTTCATCCACTGATCAAAGTCACACCCTTTTCGAGCTTTTTCGTGTTTTTCGTGTTTTTCGTGTTTTTTTTTTTTTGGGGGGGGGGGGGATATCTACCCCGTAAAAATTTTATACCTCTTGAACATATCAACGGTTAAACTCAACAAACACATCCATCGGCGTAAATCCGTTTCGAGGAGTTGGAGGATGATCGAAATCATTTTTTTTTTTCTCTCCTTCTTAAAAAAAAAACAAACATGCACACGTTGGTATTAATGTGCTTATAACATTTTGATCTATTTTAATGTACGAAAAAAGAGCACTGTAGATAAAATCCAGCTCAAGAGCGTAAGTGCCGTGCCGGAAATCGAACCCCCGATTCTCACACACACCTTCACCCACCCGCACACAGCCACACACATACTCTCCCATCCTTTCTCTGGTTTTTAATGCAATACAAGTAGAACTTTTTACACCTACAACCGTCGTTTACGATATATTTATCAAATATTAAGAAACTGATTGATGGAAATATTCTTTTTTTTTTAAGTGGGGGTTTATTTGTACACCCCATCCTCCCCCTCTAAAAAGTGGGGGATTATATCCCCCATCCCCTGGGATTTACGCCAATGAACATACCTCCAATGAGCATACCCATTTTCCATATTTTGGGGCCTTTCTTGGCTTATTTGAAGCCCTAAATGCGTCACACGTTTCACGTGCCTAACCCTCAATCTTGTTTTTGTTTGTTTGTTTGTTTGTTTTTTGTTTTGTTTTGTTTTGCAGAGCGTTAGTAGACAATCTATAAACTGACATACAAGTCCGACTGTTGGCCACCACGCTGTTAGTCTAACGGCAGGCGCAGTGGCGGCACCAAGGGGGGGGGGCATGGGGGCATTTGCCCCCACCAGTTGCCCCCCCCCCAGAAATTTTGAGGACTGAAAAGAAAAATTATCCAGTACTTTGTAATTAAGTAGATGTTGTCATAAGCATCATATTCAAGCTGTGAAGTGCTCTAAAATACCATTTTCCGCTCTTCAAAACTTCGATTGAAAACCAAAAAGGTGGTTATTTTTGGCTCACTCGCTTCGCTCGCTCGTCATATTTTTAAATTTCTTCTCTAAAATGCGATTAAAAACAAGAAAAGTAGCCATTTTTGACGAGCGAGCGAATTCGAAAATGCGATTAAAAACCAAAAAAGCGGTTATTTTTTGTTCGCTCGCTTCGCTCGCTCACAAAATTGATATTAAAATGTGTGTAAGAGGAAAAAAAATAGTCCAAAAATTCAATTATCCCCCCCCCCAAAGTGGATTTACGCCTGCGACTAAAACTCGGGCTTCACGCTCGATTTTTCCATACACGCAAAAAAAATTGACTGCCCCTGCCCCCCCCCCACATTTTCTTTTGCCCTCCATTTGCTCCCCCCCCCCCCACTTTAACAATCCTGGTGCCGCCACTGGGCAGGCGTAAAATTAAACATCGCAGATTTCAACTGATAAACATCTTACCATTTTCTGAAGTGCAGAAACGTGTATACGCTTCAAATGCATGTTTTAAACTATCAGATCATTTCCCCCTAGCAACAGACTATCTTGATGAAATTTGTTCCCTAGTGGGAGCAGCTGATTAGAAGAATCTTCATCAGATTATGTACTCTTGAATTAACAGGTACACACGCACCCACACCCGCACACACATAAGCAACACACCCACATATGTGCATACATATACATAATAATTATGTGCGAAAGGAAATGAGAGGATAATAGTAGCGTAGCTTAAAAGCAAAGTTCCCCAGTTCTTTTTGAAATTTTTTGCCAAAGCTGTTTATAAATTATGTTATAACGTTATATTTCCTAACAAATAATCAGTATCAGTGTTCCTGAACGATTTATGCTAATAACTCTTCAACAAAGATTTCTCGGATCCAGTATGTTTCCTACCCCTGCAGTGACAGAGCGATTTTTTTTTTCTTTTTTTTTTAGTATTTGTTTTATCATACTTGTTCAACTTATAGTTGCATATTCCCTATCACTACCTGCTGTTATGGAAGGATGAAAATCGGATATAAACCCAAGAGAACGGTTTGGCCTTGCGTTTAGAATACTCTTACAAATATCAGATCATATACAATAATACCACTGCTCTCGCTCTGATGGTATTATGCTCCTAGCTTCCCTTTGATGGCCAAACGGTTGCTTAGCAACGTAAGAACGGAAAATTATCGAGAGACCGAATAAAGTTATTATCGATGCACATGCGAAATGAAATTATTTCTACCTGTCTGCGCGTACGGTGAAGGCCGGCCTTGTTTACACCTAGAATCGTTTGGAGAGAGGCTACATCATAATATTATCGAGGGTTTCATGAATGCATACATGTACATTCGACTCTGTTTGAATTTCAGTCTTTATTCATTTTACTAAACAGGAAACGGGAAGAGTAGGGGAGAAGGATGTGGATGGACAGAATATTTGCGACAACATTCCTATTTTTTTCTTGAACTTACAGACGGGATGATATGAAATCAGAAGAAAAAAAAAATAGAAAAAGGGGAACTGCATTAGAGAAGGAAAATTTCAAAGGAAGTAAGGATAAGGAAAAGATGATAAATAAACGTATGATGTGATGCAACATCATTATGGTGAAAAGGATTTCCAATTACTAGTATGTGGGCGTGTGTGTGAGTGTGTGTGTGTGTGTGTGTAAATGTGTATTCATAATTTCCAAATATTACTCTGGTTCTACCAAACACAGAAGGAAAACGTCGATTTCCAGAGGCATAGGTCTATTTTTCAGACAAAGGGATGTTCCCAGAAAAATTATGAGTGCATGCATGCATAACTTTCTCTTTCATGGAAAATGGGGGGGGGGGGGGGGGGGGGCTGCGCTGCTCCAGAGTCTTTCGTCTCATTGGAATTCACCCCCGACATAATGAAAAATTAAAGTATGCTTGCATACAGAGCCTTGGCAAGAATGACATGATAACTGACATAATACAACGATAGTGTATGGGAGGAATATCTGAAGGACTTCTGGGAAAATTGATGAATGAGGCGATATAAAGGAACACAAACTGAACAGCAAATCACATAGAAGTAAATATTCTTGATTATTTGGGAGTTTGAAGAACAAACGTTTTCATCTTACATAGCGACAAGATTATTCAATTTCATCTTGAATGGTTAGTATTTATCATAAACGTATTCTAAAGATTCTAATTATTTGAAATTAAATCAGTAAATACACTCATTTAAAAAGATATTGCACAAATTCAGCCGGGATGAACATTTTCAAATAAATGTACAGTTGTCATCATAACTGCCAGAATGCACAGTATGCAGCAGTTGTTACTAGCTATGTACACCATCGTTTCATTTTTTTTTAAAAAGGCATGCAGTAAATCAATGTGCCTTAATTAATACACTCTCACAACAATAGTGATGAAAAATTCTTAGGTGCAAAATACCCAATTATTTTACTTTCCTATAGTTTCTAATGATTTACCCTTTGCTATCTGAAGTAATGGGTTTTTTTTATTTCTTCCTAAAACTAATGATTGTCACAGATATCAAAATAAAGTAGGAAGATGATGAAGAAGAAGAAGAAGAAGAAGAAGAAGAAGAAGAAGAAGAAGGTGGAGAGGAGGAGAAGGAGGAAGAGAAGAAGAGGAGGAGGAGGCAGACAAATAGGGGAGGTATACAATATCCCATAGTCAAATAAACAATGATCAAGTCTCAAATTTTTCCGTTTAAAGTTAAGCTTTAAACCAGGGGCTAGGATTCTTTCTTTCAAATACCAGTGGGGGTATAAAATTCATTAAATAGGAATTGCTCTGCTATACAGTATATCACATGGTTATAGCATTGGCTAACTTTGTGAGTAGCTTGTATTTGTACTTGTCTTTGTACTAAAAAACCATGAAACCAACCATAATTTGGAATGAAAAAGTGTAAGTTAGACGCAAACGGCGATTTTTATTATCCTTCGTCTCACGAGACAATCACTAAGAGGACCACTTTGCTTGAATTTGAAAATGCCGTTATGTGCCTCCCGCCGCGTGATACGCCAATACACACATTACGGTAAGGCGAGTCATACGCGCATGCACACTCCTTATGTCTATTCTGTGCAACCGACCCTCGTATATTCAACATTGGTTCACATTTTTTATATTTAAAAATACTTCTTGTGGATATTATACTTTGAAACTTTCAGACTGGTATTTTTACACTATAACCCTTATGTTTATCCCATTTTCAAGTAACAAAACAAGATTTTTTTAAAATCATAACAATGTTAATCAATGTCTTTAATAAAACTACATTTCATTATCGTCTTTCATTAGTTCCAATTTCATAGTATTACGATGATGTATTATACATAAACAACATCTCGGCCATGTCGGCTACAAAATAACATTTGTTTTTGGTATAGTAACTGGCCTTGCCAATACATTAACAACAAGACTGTAAGCAGAGATTAGTCAGAACTAAAGCATATTCGTCCCTATTTTGTGCATTGTGTAGTAATTTTTAAAAAAAAATACATATGTGTATTTTTTTACATAATTATGACACATCATATTTTGGTTTAACAAGTGATAATGAACGAAAATATAATCACTAGTTAGTAATCTAGGTCTATATCACTGCTGTCCATATTGTGTGTCAGAACTAGGGCATATTCGTCCATATATCGTGCATTATGTATAGCAAAATAAAGATATACATATAAGATTTTTTTTTTTTTTTTACATTATGACTCATCATATTTTGGTTTAACAAATGACAATAAATGAAAATATAATCACTATAGTCACAAGTAATCTAGGCCTAAATAACTGCTATTCAAGCGTATAACCGCGACCTCCGACATGGCATGCCTAAGAGCATAGACCTCACCATCAAGCATTTCATTGTTCGTGTTACGTTAGAAATGGCGCCGTGTTTCTAACTACCTCGGAAAAATCTCGTATCTATATAATCGAAACAAATCTTTCGAATCATGTCGGAAAATGTTCACATACGACCCAAGTCTTTTCACAATTCCACATCAGCTGGTTGGAAATCCTCGAACTTTTCTTCCTCTCGTTTCAAAGTCGGACTATCCAGAATGCCCATCTTATCGAAGTTGTACCTCGACTTGGGGTTCTCTTTACCTTCGTATCTGCTCTCCCGAATCACAAGCATCTGGGACTGTAGGCTGAGCCGATGGGCCAGCGGCGGCTTGAAGACACATCGCGCGTTGATGATCCGCCGTAGCGGCGTCGGGGGCAACGCTTCACACATCGAGATCGTATCCTCCTCGTCATCATCGTCGTCGTCGGCGTCTTCGCTGTCGTCGCTCCAGCTTCTCTCAATGAGGCTCTGGCGGCTGGGGCTGCTGGGGATGGTGGTGGAAGCGGTGAGGAGCTCGACTTTCTTTTTACTGATGGCCTTCTCGCGTTTGAAAAGCTCGAAGGCGGTGTGGTACATTTCCGTGATCGTGCCGGCGATTTCCTGAGCTTGGTCATCTTTGGAACAAACTGCAACGTGAACCCTCAATGAAACCTGTGGGTAAGGGAAGAAAAATTAGTTATTAGTAAAACCATCACATTTTCTGGTCACTTGTGCTATGCTGCAACAGTTGACTAGACCCTCTTACATTATATTAGTGCAATTTTGTCCAGAAAAAAGCGGTCTGCATGCTCTTCAACAGAAGAAAAAGAAGAAACTTTGAAGTCGGAGAAGAGGAGAAGAAGGGGAAAAAAAAGGGGGTGGAAGTCTAAAGAAATCTATCAGAAGCCAATCTATCATTTAATTTTGATAATCTGTTAACCCATTCGTGACAGGAATTATTTAAAGCCTAATTTGATCAACTTTTATTCTTCAAATTGGCAACACCAACATGTTTATTTTATTGCTACATTTTTCTTATAAAACGTCATGTATCTGAAATGAATATAAATTGACAGAAATTATGATGAGAAGTTAAAAAAAAAAAAAGTTGCCAATTTGCAGGGGAAAAACGGTGATTTTAAACTTGTTATCACATTGCCAATTTAAGGATTTTAATGCTTATTTTCCTTTAACATGTTTTAAAAATTTTCAGCATCATCGAATATTGACGCAACCAAAATGGGCACAATTTGTGTAGAATTTTTTTGCTCTTTCTGCTCATGTATTTGGTATGATTTTTAGGGCTTTGCATCAAAAGATATTAGGCCAAACCACAAAATGTCGACCTCTGTCACGAATGGGTTAATGAATTCATGAGACATGAAAAAAATGCCAAACTTTTATGCAACTAGATGCAACTTGCGTTCGAATGACGAGGAGACGGTGATTCTTCGTCGATTTTTGAAATAAATGCGATGTCCACACTTCAGCTTTGCTATGCTACGTTTTGTTATACGACGTTCAGACGAGAAAAATAATTGCTTATCATAAAAGACAATTTTGCTCTAAATGAAGTGATTATCTTTGGAAAAAAGCCCGTTGGAACTGTTGCGTTAGCATGCCGAATCATCAGCCTCTATCACTAATCTTTACCTTTTGGCGAGTGCATGATCAGATATTATGCTTAATCTCTTTGGCCATGCTGAAGAAGAAGAAGAAGAAGAAGAAGAAGAAGAAGAAGAAGAAGAAGAAGAAGAAGAAGAAGAAGAAGAAGAAGAAGAAGGAGGAGGAGGAGGAGCAGGAGCAGGAGGAGCAGGAGGAGCAGGAGCAGGAGGAGCAGGAGGAGCAGGAGCAGGAGGAGAAGAAGAAGAAGTAGAAGAAGAAGAAGAAGACGTCTAATTCCCCATGCGTCACGAGAAAATGATGAAAAATGGAGGTGGGAATTAGAGATCAGAAACACTTCACGTGATTCAACCGCCTTAAATCCGAGGGATTCCAGGATATGATCCCTTTAATACCACAGCGAGCCAGCTTTAATTATTGATTATATAAAGAAAAAAATTCAAGTTTCTCTCGAATGCAGATAAGCTAGAAGGTGGTAGAAGAGGTCACGTGAAGCTAGAATTACGCGAAAGGTGACAGAGAGCGAGAGAGAGAGAGGGGGGGGGGGGGATCTACCGACAGAGGGAGAGAGCGACAGAGCAAGAGTTCAGAACGGAAAAAGGATAATGAAAAAGAAAAAGAAATACAAAAATAAAGAAGAGAAGTAAGAAAGAGAGAGAGTTAGAAAAAGAAGTACAAATGAGCGTGAGTGAAAGCAATGACGAAGGAAGAAAGAGATGGGGGCGCTCCTTGTATTTTTCAAATTAAAGGAGGAACATCAGCATTAAAATCTTTCATTTAATTTTTTCTGGATATAAATCTGATTAACTTATAGTTGGAAAATATGAAGATTTGTTCCATAGTTTTAGGATACTAAGCCAATCAGGTAATCATAAAAAACGTTAGTATTTAGACTTCACTACCAGTTTCATTTAAATGAGTAGAATTATTAGTATCAAAGAAAAAAAAATCATGTAAAAAATTTCAGACTCAATTCTAATCGTTCTTAATTTCTCGGTGTAGTAGTGGCAAACCGCGAAAAGGTTTCCATTTCCTATTAATTTAATCCGCTCAAGAGTCGACGAAACTGAAGAAAATACCATAAAATCAGATTCTACGTCATGATTAACATTTTTCTGAAATACTGCTGGCGTCATTATGATTCGCGATGCTCGAGACACAGTCTGAAGGACCTAGTACGCAGTATCAAAATTTACCGGATCTTAGATTTACCTCATATTATTGCATAATTATAGCGGCAGTTTAATGCTGTGAAAAAAAGGAGAATATCGAATGTCAGTTTTAGGGCGTCGACCTATGGAGGGAGGGGAGAGGGGGAGGCATTTATGAGAAGTATTTATTGGAAACAGAATTAAACTGCAAAAGGCATGGTTAGGTGGGTTCAATAAAAGAATACCGCTTCATCTGATAAGACGTTGATTCCTTTATTTATTTGTTTTATTTTATTTATTTCATTTCAAGGCAAAGATAAAAACGTATTTACAAAGGAAACATTACAAGGAAATACCACCGACTAGTGCCTGAGGATGTCTATAAGGAAACATGTTCCTATTGAAAGATTCCCCTTATCAGGACAAAAAAAAAACCTGGGGAAAAATCAATTCTAATGAAAAGAGAGGATTGAGAAATGCAATTTTAATAAAAACAAGTTCCATCAACATAGGTTACGAACGAAAAAGTTATGAAAGTGTGAAAAGTCTCGATTTACTTTCCATAGCTATCCTCAAATTGGCAATGTTGCTTCAAAATGGCAGGTTCTTGAGGACAACTCTTAATGTTTTGTACACAAAAATCGTAGTTGCTCCATTTTCTCTAAAGATGCAGCAACTGCCCCACCCCCCCTTGAATTCAAGTCCCTCACAGCGTTTCATAACATCAGTTCATGTGGCACAGTTATGCTGATAATGTCGTGGGGGTGTTGTGGTATAGTGGTTAATTCACTTGACTCTCAGTCAGAGGGTTGAGAGTTCAAAGCCCAGCCGTTATTGTTATTATTATCATTTAAAGTAAAAGGCTAACATTGTGAGAATTTTAAAAAAGAATCTCATTTTGCTACTTGACAATGGTATAAACACAAGAGTTATAGTTTAAAAATACCAGTCTGAAAGTTTCAAAGTACATGTATGATATCGACGGAAAGTATTTTTAAATATTAAAAATGTAAACCAATGTTTGAAGAAAATATAATGGTCGGTTGCACAGACTGGACAGTGTATGTGTGTGTATGTATACCATGTATAGTACGGTGGTGTGTGTATGTGGGTGTATGCATATATCATGTATAGTACAGGGAGAGAGGTGCAGCCAACGGTTTTGGTTTTTTTTTTTAACTGGTTGAAAATGCTCCTCTAGTTATTTGTCTCATGAGACCAAAACTAATAAAAATCGGTGTTTGTGTCTTATTAATAGTTTTTCATTTCCAATTATGGTTGATTTCAGGGTTTCTGAGTACAAATACAAGTACTCATACACATGTTTCATCTTAGTTTGAGAATTTTTTAAATCAGCTGCTCACAAAGTTAGCCAATGCCTTTAAGGGTATTCGGGAATCCTAATACTTGTGCCCTTTGCTGTACCAGGACTGCGCCAGTCATGCCAGTGACTGGCTGAGTTTTTGAAATGCCACTTGACATGTCTTTAAAATTGACAGTAGGAAAAGACATTGAAAACTGAACAATGAAATATTGCTGTCGACTTACAGACATTTTGGGATGGATTTTTCACAGGCTCAATAAGAGGAGGTCGTAACACTTTTGAAACAACGCTTTCAAAATCAAGCCTGTGCGGAAAATCAAATGGCATGCGCCAACATAATTTAAAATAAATGTTGGTATGGTTTTTGGTCTAGCCATAGAGTTAAATCCGGAGACTTAGTGCGTATGTAACTCTACAGGTATAGCTTGCATCAGCTTTGTGCACAATGTCACTCTCACATGGTGCGTCGAGGACGCGGCTCCCGTCACTGACGCAGAGTCCTTGACGCACACTACGTCAGCAACATGACGCATCGTTTTCAAAGGGCATGACGGAATTTACCTGTAGCCTAGGGAGTTCATGCCGGTAGATCCAGGCAAAGACCGACGGATGCTTGCTGTCTGCTCGACAACAGTTGATGCGATGAAGATGAAAAAACTGCTCTCTGTCGCATTTCCTCTCTCCGTTGCCCGACATACCAGCCCTCACCAGACGCATCCCCTTGGTTCCCAGGTACATTTTGGCCTGGTAAATAAAAAAAAAGAGAACGAAACTCTTTTATTTTCATATTTACATGGATATGGCAACATCGACTGTATACAACAGCAATTGCTTTGCGTCAATCTAGTACTTAAACCGAATTCTCCCCCCCCCCCCCACGGACCAACCACTTAACCTTGCCCTAAAAGTCAATAACAACCACAACCCTATGCTGTCGTGATCGTAGACGAAATAGAGCCAATGTTGTCTGCGAGGATACATGTAACTCGAAGCACCGTCAGGATCATACGATTTCTTTAATCATGTTAATCGGAACTAATGTTAATACCATTTGTTCTAACATTTTTTTTCCTGGTAGTGTATCAAAAAAAGAATAAGAGAGAGAAAGAGAGAGAGAGGAGAATATTTCACTCTCATTTTACTTCAGGCAAAATGTGTCACTGTCACTGAAATGTTTCATTAATCAGAACTCATACACTTTCTGATGGTTATAATTTCACCGTTATAAAAACAATAAGAAACACATACTGCAAAGAGTTAACCTTTAATAACTAAAAGTGGTTCACATATTCAAAAACATTTAACAATCAATAAGAGTAAAAACAGCTTATGATGTTTAACTGAATTTAAATGTCAAGAAATAAATTTGAAATGACACTGCGTCCATGCGATATCTAAAAACAACGTAAACCTGCCTAGCTATAAGTACATCTTTAACGATTTAAGATAAGGGATGAATCTTAAAGTATTGTTTGCATTTGACTTCTTCATGTTCTTTCCAAGAAAACCACTGAAAGATTCGGGTAATGAAATTATCATTCTGTCTTGAGTTAAAGAGATTTTAAAATAGTTAGAATTCTGTTTTCTTTACATGCGTCCATAATTATAAAGGTGCACTTTTTAATGGGGGAATATGGGTTTTAATAATTTCCTTTATTAGAAAGAAAAACCATATGTCTGATAAATATCGTGCTCACCTTGATACTGACGTTGCAATAGATTTAATTAGGAATTTTAGATGTTAAAATACGAGAATTGAACCGGAGTATACCTCCCTTGAAAGGGAATACAGGGGCAGCGGAAGCGGGCGGGGGGGGGGGGGGGGCTGCGGGGCTGCGCTCCCCCCCCCCCCACAATTTCGGCTAAAAAAGAGCCCGTTAATTGTAAAAACCTAATATCTAAATTGGTAAAACGCTCATTTCATAGTCTGGCAAAACCATAAGAACCAAAGGGCTTCAGGGGGCTCCCCCAGGGGCCCTACATCACCTGGACTCCACCTGTTTGGGTGTCAGCCCCCCCCCCTCAAAAAATGTTCCATGGCCCCTGGAATTAGCTCTTGAGACGTTTTTGATTAATGTTTCCATCGAAGAAATGTAAAACATGTATACTTTGTTTGTCATATCCACCCTAAACATGTATAATTCCCACGATATGAAATATAAACCCTGCGGTGACAAAAGACGCTAGACGATATCCCTCTTGATTGCGTTTTGAGTCCATTCTTAGATTTATCTCCTGATTACGTGAGGGTAAAGAACCGTTGTCTAGACACTTGTCATATTCACATCTTCATATTTTTTAGCAGCTAAAATTTTCAGAATGCCAAGATTTCTTAAAATAGTCTGGTGGATAGAAAATTTTGATTAAATGAGTTACAGTTATGTTCCAATCGTTGACTTGGACATGCAGAAAGGGAAGAGTATATTTGTTTGTTCTTTTTTTTCGCAGATTCGAGTTTCGATTACTGCAACCACAGCCACAATGACGAATTCCCTGTGGCGCGAAAATATGTGGGCGGGATGGTTTCATTTTCTTTATCCTTTGGTAAAACATCAATTTACATATGCTTCTCTCAACCCAAGAGGGAACATTTTGTATACTGGTTGGGATTAATGTCTATAAACGCTTCAGGATATAGCTTAGCTGAAGCCGAGTAAATAGAAATATGCGTAGGAGCCCATAGCCGGATAGCATCCTCTGGGATGGATGCATATTGTATTAATTTTGTTTTTAGGTACTGTCATTATCCTCTTTCTCTTCCTCTTCCTCCTCCTCCTCTTCCTCCTCCTCCTCCTCCTCCTCATCATCATCATCATCACCAATATTACTTATATTTTTAGTTAATCCGTTCACATGTATGAACATGATCAATTATGTTATTATTATTATGATCATTATTCTATATTGTAATTATCATTATCATATTCATTTTCATGCATATCATCAAGGTCATCATCATTTTTCCACATTCATTTTCTCCTCTCCCTTTTCATCTCTTTCTCTCTCATTTCCAGGGTTTCATTTTTCCATAATACTTGCGCTTACCTTCACGTATCTCGATCTAATACCTTCTGTATTCTGCCATATTTTCTGTTATCATCATCTCCCCATCTCCGGGATTCTCCCCCTCTTTCTCCCTCTCTCTCTTCTCATCTGTGCCTATTTTACACTCCATCCTGTTAAGATCCTATGCCCCCCCCCCCTCACCACCATCACCAAGTAGCTACGCCACCTGTTGATAAAATGATTAAATGATCAACTTGTACAAGTTTTTTTCTTTTTTCTTACCTTTACATATCTCTCTCCTCCATCCGTATTCTTCCATATCTTCCTGATGGGGTATTCACAGCAGGATTCTCCCCGCGACCTCAGGGTTCGCATGCTCCCAAGGTACCGTATGGTGTACTCTGTATCCTTTGGGGTGACGATGAATCGCTGCTGCCGCCACTTGAACACGTCCGGAATTATAGACATGATGTCCTCACTTGATTCTTAAGTTCAAAATAAAAAAGACTTAATCCAAAAGTTTGGATAAGGGTAGGATTTATTCCCTCCTGGGTGAACCACGCCTGTATCTCGATTCAAGACTCACGTCACAATAAATTCTTGAGAAAATCAAGACGCAACAGACTATTGAAAAAGACACGAACAGATCGCTTGTAGATAGCGGCTGCAAAACTCACAACGACCAGGTTTTATCTTCTTCGAATTCGATGTTCAAGCAGGATTAAATTTTTTTTAAAGGACACTGCGTAATCTCTTCAAGCTGATGACAACGTTGTCTTGAATATTCAAGAGCAAGGGTGTTGATCAATAATTATATCGGTGATGACTGGCGGTGCCTGGATGCGATGTGGTTCATTAGCATCATTGGTGAGGTCAGGCTTCAAACAAGATTCTTTAAGTATATCAACGAAGATCAGCTTGATTTACTCTGTGTAATTCCTTCTAGTTGACGTCGCACAGAGCCACGAAATCAGCTTCTCATTCTTCTTTTGCAAGATCATGCAAACCTACCTTCTTGCTCTATCTCCTCGACAAAGATGCAAATTGGCGAGTCTTTAATTCTTCCTCGATGCTATCATTTCCAGGCTCGGCTACACGAGAAGCAAAATGCTAGCGAAGGTTACCTGAAAGCTGGAGACGGAGAGAGAAAATGAAATGAAAATAACATCAGCAATTTTTCTCCCTCAGATCAACGGAATCATTTTCTCAGCGGGTCTTTGTGATAGGGAGGCGGGTTACGGGAGAGCCAATAGGCGAAGAGATCTGTTGATAAGGTTTGCAATGAAAAGAAAAATGAAATATGAAGGTTAAAGAGAACGCTGAGTACCGGTTATGGGAAAAGTATTTTCTCAATTTTGTAAATTCATACCTCTGAATGTACAGAAGGCTATCACATTAGCAATAATAGTACTGGTAAGATTGTTCTCCAAATGCCGTATTATATTGAAACAGTATGTTTGGGAATGGTTCTAATTAATTAAAGTCTTTAAAGACGACTTTTATCCAACTTTGGATTCAGTGGTTATCATTGTTGTGACTTCTGACCAGATTTAGTACATTAATGTAATCAATTCAATGACTCCACAGCTGTAAGATTCGCAATGTTTTTCCTTTCTAGAAATATAATGAGTTATTGAGAGTAATTTCAAGACGAGTAATTTCGCAATGTATTTGCCTAATGAGTATTCAACATTATTCTTGAAGAGTAATCTGAAGTCCTGGTATTAAATGACGATGATATCGAATTCAATTTTCTTTAAACCTATAAGTTAGCTCCAAATATGTATGATTATGTTCCACTCTATACAAAAAGGGGGAAAATCAAGGGAAAATATTTAACGTAAGTGTACAATATCTATAAAACATCCAAACAAAAGGAAAGATTCTTTTGGGACTATAGCAATGCAAATTGTCCCAAATTGTGTTGATTGGTGATGTTCAGTACTTGAAATGTTTTGCTGCTTTAAAAAAATGACTGCACAACTAAGTCCGGTTGGGGTAACCAAGAATGTCTTTTAAGTGTACTTATTAAGAAAAAAAATCTGATTTTCCCTTTAATCTGCACTGTTCAGGTAAGCAGTATACACTAATCATTCATCGCAATATACTTAGCGGTACATCAGCAAGGGGATTTGAAATGCTCTAGATAATTCTGTTCGTTGCCATATTGCGAAGTTTTTCTTTTATAGAGAGCACTTTTGATAGCTCCGGAAAAGAGAACGCTTATTCAGCGTTGATTTGGAAATGTATTTCTTTTGAAATTGAATTAAGACTATAAATGTCAGTCCAAAAACGTCGAGGCCTTTTGGGAGTATAGGAGTAGGAATTCAAATAGAAGAATTTTCAAATCCACATGTAGTCTTTATATGATTTAAAGGAAAAAAAATGGCTGTGATAATAGGCCGCCCAATTGGTGTATTCCAATTTAATGATTGCAAAAAATATAAACAAAAAGCTTATCTACCAAAATGCCGCCAAATTGCTATATTTTACATGCTTATGGCTTCATTCCCCCAAAAAACACAAACAAAAAGATTACGTATCTATTAGGTGAAATGTCAAGGATACCAAAATGCGAATGAAATTACTAAAGGAAAAAAAGTATATAGTTTAAAGTGCACCGGGGGGGGGGGGGGGGGACTGTGATAATAGGCCGCCCAATTGGTGTATTCCAATTTAATGATTGCAAAAAATATAAACAAAAAGCTTATCTACCAAAATGCCGCCAAATTGCTATATTTTACATGCTTATGGCTTCATTCCCCCAAAAAACACAAACAAAAAGATTACGTATCTATTAGGTGAAATGTCAAGGATACCAAAATGCGAATGAAATTACTAAAGGAAAAAAAAGTATATAGTTTAAAGTGCACCGGGGGGGGGGGGATTGGGGATATCCCCCACTTTTTTTCGAGGGGGGGTGGCGTGTTCAAATATCCCCCACACTTTTTAAGGAAGAAATGATATTTTAATTAGTCAGTTAATAATAATAATAATAATAATAATAATAATAATAATAATAATAATAATAATAATAATAATAATAATAATCCGTTCTTGTATAGTGCATATCACGTTATTATCTAACGTCTCTATGCGCTTCCAAAGGACTTTTTGGATATTGCATGTATTACCCTGGCTTTAGCCCGGCAGCCTTTTACAGCGTACAAGCATTTCAAGGGATTAATTCCTGCCAGGTACCCATTTACCTCACCTGGGTCGAGTGTGGCAAATGTAGATTAATGTCTTGCCAAAGGCTGCGGCAGGGATTCGAACCCCGTACCTTGTGGTTCAAGGTCCGGAGACTTATCCACTGGATCACAACACCTCTACAAAATTTTTTGATAATCTGTCATAAACGACCATCATATTTTAGAATTTCTATTTGAAAATGCGATTAAAAGATTAGAAAAGTGGTTATTTTTGGCTTCGCTCGCAAAATAAGAATAAAAATTAAAAAATCATTCAAGCAATCACTTTCTTATTTACAGCTGTGTTTTCCTTCGTTTCTATAATATAAACAGAGCATACGGCAACAAACGGTTAAAAAGAAAATATCAACTCCACTGAGATAAAAAAATTGGAAATTGCTTACAAAATTTCATCATGTTTCCGGGTCACAAATTTAATAAAGATTGCAAGATTTCGAGTGACTTCTCCTTGCTACTAGATCGCGATGAACTTTGTACTGCATGAAGGATATTTTTAAGCCCTAGGGAATTAATTTTCTACAGACTGGAATTTTATATTCCTTTTAATTTGATATTCTGGTTTGCGGGGATTGAGATAAATACTAAAAAAAAAAAAAAAAAAAAACCTTGGCGGCGCATTTTGCAGGTATATAGAAACAACCTCGCATGCTTTTTTCCCGCCTTGATCTCCTTCCGCTCAAGTTCGTGCCCATTGGATATAATTGAATTCCATACAGCTGAATTTATTTCCATTTCAGAGTAGTCTTGAAATTACGCAGAGCTACAGCATGATGAAAGAATATGTCGGGTTTTTTTTTTTTACCTTCCTGACAGGTTGTTTGTAATCACAATGTTTTAGCCGGCAATTCCGTTTTCCCTTATTATTGATCACCTGGTTATTTATAGACCAAAATTCTACAGACAAACTAAAGTGGAGTTATTGTTTTTGTTTTTGTTTGTTTGTTTGCTTGCTTTTTTGGTTGTTGTTGTTGTTGCGGGATTGTTGTATTGCTTTAAAAATCTTAGAATAGAATTAAAACATGAAAAAATGGGAAGGCTCAGTATTGGCATAGTCTTTTATAATATGTGCTTGAATATTGTTTACAAGAGCACCTGGACATCAGATAACAAGATAGAAGAACGCTGGTTTAGACGATTAATTGGCGGACACCAGAATAGTTTCAGTCGTGTGGGCGCAAGTAATGGGTGCGTGTGGGTTTTGCAAGCGTGTGGGCGTATTTATGTGTTTCCATTTATTTTGTCGTATAGGTGATGAACAGGCAGAGTATGATTTCTAGTGTAAATATGTTTCGAGGGACGTTTTAAACTCTTTTTTATCAAAGGAATTAATAGTCGAAATAGAATTAGAATAGCTACCGTTTTATAGTTTGTATGCCCCGCCGTATATAATAAGGGCGTGGTACATACGGAGTATGCATGGTGGTGACTGACCCGGAACTTCTCCATCATGGCACGCACGGCGTACAGAATAATCATTATATTAAGAAGGGGATGATGGAATGAGTCCACACTCATTTCATTTCATTTCATTTCATTTATTTCCACAATAACAGCAAATAAAATTTTACAAAAAAATCTTTCACATTTGAAATATACAAAAAAACATTATGTGCATGGTAAACCAACAGTTAAGGATTGTTTGGACGAAATTTGGTTAACATTCAGAACGCGAACAAATAAATGAATTAATGCTCGCTGTATTGTGGAGGAAACCTTAGAAAGCAAAACTAGTAATTCAGGTTTACAAATAAAAATATTACAGTATCATTTGATGATGGTGATAATATCCCATTTACTTCATATTCAAGTCGTTCGTAAAGTCATGCGTAACTTTACAAACATGCTTTATGACCCCCCCCCCCCGGGTGTGATAACTATTGCAGTAGCATTACGCATCACTATACATGTAGTTTTTTTTTTATTTAGATTACTCCTTTTGGAGTGGAAATCACTATTTTTAAGCGTTATTTCCGTTACAAAACAGAGGAATATTCAATAACTCGTAGCATCAGCGCAGAAACGCAGTAACGCGGCACGACGCGCACCTAGGCGTTCTGTCGTAAATTCTAGAAAGAAGAAAATTTGCCATAAATCGCTTCTTTATTTCTCCGGAAAAAAAAAGAAAAAAGAAACGTATCCAGAAGGTAACAGTAAGTCAAAAACAACAGTCAGAGTGCATTGCACAAATGGATTTTGTTAGAAGAACTTTAAAATGGAATTTTTGCGTTGACGCGACGAATTATGACTACATAGTTGAAATACAAATGTGGTTTTACAATCCTCCGCTTTTAGAAAATACACTTTCAAGGAAAACAAGAAAAGGTAGGATAGAGTACATAGGGCGTAACGACTGCTTTATGTTGTCACCAGAGATAAACATCACATGCACGTTCATAAGGCTGCGTCATGATCATAAAGTTGCAAGCATGAGAAATGAAAAATATTTTACCGATGAATAGATTTTTCCCCCTGATTAAAAGGTCGCATAATGCAAGATAATAGTGATAATTATCATGGGGATAAAAATTAAGGGTTAAAAACCGATTTGTTTTGATGGGCGAGATGAGTAGTTAGAAAGCAGCATAACGTGAGTAGGGGAGGCGCCAGTGCATTTTTATGTGGTTGGGGGGGGGGGACAAGATGACGCGTTATTATTATTTCTGGTTTCTAACCTTGGCCCACGGGTGGTTGTATTTATCTTTTAAATGAACAAGTCATAGTTGCATGACTCTACCCTCTCTTCCCCCATAATATCTTTTCTTTTTTTAATCTCTTGGAAAATTATAGGGGACGACCCGCCCCCTGCCCCCCCCCCCCCCCCGGTAGCGCCGCTCCTGAGTATGAGTCATTGATTTCGACTCTCATTATGTGAGATGATTAAGATTGTGTCTTTGAAGAGCTATACTACGATTAAAAAATATGTAATTCAAATTCCTACAATGAAAGTGAACAGGTCTGAATAATGATAGAAATTAATTCGAAGATGTAAAAGAAGGCCAAACGCAATTAATATGCAAAGTATTAAATTATAGCACATTTTCATCACGAAACGCTGCAAAATTTGCTTTCCGTGAGTTTTTAGATATGGATGACATTCTGACATGTAATTAGTCCATTTAAATAAATGTCTACTTGGGAAATAATGGTCAGATTAGCTATGGATTGGGTTTTAGATGTAATAATCGTCTATTTTTTTTCTGTTTGTATTTTGTTTTTTGTTCCAGAAGTAAAACCGAAAAATGTAATGAGCCGGAAAATGTCCATGTCTTAATAGTACCGGGGAAGTTGCCTATATAGAAAAATCATCTGTTTTCCTTCTAATTTCGAAGAGGAATCTCAGATTAAAGAAATTCATTTCTTAGCCTCATCAAAAGGGTGTTGTTGACATCTCGTTGGCAGATTTTTTTTTTGTAATCGAAATCGATGTATTGTTCAAAAGCAAATTTTACACAAGGACAATGAGAAAATACTTGTATTCTCACTTTTTCATTCACACATTTTTAGCAGAACTAATCAAAACCATGTCGTGAGGTCAAAATATACGGTTTTTCTTAAATTTATTCAGCAGGGAACACCGTAATTATGTTGATATTTGTAATATCCAAATAGTCCTGTTTAAAAGTTTCCCCATAAATTGTCTTTTAAAACCGATATTGATTTTTCCTTCCCCCTTTTTAGGGGGGAGGAGAGTTGTATTTACTAAGAGACAAATTGCTTTTAGCGTTCTAATCTCGTTGGAAAACCAAAAGCTGTTAACAAACTCTTAATCGCTATACACAAACTCATTAAACTCTTTAAATCAAGAAAACTTTCATACCTGATATAATCGGAAAAGCAGGGTAAAAAGACAGTCTTCTTATCCGATAAACTCCGTGAAATAAGAACACATCCTGGAAAGGTGGTAGATTTCACAACTTGCCTTTGAGGAATCGAAAACCATTACTGATCGCGAGAATCATCTCGACTTCGCTTTTAAGCCCGCCACCCGGCGATGTAATCTGCGCATCCAAGGCGGAGGTGGTCGTAATTGGGCCGATTTCGCGAGCACGTGAGCACGGTGACTCGTGCCACGGTGAAATATAGTCGCTATTTCAAAAGCGTGTTCATACGCGATTTCATTTGACGCTTTTTCATGGGATGCAACTTTGCCATGTTGTGCCCTGTCGGAACCGTATTGACCAAACTCTCAATATGGATGTCATTGCCTTGGTAAAGACATTGACTCTCGCTCGGAAGGTCCTGGGTTCGATCCTTGTCTGGTGCTTACATCCTGAGACAAGATGTTTTCCACATATTTTGTTTCTCTCGACCTAGGAGTACCTTGCAATGCTGGGATGATAGTAATAGCTGAGAATTCTTATTCCTCATTAAATCAAACTTTATAACCTTCACAAGGACGTGACGTAATCTGCTGCCAAAGTAAATTCTCTTGGTAGGAGAACAGGATAGAATACTGCCTACAGTTTTTTTTTTCTTTCACAAAATCTATTATTATTATTATTATCATTATTATTATTGTTATTATTATTATTATCATTATTATCATCATCATTATTATTATTATTATCATTATCATTATTATCATTATTATCATCATTATTATTATTATTATTATTACTATTATTATTATTATTATTATCATTATTATCATCATCATTATTATTATTATCATTATTATTATTTGTTGTTGTTTTTGTTGTTGTTGTTGTTGTTTTTATTTATCTTTTTTTTTGCGTCACCTGTGCATGGGAAGCGAAAAGCGAACTGAAGCACTGTAACCCTCCGGCCTCTCCTCCCGATATAACTGATGGTGTGGGGGAGGGGGTGCAGGCGGACCACTACATGAAACTTTTGTATTTAATTTTTGTTTACGTTTGACATGACCGAGTTTGGATCTTTAGGACTAACAAGAAAAAAAAAATGATAAAGAAAAAAGTGTCGAAGTCTCATCCTGATTCGACTGGATTAACAAAATGTCCTGTTGAAGTCGAGGAAAACTTGGTGAAGGGCCTGATTTGATCAAAATATCCTGTTTCGAGGAAGATGGAAAGCCGCGGATCCAGGATTTGGAAAAAGAGGGGGCTTAAACGGCAAATTTGAAAACAGAGATCCGCCACGGGATGAATAATATTTCTATTATCCACATAAAGCGAAATAAATCTCATCTTAAATCTTCGTATGAACGCATTTCTGGATCTACACCATCCAATGGCGTCAGCGCGCCGAGTATTATGAAACCTAAACCTTTCTCTTTCTTTATCAAACTTCTGTGAAATAAACCGCTTCGCTTAAGGCGGATTTGTTTGATTTAACTTGAAAACTGGAATTTGATATCATTCTATTTTAAAGCCCAGGGATTTCGGATGATAAGATGAGTAGGTTTGTGGGTATTTTTATGATGATTTTGGCAAAGACATAAATCCTATTACTAAAGAACAAATTTACTTGCGATGGGAGCCCGGTATAAAGACACAGTTTCGGTCAGATTTTTAAAGAAGGAAACATTTCCGCTTATCTCCTAACTAAAGAATTATTTTAAACAAAACACAAAACAAACAAAAAACCCTCAAAAACAAAAAGAGGAATAATCCAGCCCTAATTCCTAATTTTGTTAGCTTTGGCATTATAATTCATTTATGAATTTTGATGTTTCATAAACTTTCTCATTTCATTTTGTTCTACACTGATTAGATTAACTAAATTCTGTTTCATAATTCAGGAATAAACTGCCATGATCATGAACAATGCAATGACCTAGGCAAAAAAACAGCTTTTACAATCTATGAACTACACCAAACAAAGTACAAGCTAAGAAAATCTAATTACTGTAGAGCTACCAATTATTGATTACGATTCTATTGAAAACGTGCCCTGAGCTATTTTTTTCTTGACCAAGATGGAAAACGTGTGGTCATCTAAAATTGGAGCCTACTGACTTAAGATAGAAAACATATAGTCAAACAGATTTCATTATCATGTTATTGTTTGTGCTGATAAAAATTCTGTAGGTTTGAAGCATATCCGTGGATTCGACACAAATGGATGGCATAGCTACTTCGGTAAATGGGGTCGGGGAGCTTGGGTGACTTCAAACTTGACTTTATTACTTGAGAAATTGAGTTCTTGAGACATCATCATCATCATCATCATCATCATCATCATCATCATCAACATCATCATCATCATGCAATCCATGTGAGGCAACCGATGATGATGATGATGATGATGATGATGATGATGGTGATGATGATGATGGTAGTGGTGGTGGTGGTGGTGGTTGTGATGATGGTGGTGGTGGTGATGATGATGATGTTGATGGTAATGATGATGTTGGTGATGATGATGGAAATGATGATAATAATGATGATATTGATGATGATGGTGATGATGGTAATGCTGCTGATGATGATGATGATGGTGTTGATGGTAATGCTGCTGATGATGATGATGATGGTGTTGATGGTAATGCTGCTGCTGATGATGATGATGATGGTGTTGACGGTAATGATGCTGATGGTGATGATGATGATGATGATGGTGTTGACGGTAATGATGATGGTAATGTCGATGATGCTGGTAATGATGATTTTGATGATGTTCATCATCATGAGCATGATGACGGTGACAATAAAAACACAACCTTTGAACGTAACTCAGTGGATAAGTCTCCGGACTTTGAACCCCAAGGTCCGTGGTTCGAATCCCTGCAGCGGCACTAATGTCCTTTGGCAAGACATGAATCTACATTTGCCACGTCTTTCGGATGGTGACGTTAAAGGTCGGTCCCAGACGTAAAAAATCAGAATTGATTGATACACGCCTGTAAAAACCCAATTCACCACCATTCACCACCACCGTAACGAAAATGATAATAAAATGCTTATTGTCCGAAAAAAGAGGGGGCTTAAACGGCAAATTTGAAAACAGAGATGCGCCACGGGATATTGTCCGAAAAAAATTAGTATACTAATAAATTGTCAAAAGCAATTATCTTAATAGGCCTTATAGCTACGAAAAATATAAAATTATGGCCATCAGGACCCTCAATATGTGTATGAATATATGAAACACATCTTCATTTTGAAACTGAAATGTCATGACTTTGCTGGAACTGGTAATTTTTAAAGACTGAATGCTGTCAAGAGTATTCTGTTTATGATTGCATCTGAGTCCAATCGCGACGAAGAATCCGGAAAATAAAGTGTGAAAATGTAGGGTAGTTCGGTGAACTGGGAACTTTGAGTAAACTGCACTCGAAATACATCGCGAATGCTATTCTCCATTTGGTATTTTTCATCGTGATCTACAGGTTATTGTGATAATTGTAAAAAAATGTCAGTGCACAATTTTCCTGATTTTTCTTGTAGTTATCTTGTAGTTAAAGTCTGAAAATGCAAGATATTTCGGTGGGCTGAGAAATATGAGTATACTGCAGTTGAAATGCATCGCGAATGCTACCCTTCAACTTATGTTTTCACCGTAATTTACAGGTTATTGTAATAACTGCACCAAAAATGTCAGTGCACTAGTTTCCTGATTTGTCCTGTTATTATCCCTCACCTCTCAGATCATATTCTCCTCTTATACGATACCCCCCACGACACGATGACATAGATTCCTTGAAAAGGTGAGCAAAATCGTATTTTGGTGCTTTTGCAATTTCGAGTTTTCATTCGCCATAATGATTATCATGCCTCTGGCACACACGTAGGGAATAGTGATTCATTGGCTTTAGATATAAATCCACCCGATATCTGCAGAGAATTCGACTGAACACCAAAACAATGTCTGTTCACACATTCATTTCAAACATTTTGAGTGATTATTTGATTCCATTGGCGTAAATCCCGGGGGGATGGGGGATATATCCCCCCCCCCCCCACTTTTTCGAGAGGGGGGATGGCGTTTATAAATATCCCCCCACTTTTTTAGGAAGAAATGATATTTGAATTAATCAGTTAATAGAATTTTTAATATTCTGTCATTAACAACCATCATATTTTAGAATTTTTATTTGAAAATATGATTGAAAACCAGAAAACGGTTATTTTTGGCTCGCTCGCTCATCTTTTTTTAGAATTTCTATTTGAAAATATGTGTGTAAGGGGGGTCTGTGCAGGTGGGTGAGGGCGTGTGTTTATACACAACTGTGAATTCGACAGAAAAAAAAATCGGCAAAAAAGTTGGTCATCCCCCCCCCCCCCACTCCTCAAAGTGGATTTACGCCGGTGTTTGATTCATTTCAAACCATTTGAATGTTAATTATATCCACTCATCCTCCTCATAGATTTAATCTTATGTTTGTTCAATATGGTAGATGAATACATGCATATTTCACTAGACTAGTGGGGATACATATGCTCAGATACTGAATCAAATGAACACATGTGTCTGTGCTTTTCCTTATAATTGTGTCTCTATCTCATTAATCTTGTACTTTTATCATTCATATGCAAATAATTATGATTGTGTACCGAGCTTCTTTGGAAAGCAGGCCACTGGCTCTGTAAAGATTACTCTGTTCTTTTAATAGAACTGCAAGAATAAATAAACGAATAAATGAATAAATAAATGGATATATAAATAAATAATTAGATAGATAAATTGATAAATAAGTAAATGGATAAATAGATAAATAAGATTTGTCATTACTGTTTTTTAATAGAACTGAATAATTGAATAGACAAATAAATGAATCACGAATGAGTGAATGAATAAATATATAGATAAATGAATAAATAAAATAAATAGATGAATAAATAGATAAATGAATAAACAATCAAATAAATACACGAATAAATGAATGAATAAATAAATATATGAATAAATAAGTAGATGAATATATGAATAAATAAATAGATAAATAAGACTTGTCATTACTGTTTTTTAATGGAACTGAATAAGTGAACAAACGAATAGATGAATAAACGAATAAACAAATAAATAAATAAATAAATAAATAAATAGATAAATGAATAAACACATAATAGATAAATAAATAAATAAATAAATAAATAAATAAATAAATGAATAAATCAATAGATAAACAATCAACTTAAAATTCAGTCCTAAATAATTTTGCATCAACAATACACACCAAGATGATTTTTGTTTTGTGTCCTCAGAGGAAAAAACTGAGTTTGCGACACTTTAGTGGTGTACAGGAATCGAAAATTATGGACAAATTTTGAGATAAAGGGAATTAGTAAAATATTTCTGTTTGCAACACATATAAATATGTTTTAAGGGGAGGTATACTATAGTATGTAAATATTTTGAATGTAAACAATATGTAGATGGTGGTGCAAATTTATGAATAATTATTCGCCTTCTCTTTCCCCCTCTTCTAATTGTTTTATTCTACAATATCAGACTCTCTGTCTCTGTCTCTCTCTCTCTCTGTCTCTGTCTCTCTCTCTTCCTCCCTCTCTCCCTTATTGCGTCCTCAGCTTTCTCCTTTTATCTAGTTTTTCCCTCAAGTTATAAGCGACAAGTAATAGGATATATTGTAAAAATGCATTTTAGCATATTAGAGTTTTGTATTTTCGTATGATATTCAATATTTTTGTGGTGTTAATATAGTAAATGTATGCGATATAAATATAATGTTATCTATGCTACTAACCATTCAAATTGGGACAAAAGGCTTTATGCTATTGTTATTAAGTTAACTTTCTGTTTCTGGCATTCTAGTGGTTGTATTATTTCTGCCTGTTCTATTTTTTTTTCTTCCTTTGTATTATTTTTATATTTTCTTTGCCGAACAAAATAACAGCAGCAACAACAACAACAATAATGATAGTAGCAGGTAAAGAGAGAGAGAGAGAGAGAGAGAGAGAGAGAGAGAGAGAAAGATGAATAGTCGAGAAAACGAATATACTCTCTAAATTGTTTAGACTAAAATGAGGGATCAATCCCAAATTAAACTGAAAACCTCAATCTAATAGATTGAGAAGTCAATCTTTTTCTCAATCTAATTTTGGATTGGTCCCCAACCACAATCTTATAGATTGATTTCCAATCTAAGGAATTTAGAGAGTGGGGCAAAGCAAAAGAGAGATTAGTATATGTAGTACATTTCTCAACGGAATTTTTCATTTCCCACTGCAAACCTATTGGTAAGCTCATTTCAGAACAGTGATGACAAAACGCCGCAGCAGTCACAAAATGTTACCCTGGAAAGTCATGAACTTGCCACTCATTATATACATAATGGATTAATGAATAATTGTTGAAGAACAGAGATATGAAATCGCTCGATTTCTTTTACCAAGAGCATAAAAGGATCCATAAATCTACCGAAGCTCCATTTCAAATTCATGCATAAAAATGGAAAAGTAGTTTCTACCCTTTATTTTGAAGGCACATCTCGATTTTCGATTAAATTGCGAAAGTGGTTGAATTATGAAGAAGATAGTATAGTATATAATGTAAAAGCACATTGGAAAGCTGCAATTATAATTTTATCAAGGCTCCGGGACTGGTTTGCTGTCATCACATTTTATTTTCTTTTCTTTTTCTTATTTTTTTCCTGTTTTGCTCATTTTTACCATTTTAAGGATGATAGAAATTCGACGGAAAGAATACTTTAGACAAAACTTAAGCAATAACTACCCAGGTTTGTCATTATCTTTTCACATTATATATTTTCCACATCCTCATCATAAAAAAGTGCGATTAGAGTTACAAATTTATATATGTATATTTCATAGTTTGAATTGACATCTACGAAACCTCTTGCCAACATTTCCAGAAGTAGTCAACCTTATTTGAAAACCACCATGTTAACGTAGAATTAGTTGTCTTTTATATACTACGTTTACGCATTGTTTTGCACTTTAATATGTTTATCATTGTCATAAAAGTCATAGACTTTCTAGTTCGAATAAATCATGAAATTATTATTTTGCAAATAATTGTTTCCCACTAATTTTTGCAACAACATTACAAGAAGAAATTCCAAGCACCATCAATTTTATGACAAAAAGATGTTGTAATGATTATAGATGTCTAAGAAAATCATTTGATTCTCGACTCAAGCAGATCAAATCTCTTAGCCTACAGCCGTACAGTGCCTCTTTTTTGGTAAGGCTTTTCCAGTATCTTTTGGTCAAGAATGCTACGAATTACACATTATACATGAGCAGAAAGAGAAAAATTCACTGGAAAAACTTGAGTCTATTTTCAATGTAGCAGGTTGTGTCCTTTTGGAATAAGAGCCATTTAATTGTAATTAATCATTAAACTCTCTCAATGGGCAACACAGTGAAAATTGTATGATTGTTGTTGCTACAAATTAGTAATTTTTTACTAAATGTTGCACTATCATTCTTTGTTAGTTTATGTTTTATACAGTTCTATTTTTACGCTATAGTCCTGAGTGGAAAATGAGATTAATGTGTGCCGATTTGAGGAGGAAATACTGAATGATTTGGGCATTAAGAACATTCTGTACGGCTCTGGGTTGATTGTACATAGTATAACATATAAAAGCGATTGTACAGTAAAACTGAATTATTCTTTTATAAAAGCCTTTTATTTACTTAGCAACACTTACGTAATAGAAATAAACTCTTATAACACAAACTCGGCCTTGAGAGCAGAGAATATTACCCATCAAACAGTCAGGATTATCGAACGCAAATAAAGAAAAATAATCTTGATAAATAAAAAGTATATTTCATACATTTCCTTCCATATCAAAAGAATACATCCATTTCTATTCTATCTATATACCACTTAATTTTGTAAGAAAATAAAATCCAGATAAAAATGCTGGTTCCACTATGAAATAATAATGTCCACTGAAGCAGAAGCAAGAAATAAGGCAAACGTAGGGCACCGTAAAACTAATCCACTGAAAAAAGAAGCAATGCTCATTCATGTCGTTTTCAGCACAAACTGTGTTCTTTCATGAATGTTCTTGCAGTAGTGGGGGGGGGGGGGCATCGCTGTGTTAGATGTCAGCACCGTTGGGTGTTTTGATATTGAAGAAAAACGAGATGATCATGCCTGTGGTATAGACAGAAAACAAAAATAGACATAATGAACATAAAAAATAGATAAAATACAGTAATACCAAGACTTATAAATCACAATAGAAAGATGGAAAGAGAGAGAAAGGATAAGAGAAACAAGGAAAAAAGGGGGAACAGGAAAGATGAAGAGGGAAGAAAAAGATGACCGGAAAAGGAAGAGAAAATGAAAATATATAAGTATAACAGGAATAGAGGAAAGGCGGGGGAGGGCAGGGGCGGCCGCATTATCGTTTTTCAAGGGATTAAAGAAGAAGAAGAAGAAGATGGAAGAGTATGGGGAAGAGAGGGCAGGGTTGTGCAACTATCACAAAAGCCCTGTTTGTTCATTTAAAAAGTAAATAAACCCACCTACGTTTAACACGTTATCTTAAAGAGCGTAGGTTATCGTCCTAGTGCCTGCCCCTCCCCCCCCCCCTCCTCGCTCCCTGTCATCAATTCATGCCCCTATCAAAATACCCTGGCGCCGCCCCTGCTCCCGAATGTTAAAGAGAGTAGGTTATGGTCCAAATGCCTGCCCCTTACCCCCCCCCCCCCCCTCCACCCCCCACCAAAATACTGCCTCCGAGTTTTATGATGACGTCAATGACTCACCCACAGCTGGGAACACTCCAATGATGATGAAGATAATATCCCAGGATAGGAAGAACAGAAGAAGCTGCTGAGTAAAGGCAGCGATGATGCCCGGAATGCTCATACCGATCAGGAAGACGAACCCGTAGTTGACACCGACAAAATCAGATCCAAAAGCCCTGTGACGAGAAAGATGCATTTTCACGATTTCATGTACCATCCATTTCGGCCATTCGCATTTTGCGTCACGAAATATCGCTTAATGAATATTCAATATCATTACTGATTTTCGTCAAGGTCGCACCATTTTAGATATCGGTCATGATAATCAATTTAGAGACATGTATTCATAATGAGCATACGTTTGGTCAACTAAAATGATGGACTGGCCTTTAATCACCCTCGTTATTTCGTAGAGGTTTCCGGAAATCTGTAGCAGATTGATCTAATGAAGCGAATAAGTTCAGAAGTGAAAATGGAATTTGTTTTATGGAATGAAAGTCTAGTGCTCCATCAAGTCATAACACCATTAGGCATGAAACACTAATGATGATAACAATAACGATAATAATGATCATGATAATAATGATGATGATGATGACGAATATAATAATGATGATGATAATAATGATAATAAAGATGATGATGACAACAGCAATAATAATGATAATGAATATGAATATCATTATGACACTAAGATTTATAATGATAGTAAGAAAAATAATTATTAACACGATAAAAACTACTCTCGAAAGATCAACTCAAGTGCAATTTCAAAAACATAAGTACTGCCCTTACAAATTACGTTTGGATTACGTAATAAGACACTGTAAAGTCCGCACACATTTCTAAAGGTGATAGACAGGGCTACTGAAGTTGCCTTCAGTTGATTTTTCGAAAGTAGTTTTTATCGTGTTTTATAAGCATAACAATAGAAATAGCAGCAGCAGCAGCAGCAGTAGCAGTAGTAGTATTAGTAGATGTGGCAGTAGTAGCAGTCGTAGTAGCAGTAGTAGTAGTAGTAGTAGTAGTAGTAGTAGCAGTAGTAGTAGTAGTAGTAGTAGTAGTAGTAGTAGTAGTAGTAGTAGTAGTAGTAGTAGTAGTAGTAGTAGTTGACACGATGGCGACATACATTTTAATGCACCGATTTTCATTTTTGTTTGCGCCCAATTCAATTTGATGCTACGAATTATTTGTGAAAGTACAGCCTTACCTTGATGTAGCCGTGGGGGCAGTTGAGAAGACGCCACCTATCGAGAAGAATATGCCAGCCACCCAGATGAAGAACATTACCTTGTAACCATGGATACTAAGTCCAAATGTGAGAGTGAGGGCGGCCATACAAGCCGACAGCAACATGAAAGAGACCTGGAAAAGTAAAGAAATATTTTCAAATCCCCGATTATCAACCAACAAAATGTTACATTTTGCTTTTTTCTGGCAATTATAACTGGTGTGAATACTAATACTTTTCTTTTATTTTATAACTTTATATATTTTGCAATGTGCTTGTGATCTTGTTAATGCTATCGCTTTTTTGTTATAGCTTTCCATTTTATAACTTTCATATCAGGGAAGCAGACCTATATGGGTTTACTCAAACTTTTTTGTCTTCCGGAGACTATACTGTACTGTCTGAATAAATTCAAATAAAATCAATCACAGAAACACAACACCAAGTATTTCTTTTCTTCTTCTTTTTTTTAAACATTTTCTTCTTTTTGTGCTAATCGTTCACCTATCCCGAAACTTCCTACCTATTTACCGTAAGTTGATTTGAGTTCTTTACCCTTACGTTTTGAAATTGACACTTATTTCTGTGAAATCTAAACTGTTTTTTTTTTTAATGTAAAAGTGGAACAAATGAATACCAATCTTATCTCAAACTCAGGCCCCTAAAGCTCCGCTATTTTGTCCAGATCCATTAGAAGGCCCAAAGAGTATACTGACAATAAATCTGTCCATGGTGGGATTTCATGAAATATTGCCTAGGGGGCATAATTTGTAACGTGAGACGTGTGACTTTAACAACTGAATAAGTCAACTGTAGTTTACAATCAGGGGTTCCCTGTGGAGGGTGACCAGTGGTTTAGAAAGACTGCACACTGATGAAGAATTAAATAGAGCTCACATTTCATAATGGAAACTGCCGCAAAAATAACGCTCTGATATTTCCACCGACAGCGAAAAAGGAAAACGTGGAAGCATAAACCTCACAAAACCTTACCTTAAAGGCGAACCTATCAGCAATATGTCCCCAGAAGATTCTCCCTAGGGCATTGAAAATTGCAGCACACGACCCGACGACGGCTAAGAATAGATCGTCGTGGATGAAGGTCTGTCCGAAAACCTGTAAAAAACAAACAAACATGAAAATGGACTTTTATCATGTTCATTTACGTAAAAAAAAAGAAGGAACACCCTGTGGAAATCGACGAAAACAAATTACAGAGCGCCGGGGCAGAGAAGAAAAAATTCAAATGTCAGCGTTTTGTGTGATAAAAGTAAATCGATTTCTCAGGTGAAAAATATCCAAATTGTCTCTAGATACTAACACTTCGATTGCTTTCTTAGCTGAACGGCACATTCGTAGCTACACCACACGTGCCGATATGCACAAAACAATACACATAAATTAACGGGAGGAATGTTATGCCCAACACAAAAGAGATGCGTTATGACCCATTTCCAGGTTTGACTAGATGCATGAGAACACTTTATACATCCTATGTAGATTTATTTTGTTGTGCAAATAATCCTAATGCCTATGGTAAATCTCTCTAATGAAAAATACAGAGTGACAAAAGGAAATTCTTTGCTCGGCTCCTAAAGAGTGAATGAAATAAGACCATCCACGCTTATGACTTTCCGAGACAACTATCCTTAGGACGATCGTCCTTCAACATGTTCAACAACGATATTTAAATAACATCCGGACAACTGCTCCTGCATGGGTGTTTCATAAAGCTGTTCGTAAAGTTACGCATGACTTTACGAACGACTTGAATATGGCAAGCCAATTGGGATTCTCAATCATTATAAATTGCATCATATGTAGACGTAGATTAACGTTACTATTGTCACACCCATTTTTATTGTGAAGTATATTTTTTGCGAAAATTTAATTGAGATAATGGGAAATGCAGTGACACTTTGTTAAAACATCAGGAAAAACTTTGGGCATCCCATTTGGCGATTCATATTAAAGTCGTTCGTAAAGTCATTCGTAGCTTTACGAACAGCTTTATGAAACACCCCCCCCCCCCCCCCTCCCGGTTTAGTATTCGAAACAACGGTTATGTATTTTGAACATTCTTAGGAAAGAATATGACTGAATTCAGCAAGATATCAGTTTTAAGATGTCATGGCAGGTTTACCTTGTACAAGGAACTTATGTACAAGATCACTACGCCATCCATGAATACCGCCACCGTCAAGTGCCAGAAGAACTGATCCTTGAACAACTCCCGCGGTGAGAGTGTCCTCCCAGACCACCGCGGGTCGCGGTCCCCCATTGACGCCGGCGATGAACTTGTCGAAGTCGACGCCGCATTGACTGATCCCGACGTCGAGGCCCCGCCAGTTGCCTCGGGAATGCGGGTTGGGCTCGCTTCGCTTGCCGGGCTGGCAGGAGGAAGTTCCTCGTAATCGGTGCCCCCGGTAGCGCCATCGGTCTGAATGGATCGGTCGCCTTCGGGCGTGCTCTCGGCTAGAGGGCGCTCGTTCATCAAAATGCCAGATTTCTCAGTAACTCTTTTGTCTTTACGCCTCTGGAATCAAAGGATCAAAAAAGAGAGAGGATCAAAAAAGAGAGAGGAAAAAAAAAGAGAGAAGAAACATATAATAATCGACCCGGACATGTTGGCTCAACTGATACAGCATCCGCCCCATGAACGGGAGGCCGTGGGTTCGATCCCCGACCGAGTCATACCAAAGACTTAAACAATGAGACCTTCTGCCTTCTAGCCAGGCGCTTGGCATTATAAGAATATAGAGAAGGGTAATGATCATGGTAATGATAACATGTTATGTTATGCAGGGCCTGCTGGAAGAACAGCTGATAAAAGCTGAAGTGGCTACCCTGGGTAAATAAGACATTATTATTATTATTATTATTATTATTATTATTATCATTATTATTATTATTATTATTATTATTATTATTATTATCATTATTATTATTATTATTATCATTATTATTATTATTATTATTATTATTATTATTATTATTATCATTATTATTATTATTATTGTTATTATCATTATTATTAATATTATTATTATCATCATTATTATTATTATTACTATTGTTATTATTATTATTATTGTCATTATCATATTATTATGAAATTGAAAGGGGTCTTGTATATAAAATAAAGAAGACAGTTTATCTTCCACAATTATGTTTCAATTTACTTCGCTCAAAATGAAATAAATTTTCAGTTGTAAACATTTTTCTGTCCTTGTTATTTTTCTGACTAAATTAAGTAAACATCATGATTCATCTTACAGACTGCGTAAGTACACTAATATAGAACAGTTATTCATTTTTTTATTGTTCATCGTCATTACGACTATGCAGATAGGTCTCCCTGATACATTCACTATAAATTAAGCCGTCGCCCTTCCACCATCCACTCTGTGAAAGCTCAGGAAAAAAAAAAACAACTTAGAAAGATACTGATACAGCCCATGATAGGTCTTGAACGTGTACAGACATATTCCTCCCCTCTCCAGACTTATGATCTGGCGTAACGCCGTGATCTCTTCATAAGGGTAAGTGGATCTATCTCCGAGAAGCATGATTCCAACGATCATATCTAAAAATTGTGACCCCCCCCCCCCCCCAACAAAATAATGCTGGATATGCCCCTACACTTACGATGGCGTATTTTCTGGATCTCTTGATGAGGGCTGGCGGATCACCTAGGAGCATGATGCCGATGATTTGCATGATGGAGAAGATAATTCCTTGCAGGATGAAAGAAAAGGGAACCCGGTCCAGGACTGCATCCTGGGTGTAGTACCTGATTACGGAATTGAAAGACAAAAAGACGTTATAAGAAAAATTTACAAAGGAACCAACCAAGAATTGCTAAAAGAAGATGTTCAATTACCAGAAGTTTTTTTTTTCTCTCTCTCTCTCAGAAACATGTTAAGGGGCTCTCTAGGTCTCACGCTTGGTTTCTCTATATAGGATGTGGCAAGCAGTGGTAGCAGCAAGGACTTCCCCCACCCCAATGTCTTTTTCGTGGACGACCTTTTCCTATCCAAAACCGTACAGATTTGTTTAAATGCAAAGTTTTGCTTGGACTCGACCTAGGCCCTAGATTAGCTATGACTGATCGCTTTCCAGACTTAAGACCCTGTCCCATACTACCGTTTAACGATTCCGTAAATATTTAAGTTAGAGGCAAATTTAAAAAAATTGTAGCCATGACCTAGCACCGTCTGCCAACGTCTAGATACGTCTGTAAACCACCTGAAGAACGAATTCAAAAAGTCCAATAAACGTACGCGTACGTTTCTCTGAAGGTAGTATGGGATAGGACCTTTAGGGAGAGGCCATTGCCTCAACAGGAAGGAGTGAAGGGGAGGGGTAAGGGGTGTACATGGAAAAAGGGGGAACTTCCAAAGGTGGGTGGTATAGCCTGAAACTGAATATTCGGTTCACACCTTTGCTCCGCGCCTCTTTCATCGGTGGTAATGTCAGGTTGTAGGTTATCCGGGTTGATGAAGACGGTTTGGACAAGGTTGAATATCAAGGAACCAGCTCCATACCCGGCCAGAAGCAACCCGTTCACCACGCCCTTGCGTTGAGGCATCCACTAGAATAGATGGAACAGGACCCCCGTTTCATAAAATTTGTTATCAATAACAAGTTGCAATAGCTGTTATAAGCTACTAAAATCCTTGCATCTGATTGGCTGAGAGTGAATTTGTCATAGAATTGAGGCAATTGTTACTGATAACAAGTTTTATGAAACAGGGCCCACAATCTGAGAATGGAATGGAAAGAATGAGGTCGATGATTGCAGACATAATGAGAAATAATGGAGAATTCCCAAATTCAGTGATCACACATAAAGAAAGGGGGCGGATTGAAAGAAAAAACCGCTCACAAGGCCAGTGTTTTATGTTTGAAATTTATTCGAGATGCCGTCATACAATTATACAGTGAAATTAGAAAACGAAATAACATTTCAGTTGAACTGATACCATGTAAATATCATGATGCTGGATTCTAATTTCTTTAGGCGTAGATCCGGGGGGTGTTTCACAAAGACTATGATTGACTAAAATCGCACTTAACTATTGCTGGCCATTCATCCCATTGTTTTCTTTCACCATGGATCTCTCAAAGGATTTGCAAATCATGGTCACAAATCTGCAGAATTGACAATTTTTCATAGTTCATTGATGAAGAAAAGAAAAATGTAAATTCTTCAAATTTGTGGCAATGATTTGCGCATCCCTTGAGAGACCGATGGTGGAGGCAAACAGTGGCATGAATGGCCTGCCATAGTTAAGAGCGATTTGAGTCAATCTTCGTCTTTGTGAAACATCCCCCCGAACTAGTAACCGACCCACCTTTTGGACGTTGACTAGGTCATGGGTTAGACTGAACGCCACCCTGAACAGCAGAACCACAAGTCACCTGGCACCCGTGTGCATGTAATAATGCTAACTTCATACTAGGATTGTATCAGTGGAATTGAACCCAAGACCCACTCACCTTCATAACGCAGACCAAGGGAGGGGCGTAGGCCAGCCCGATACCAATCCCGAAGAGGAGACCGTAGGTAAAGAGCAAGAAGTAAAATGAAACTTTGATTGCCCCGGCTGAAGCAAACACTGCTACGCTGTGAATAATAATAATAATAATAATAATAGTAATCATAATAATAAAAAAGTCAAACGGAATTTAGAACATGCATTAACTAATTCTCCCATTTTAAACGATATTTTTAAATTCGTTTTTTTTTTTTTGGGGGGGGGGAGGGGCCTTATTCCCAGCATTATTTTCCTATTAATGATATTCATCATATTAAGATACAATCAAAAAGCTATGAGAGAAAGGCGAGTGTGTCTGCAAAGAAAGATTGCAGACAATTTTTTTGCCATGTTGGGAAGGGAAAAAAGTCAATAGTTCATAATGCGTACCGTATACCATCATTAAACGACTTCAGAACGATCACTACAAAGTTTATTTATACCTATATCACCACCATTTGATTTGATTTGATTTGATTTGATTTGATTTGATTTGATTTGATTTGATTTATTTATTTTTTCCGTTTCACATACAAAACAAATATATGAATTCAGTTATTTGCATCATAGTAGGTCATTCTTTCAGTATAGTCTTCACAACTTCACTATAAAGGACCTCCCCACCAAGAACATCACAACATCGCCACAATAATATCAACAACAAAATCCATCGTCACCAATATCGCCGCTTCCATTCCTACCACCCTCAGCAACAACATAAAACACCACTCCCCGCCCCTCCACCACCACTTCCACACCACCACCACCACCACCACCACCACCACCATCACAACCATCACTACCATCGATCACCAACAGGCATCAAGTGGTAAGAGAACTTTCTTACTTGAAAACAAAAGCGCCAATGAAGGTGGCTAGTCTGACGCCAAGCTGCTTCTCCAAATATCCCCCTAACCCCATCGACAAACCATGTCCAAGTTTGGCTGCCGCTAGAATAAATGACGACGTCTAAAAAAGAGAGAAGGATTATAGGAAGTAGCAAACACAAAACAAAACAAAACAAAAAACAAACAAAACATAAGAGCATGCAAAGGTGATTTGACATGCAGAATAGGTTAAGAAAGAAGTTTTAGAAATACGAAAACTCAGGGCGAAAACGGCTTATGTCGAAAGGGTGCGTGCGGGGAGCGGGATGGGAGCGGAGAGTGAACGGGGATGGCCTTACCCTTTCGAGAGAAGCCCCCCGGGCGAAAACTGTGTCTTTTGAAAGAACTGCACATTCCATAACCACTCAGTGATTTCATAGACATTTTTAATTTGTTTAATCGCCACTGTATAATAATATGGGCTTACATGAAGGTGGATTATTTTTCTTACCTGATAAGTAAGACTGGGGTCGGTTCCTCTGTACCTACAGTAGGACACGATATAGGGTGCCATGTTACCTGTGGGGGAATAAAGATAGTAATATTATTAGGAAATGAATAATATTTCGCTTCTTACGGCTCACTGGTAGAGCAGTCAGCAGTGGTCTCGTACAGTGGCGTAGACAGGTTCTTCCACCTGGGGGAGGGGGATGATTTGCCATTCACAAGAAATCGAGGATCAAATTTTTTCCTGGGGTGGGGCAAGATGCGTAAACATTTTCGAAGAAACTCGGAAGCGAGGGAGTGAAGCGACCGAGCTTGTCATGGGGGCGCTTTTGCATTTTTAAAAATGAAATTGAAGGATTTGGTGCACACTTTTGGTGAATTTTGTGAAAATTTTCAGTAAGAAAAAATGTAATATTTCAAAATATTTGGGGGGGGGCAACTGCCCCGCCCCTCCCCTACTGCGTACAGCCATGCACCCATCCCCCCACACACACCCACACACATACACCCGAATGCACAGACATAAATAGAAGATATACGTACCGTGACAAACAAGTATAGAATATGGACTGAAATACATTATTGCATATTCGCATCAGGCTCTTTTTTATTATTATTTTGTTGTTACACCACTTTAGAAAAACTGTGACGGCGCCAAAATTGCCCTAAAGTAATATAAATAACTACATAAATCAGAATAATGATCGATATAGTTATGATAGTAATCGTCTTTTCAGTCACATTAACGATGATGATGATGATGATAACTATCGTTATCATAAGCATAATAATAATAATAATAATAATTTATCATCATTGTTATTACTATTATTATTGCAGTTCCTATCATTTCTAAACATGTTAATTCAGTTTAATTGTAAGCAAACATCCTTCTCTAAAACCGGGGGGGGGATGATTGTACATGTCATCCCCCCCCACCTCACAAGGTG
>CM057169.1:17758565-17808794 GCA_029962745.1 Echinometra lucunter
AGAGAGAAAGATATTATTGTGACGAGAGCACAGCCTAAAGATACTAGTAGATAATTCTTTTTCAAATCCGGAATGGACCGTTATTGTACTATTTTGTGCATAATACTTATGCACAAAAGACCAGGATCGCCCCTCTGTTAGTTGTTCATCCATCGGTGCACCTTTAGTCACTATGCAACCACCCGTCTTATTTGCAGGTTAAGTACTGTAATGTATCTAGTCTGTACAGTTATCTTCTAACTGTAAAAATGAAAATTTTGCTTGATGATAACTCAGAGGTTATAACAGGTATCGAGCTGACTTTTGCAAATTGTTAAATTTTGAAGGATAAGGTTTGGAATTTGTTTGGAGAACGAGTTTTGTAGCAGTTGCAAATTATAATTCTTAGAGTAATGCCTTCAAATTTGTTACGATTCTCATTACTCGACAAAAGGGTACCAGTAATTAATTTAGAAAGCAACAATGTTGGTGCATGCTCATTACACCTGTTAATTGTCATGATATTTTCCGCCATGAAGCATTTAGAAATGAATGATGCACTTAAATCAGAGGTTCGTGGCAGAGTTTGTTTTGTTTATTGCTGTATTTGAAATCGAAAAATACCTGCTCTAGCCCATATTACTGCCATAGGACACAGTACTGGTGTCATTTTTATTTCTTTTGGGCCGATAATATCGGCGGCGGGGGGGGGGGGGGCGTTACGTCGTCCCCATGTTACAATTTTTTAGTATGCCAATTACCATTCGGACATAGTCATGGATATCGGTATCACTCCCGATGATTCACTGAACAAGAGGAGGAGCTACGTCTGAACGGAGTAGGGTACGAGAAGCAAATACCTTTGGTTGTGAAAACAAGAAATTTACAGGCTCCGTTCAGCCTTAGGTCCAGCATACCCCTTCCATCAGTGACCATAATTGGCTTTTCAATCTCCGAGTAAGATCCAAATCCCCACCCCCCCCCCCCCGCTAATAATTTACATTTGGGTGAGAGGCGTCGATTTGTTTTCTGCTTTGGGCGGAACTGTCCAAAAATTCGCTAACAAGCAAATATATATATATATATATATATAAATGGAGGGAGGGCATACCTCCGAAACTTGCTATAAAGCAAAAATAGAAAGGGGCTTCAGGTTATTTTTTTGGGGGGGGGGGCACATACTGTATTGTGTCTTAACTCTAAAAAAATTGCCCCTCCCCCCCCCCCCCCCCCATTGGCGCCAATGCTTGGGAGACAGGAATAATACGGGTGGGTTATTTCAAGTTGTTCTACATTCCAGACTCTGCACAACACAGAGTGACAGTATAGAAACGTATTTCACCCGTAAGATCAAAATATTAGAGCTATTTTGATGTAGCCTAACCTTGCTAAAGAATGATCATTAATTCAAATTCAAATTTTTATTGAATCAGATATAAAATCCTGACATTAAGGACTATCATCTAAATCAAAACGAAACAGAACAAAACTTAACTGAAGTATGTTAAAATAATAAGAACAGAATACAACAATGCAAAGGGACATTACTGATATAAAAAAAAATAGCAGAAACTAAACAAAACATGATCGAAGCATATTAATGATTAATGGGTATTTTCTAGAAAAAAACCTGAGTGATCACTGACGTGAATTCCCGTGGTAGCCTCTCCCCAACCCCCCCCCCCAAAAAAAAAGAAGAAAGAAATAGAGTAAAAAAATAACTCCTTTAAAGAGAACACTCCATATTCACTCAATAGACATGTATTCATTCTTTAAAAAGGGATCTGAACTGACTCCAGGGGGAAAAACTGGCGAACTGAGGGGGGGGGGGGGGAGGCTAGGGGCAGTTGACCCCCCAAATAAAAATCCAAGTGGTTTATTTCTAATCCGATACCAGTTATTTACAAGTGTTGCTAAAATGACATGATTTTCCGGGGGGGGGGGGGTCATCACTTTTTTTTTTAACTTAAATTGTTTTCTGCCCCCCCCCCCCCCCAAAAAAAAAAAAAAATTCTCATTACGCCACTTTGGTGGAATGGACATAGACTGAAATTTTACCCTTTTTTAATGGGAGAACACGACGAACTTTGCCATGTTCGTGGAAGATCATGAATACGAAATATCCTCACCGTACGAATACAACGAGCCTAACGGGAGGAGTACCAGTACCCCGCCAACTATGGCCATCAGACCCCTAAAGCTCCGGTAGGCAGGTTTCCACTGAGTCCCCATCGGTCCAAAGTAGTCCTATATTCCAAAGTGATAGTCCAGTCGTGTATGGTGCTTATCTGAACGAGGTCCAGGAACTAACGAAAAAGGAACTCTTCGCCAGTGTATTTCGTCCACCCCTCGCATGGTCCATGCAAAAATCACACTGTCGTGATCTATAGTGAGCCAAGCCTTTTTTAAATCAAGGTCGAACTGGTTCAAAAGCTGACAATAATTCTTTTTAAAGTACCTGGGGAAGGATCGGAGTAAAGTTTAAACTTTCCGGGCTGGTAAACATTCTGAATTAAGTCTGGAAGACCCGGCGGGAACTTAGTCAAAGCAGAATTTGAAAAAAAAAATGGATTTGTACCACAAATATGTATTATTATGTCAATAAAAGCATACTTTAGTGGTGCATGCATGAAGGCTTTTGTTGATCAGGATTTAGAAAAGCACAGAGAGAGAGAGAGAGAAAGAGAGAGAGAGAGAGAGAGAAAGAGAGAAAGACAGAGAGCGAGGAGGGGGAAGAGTTGAGAAGAGGGATTAGAAGAAGACATAAAAATACATGGCAATTTATAACAGCGACCTAGAAAGTGACATGGGGAGAGTGAGGAAGATAGAAAGAAAGAAAGAAAGAAGAAAAGAAAGAAAGAAGGAAAGAAAGAAAGAAAGAAAGAAAGAAGAAAGAAAGAAAGAAAGAAGAAAGAAAGAAAAAAAGAAAGAAAAAAGAAAGAAAGAAGGAAAGAAAGAAAAAAGGAAAAAAAGAAAGGAAGAAAGAAAGAAAGAAAGAAAGAGAAAAAAAAGAAAGAAAGAAAGAAAAGGGATGAGGAAGAAACTAGAAAAGAAAATAGCATTGCCATCCCACCCCTCCCCCCCAAAAAAAAAAAATATATATATATATATATACACTCATTTGAAAGCATTCTCTAATTCTCAAATGTCAATTACATTTACATTAAGTTTTATGGACATTTTAACTCTCTTGAACTTGGTATATCTCAATTAATGTATGGATATCTCTCTTTATTGCATGGTTTCACTTGTATTTGATTTAAAAAAAAACATTTTTTACTCCGATACCATTGATTTTAGATGCGACATGGCCAAGACTTCATTCTGGCACTTTATTTATTTAGTATGTATCAAATGATAGTTATAATGCATCTACGCCTCTGCACTTTGCTGATTATATAGGTCCTTCCTTTCCAAATTTGAGTATTACGTTGACAATATGAATGCAAAGTTATCCGGGTTATGTAATTGAGAACAATGAGTAATCATGTTAAAAATGAATACACTAAAAAACTATAAAGATCAGTGGGTATTCACTTGACTCGACTTCGCGTTTTATTGGCAAAATGAAATCACAATGCGGCATGAAGATTTGAGGCACTATTGTAATAATTGTATAGTTATTTTCAATATCACGTAACATATTGCCACTAATATGATAAGTGGAGTGAATATTCGTTCGTACAAATCCTATACTGCCCATACAAATCACGTTCGGATTACGTAATAAGTCATTGTAAAGTCCGCGCATTTCTGAAGTGGTAGACAAGTTGCCATAAGGTGATTTTTCGAAAGTAGTTTTTTATCGTGTTGTGTGTACTTTCTTTTATAATTTAGTATATGTATATATATTTTCATATCACTTACCTTTGAATATAATTGATACATTACAGCTGATTTTAAAAGTAAAAATTACTTGTGATCGATCATCTGCCTTCAGGCAAATACATGGGATAATCTCAAAATGACGTGAAAATGGCTTTAGTGCAACAAGATAGAAGAATAGAGAAAGAGAAAGAAAGAGAGAAAGAAATGGAAAGAGAAGGGGAGCATGAATAACACACACATTCCATATAAGGCATATAATAATTCCTACTTCCTCGTCCCCTCCTTCTTCCTTTTTCGATTTTCCTCAACAAATTTGTTATTTCTTTCTTCTATTTTTGATCTAAAATGATATTCAGTCTTAGTATGAGTACACTGGGCCCCGTCTTAAGCTGGGATTCATCCGAATCGCAAGTCTTTATAAGACGGGGCCCTGGACAATAATGGTGACAAATTTCATTCATATCTTTTGTTGTTGTTTTTTTCATTGTTATGAGCCTCTTAGCTTGTTAAAGTGAAATGTTTTTAAAAGAGAAATCTGTGTCAAAGTTCATCGAATAGCATTTTCAAGTACTGGAAAAGATCCAATATCAAAATTTTTCAATTTGAATATATCCAGAGGAAAAACAGGAATCAATTTTCCTTGGCCTGAAAAAAATCTCAGTAAAAGATTTTCTATATAATATTATTGAGTAAACAATCAGCAGCGAACAAAGCTACTGTCCAGCTAATCATCAAAGTCCAATTACCTCCCCCCCCCCCTGTTTTTTTTTTAATTACTATTTTTTAAAACCAATAATGAATTGTGTTAGTAAGATATATACTTCATTTCGATTTTGGAATAGAACTCGAATCAAATGAAATCCAGTCCAGTATCATCAGTGTGTAACGAAAAAAAAATTAATGCAAAAATGGTTACGACAAAAAGTGACCAGGGGGTGTTTCATAAAGCTGCTCGTAAAGTTACGAATAACTTTACGAACGACTTGAGTATGAAATGCCAAATGGGATGTGAATTTTTTCCTGAAATTTTAACAAAGTGTGACTGCATTTCCAATAATCTCGATTAAACTGTCGCAAAAATTACACTTCGCAATAAAAATGTTCGTAAACAGCAGTAATGTTAATATCCATCTGCATATTTCATCTTTAGCTGATCATTGCGATTTCTTATGATAGAGAATCCCATTTTGGCGTGCCAAATTCAAGTCGCTCGTAAAGTCATTCGTAATTTTACGAACAGCTTTATGAAACACCCCCTGTAGAATAATGTTATGGTTTCTTACCAATTGAATATAGTGTCCCAATGGGCAGCATGACCAGTATCCCACCGATCAGGACAAAATATTGCCTCCATTCCTGGAAGGTCTCTCGCAGCATTCTGACCGTCGCTCCTGGGTGAATATCCTAATTGCACAATCTTTGATAATCATACCACGAATCATACCATAACACACCATTCTACGCCTAAACTAAATGATACATGATGTACCTACATGCATCTTGGCTTGTTTTTTAAAATTTCTTTTACACTGTTTAATAGCACAAGTCACAATATACAGTCCTGTACATCTTGAAGAAAGAATACTTGGTGTACCGTGAAGCCTTCTACATCCATTCGTACTACCACCATCGAAACCTTCAAAGGATATAAATCCTGTACATGTAATGTTATTATCTATGTGTACTGCTATCATCAAGGCGTGTCAATAGACTATTGTCCTTGATGTGCCTTCTGAGTTCTGTCTGCCTCTCTCTCTCTCTCTCTCTCTCTCTCTCTCTCTCTCTCTCTCTCATTATTGGATTATTCATTATACAAATCATGCATTATTTGTCAAGAATTGTAAAGCGCAAAACATCGGACAAAATCATGAAGAATGATGGGGGTCCAAGGGTGGGTGGGTTGGGGGGGGGGGATGGGTCTGTGAGTTGAGGAGATTTTTGGAGGCGGTCGCTGATCAATTGTCACTAGCACTGCTATCCTGCAAATTAGATAAAAAATTTGGTTGTAAACTATTTTGTTATTTTGTTGTATCTTATATATGCATGAACTGCATGCATGCTCACTCATTTATGTTATTTTCATTGTTTTCTTTTCTTTATTGTTATGAATTGTGTTGTATAATGTAAAAAAAAAACACTGAAAGCAAAATTTCTATGCAATAATATGCATGGACCAATATTGAATCTTGAATCTTGAATCTCTCTCCCACTCCCCCCCCCCCCCTCTCGCTCTCTCTTATCTTCTCAAAATCTCACACTAAACATCTACGTATCTTCATTTGTGACGAATCGACCTTTGTTTGAAGACAGTTTCTTGTACTGAGTAAATTGCGTCACCAGAACGCAAATAATTATCTTTAATTGACGGGTACGATGCACACAATATTGACCTACGCAAAAAACAAAAACCAAAATAGGAACTTCCTGTATATCATACTGCTAGCACAAGATTATGTGAGCACGTTATAAAAATTGGGCATGTCTTATGTAGGCTTTCTAGATAAATAAGGTTATATACCTTTTTCGAGGAGCCTTGTAATTTATTGGACATGTTCATCTTCAATGCGATTTTTTTTTGCAAGGTGTTTACAAAGAAACACGTTTATTCATTCTGTTCGTCAGATGTCAATATCGTTTACCCCCCCCCCCCACCCATCTCCGTGCATATTTTTCAAGTTATACTCTCCGCAACCCCATTCCCTGTGTCTACCTCCCCCCTACCCCCTCTCTGTCTCTCCCTTCAATTTCAATTAAATTTCAATTGACCAAACTATTGCATGATTATAATAGTACTGAACCGCATCTTGTTCGGTGCTGTTATTTGGGGTTTATAGTCATCCTTGTCTTATACCATTTCCCAGATCGTTCAACGCCACTATGGCGAAACCCATTTGGTCTACTGTCAATTTGGTCTAATTGCCATTTGGTCCAATCATCACTTGGTCTAATACCCACTTTGGCTAATTGTCATTTTGTCTAATGGTCAAGTAGTCTAATTGCTACTTCGTCTACTTAGTTTTTCCGCATTTCGTCTGATAACCATTTGGTATATTACCAGTTCGTCTAATCAGACAGACTAAGTGGTGTTAGATCGAGTGGGGATTAGACGAAATAGGCACAGCCTAACTGGAAATTAGACGAAATGGTAAATGGGCTACGTGGCAATAAGACCAAAGAAGAAGAAGAGAAAGAAGAAGAAGAAGAAGAAGAAGAAGAAGAAGAAGAAGAAGAAGAAGAAGAAGAAGAAGAAAGAAGAAACTGAGAAAGAAGAGTATGGGGAAGAAAGGGAAGGGAAGGCAACTAAAAAAATTTTTTTTTTTCATTTGAAAAGTAAACAGACTCACCTTAAGCCACCGTTAAAAACCAGAAAAATTTCATGCGCCATCTTGCCCCAGTATCAAAATACCCCGACGCCCCCCTCGCTCCCCCCCCCCCCCCCACTTGTTTGGTGTGCATGGATAAATCAGGGAAAGTCCCTGGATAAATCACCCACACCGCACATCCTCATCCTAAACTAACCCGATCCCACCTAAAGCTTTTGTTAGTTACTACACATAACACGTGAGAGAGGATGGTGCTCCTTACCCCCCCCCCCCCCCCCCAAAAAAAAAATGTACAGGTGTCCGAGAGTTTTCGCTAGCCAGGGTTTTTATTTTTGTGGAATCTATCCCCAAGCTGCTTGTCGTAGTTTGATTAATTTGATGGTAGCCAATCTAGGGAGGAAAAATATGACACCAATAGTCACCGATTGTAAGACACTGCACCCATGATAAAGAGTTTAGGTAAGTAGAAACGTGGAGTGGAAGGAGCATTAAAAAAGACTGCAGACGACAGGCTCAGAAAGAGAGAGAGAGAGAAATCACTTCCTTGGCAATCTCATAAACCTATAAACTACAGAAGAAGGGACATCACCGCTGGCCTATCTCATAATTGAATTTGCAGGAATCAATTTATCCCGAGCTTTTTAGAAAGCACATTAAAACCCAATCACACGGCAGCTCGGCCGCTTTAACCAAATTTCGCCCCGCCGCTAGCTTCCAGCGAGCACAATAAAAAGCAAATATGACGCGCGAAAAGTGATACGCGATCCCGTCCCTAGGGGGCTCCCTTCAATCGCTCTTAAATTCGTTGTTGGTTTAAGTGGATTGATCGCAAAAGCTCGGACTCTCTTTCTCTCTCTCTCTCTCTCTCTGTCTCTCTCTCTCTGTCTCTCTCTCTCTTCTCTTTCTCTCCTTCTTTAATCTTCATATATTTTGTTCGTTTTATCACATTCAGCTATCATTTAATTTCATCTGTAGATTTTTTATTTCCTTCTTTTTTTCCAACTTTTATTCTCTCATAATTTTTATTAACATGACTGTGTCACCCTGACACATTATTACGTTTTTATTCGTTTGCGTGTTATGAGCATTTAACGAGTGTTATATACTAGTAATACCTATATTTTCATTGCTCTTCATACATATAGAAAAAAAACTTCTCTGCTAAAATAATCCGTTGTATGTGAAATATACTTAACCCATTGGTTACCGGTCCAGGAGCCATGGTGGTCCTTGTAATAAACTCATAATTTTGGAGAATTCAGTACAGCCAACGGGTTAAACTAAAATACTGCACTTCATGCATGTTTAAGACATTTAAGTACGATGTGTTAAGGTGAGAGTTCTGCTTCGCAAATTAAAGTTCAATCAAAACATAAACTTAGAGAACTTGATAAATTGTACATTCATTTTGTCTTCCCCCTATTTTCTGTATATCTTTCTCTCTCCCTCTCTCTCAGTCCCTCTCTCTCTTCCTTTTCTCCTCTAAATCTCTCTCTCTCTCTCTCTCCCTCCTTCTTCCTCTACTTCTCCCTCTTCTCCTTCTACTCTCCTGCATCCCAGAGCCATGATTGGCTGTCGAGAACCCGATCAAGTACGTGCGTCATTTAAACTTTAAACAGTCCTTAATTGATTGAATCATCGCATTTTGCCATAACAGCTATGGGGATCGCCTTGTAATGCGCACCTATTACATCCCATATAATGCCTTTCAATTGCCATTTAAACGACTCGCGTTAATCCTAGCGGGACACGGACCAAGGGGGAAGAAATCACCGACAAATTTTGAACAAGCGACATGGCGGTTTTGTTTTTTCATCCTGAAAATTAAGACATTTCGATGATTTTATTTCCGATGCTCTACAAAAGCAGCACAATCTTGCCGTTTAATAGCTATAATTTGCTTAGCCGTCTTATCTTACTCTGTTTGTTACGAGTTCGCCTTTTTTTCCTCCCGTCCCGTCTTTCTCTCTCTCTCTCTCTCTTTCTTCCTCTCTCTTTCTCTTCTCTCTCTCATGCTCTCTCACTCAATCTTCATCGGACTGTCTATCTCTGTGTGTTGTACCTGAAGACGGCACAAAGGTCAAAATCTGATACGTTTTGGAAGATGAAGACGGTGATAATTTGATTTATTTCGGATCATGCGCTAATGACCGCGCAAATTCCATTTATTCAAGTAATAACAGACCCGGTCGCAAACATTTAAGAGCACGATGCCACACGATAAATGCTTCAGTTTCCTCTCAGCTTCACCCATTCCAAAAGGCGCCATTTTTTGGAGGCTCGTACATCTATCGTAGATGTAGACTTGTTTTTGTATGTATTTTTGTGCATCAGAATTTTCACAGGTCTCTAGATAAATTTTCATAAAAGAGACACAGGAAATAAACTTGACTCTTTTTGTGGATTAAACTGGATGTTTATGATTATTTTGAGAGAAGTTTAGGTCTGCCGGTTATTGAAAATAGGCATATTTTAGACGGATCGTCTGTCGATGTTTAATGCCTTAAACTGTTGAACCTTGAGAGACAGGCGGTGTCCTATTTCAACCGCAGTCAGCAAAATTATCCGTCACATTTTTAACAACATAATTTGGAAATTTATTTCTCATTGAGAAAGTATACTTTAAGTCAGGACTTTGCTACAAACATGGAAGGATTACAAGCATTTGTTGAAAAATCTTTCGAAGGACATGATGCAAAGTTCACTGCGAGATCGTCCCCGTCATCATCCGCTGCCTCATCCACCGTACGAGGGCGACCCCTGGCTAGCATCCAGAAATGCAGCGCCTGGTTGAGCCTCATCGGCAACCCAGCGGGGACGCATCACGCCTCGAGCTCCGGCCCGTGTGCTTCGCAGCGGAAGGGTCGGTTAGCTACCACGGGCAGCGGCATGCCAGCGTCGTCATCATCCACCACGCTCTCATCGTTTCTCCCACGAAGCCGCGGACTGACAGCGCTTGGGCAGTCGCTGGGAAGTCCGCCGAAGCTATGCTCACCGCGACAGGGAGTCGCGTTGAGTGATACCGGTGTGCTGCGGGGAAGCGACGGCTCTCTAGCCCATCACGGTCTTAAGCCCCTCCCGCTGACCGTCCGAAAGAGAAATGTCGACTGCACCCTTGACGACACTCACCCTAAACGATCAAAGACAGAGGAAACCGGTAATAAAATAAATTTCCTTTTTTTCTTGATATGCATGGTAGCATATTAATCTTCAGGTGCATGTCCTTTTCACTTTTAAACGCTTTTAATTGGTATTTGATGACAATAACTCCATTTAAATTAATAGTAAAAGTATTTGGGTTATAGAATTCGAGTGGTTCTGTGTGAGAAATATCATAAAATGCTTTACAAGTCCTGAAAATGGTTCAAGCAAAACGGTGATCACTGAGTGAGTAAAAACAAACAAACAAACAACAACAACAACACTTATATCATTTTTTCTTCCATTCTGCTATTTTTATTCCTTTATACCGTTTGCTAAAAGTCCTAAAACCAGCTACTAGTAAAGTAGTCATAATCATCAAAAAAAAAAAATCAATTGCGATGAGATTTGTATACAGACTTTCAACAAAATGTCAAAAATGCCCAAGACATTATGTATGCTGACAGTAATTTTCATCTAAAATCTTTCCGAATTGTCATTGTGTAAAGAATAGAAAAATACCGAAGGGCGCGGAAATTTCATTTTCTTTGTATTGCTGATATGAATATAATTGTTGTGATAATCATAATAAGAACGTGGATAATTAGGCCCAAATAATGTTATGTTTTTAACCAAAACAGTAATATTCAAGTAATTAGAAAAAAAATCCCGAAATCCGAACTACAATCAGCCGAATTATATAGCTTCATAAGCATTATAATCTTCCTGTGGAGGGGGGGGGGGGGGGGGGGGTACATGCCTTCAATTTCAATGAGATTTGTATACAAACTTTCAACAAAATGTCAAATTTGTTAATCCAGTTATTCCTCACTAAACACCCCCCCCCCCCCCCCCTCGAGAACATTTTCTTCCAACCTCTCAGTCAATAATGCATGCAGCTTCAAAAATCCGTTTCTCCTTGACGAAAATTTATACCATGAAATAGTAACTGTTGTTGTCTATTCTTCGTTTCCTCAGTACATGGGCGAAAATCCCGGGGGATGGGGGTATATATATCCCCCCTCTTAATCAATCTGTAAAGAGGGGGATGGCGTGTACAAAAATATACCCCCAATTTTCAAAGAAGAAATAATACTTTAATCAGTCAGTTATTGATTTTTTTTTGATAAATCTGTACAAACGACGATTATATAAGTAAAATTTCTATTTAAGATGCTAAATACCAGATATAGAAACATAAGGTCCCGATAACTGGTGTGTGAGGGTGTGGGTGTGTACTCGTGTGTGTGTTCGCGCTAGAAATTTCGGCAAAATATTAGAGGTGCCGTAGTCGAGTGGTTTAAGGCGCTTCACTGGAGACGCGAAGGTCCGGGGTTCAATCCCTGGCACGGCAGTTATGCCCTTGAGCAAGGCATTTTAATATCTACATTGCTGTTTTATCGTCTATCAAATAAAGTGATGTGCTTTATGCATATTGCTATCAACGTGTGCACGTGTTGTTGTTTTTTTTAATATTTCGATCACCCCCCCCCCCCCCTCCCATCCTCAAAACGGATTTACGCCTGTGTCTCATTGGTTTTTAAACACAAGCGTTGATGATATTAATCATCTGTATCATAGGAATTATGGTGGGATGAGGGTGTGGGGCTGCAACCCTCTCGAAAATTTTGAAAATACATCTATTCGGAGAATAATTATTATCATTATCATTTCATATCCAGGCAACGCTATACTCCTCATTCGGGTATTGTGGTCCTTTGGTTGGTGGGTTGGTTTTATTCACGATAAAAATATATAATACAAATAAAAATACATGTATGAACAAAGGATTGTATAACAATATTTAAATATAACAATGAATATTATACAAAAGAAAGAAAATTATATCGTTGGGATGACCCGCTTCAGATTAACTATACATAGTCAATCTGTTCTTCCTCGGGGTCCCTGAAATGAATAGTTAAATGAACATTACAATTTCTACAACAACAACAACAAAAAAGCGAATACAAAAGAAATAAAGTTAAGATGCATGAACTTGCAGTGATGGGATTATTGGCTACACAATTTTGATTTTGAGGAGGAGGGGCAGAGAAATTTAGATCTTTTTTCCAACTGTGATGTTCATAATCTTGTTTGTTTGTTTGTTTGTTTATTCTTTCTTCATCTAATTCTGAGGAAATGGCATTCTTATGACAAAATTAAAGTTTCATAATGAAAAGTATTACAATGTTTTCCTGTGCACACTTCTCCTGTAAGGTTTAAAACCCGGAAGTTAACAGTTGGAAAAAGAGCTAAACTTCTCTACCCCTCCTCCTCAAAATCAAAATTGTGTGGCCAATAATCCCATTTTATTAAGTGGGAAATATCCTCAAAGGTAACACTTAGTTGAAAGTGTATGACGTTACAAAATACTCTTGGGAATGATGGGAGTAGCTCCTCATATCAAAAGGTAAATGTTAATAGATAATTATGGAAATGTAAATCAGCACCCTGGCATCGATTAGTCTCTATTTGCGACTTTCCTTTGATTTGTTTTGAAATTTGCTTGCTCGCTCGCTAGGTAAGTGCCTTGTCTGTTCTATCTACTTCTATCTCTGGTTATTTATAATGTAACTGTTATTCAGGTGTCTAAGGATATTATTCAATGCCCAGCTCTCACAGCCATTCAAAAGGACAAAAGTTTTGAAATTGTTCTACTTAAAACGATATTGTGACATTATTAATCATAACTCTGTTTCACATGAATGTATTCTATACCATGTATACGAGCGTCATAGTCGATACTTGTGTCACTATTTTACTTTTATAGTGTTTGGGGAAAACTTCTTGATTATCAAGTCTCCAATCGACCTTACAACATTTTGCTTTTATAGGGAGTATATTGGAGAAAAAGAGGCAATTTTTAAACGGTATTACATTCTTTCAGAAAGCAACTTGGTTTGAAAGAATAATTGTAATGTCATACACTAAGGAATTGTTATACTCTGTTCTGATTGTTGGTAAATACCCCCCCCCCCCCCTCTTGAAAAAAAAATCTTACGTCGATAAGTCTCATCTTTCTTGTAAGGATAGAGATATTAAAATCTGAAATTTGGTCAGTTCTAGGTTTTGTTTTCTTTTCAAAACTGATTAAACCTGTTATGATCTGTGAATACTTTCATATCGATCTTTTCGTCTGATTCCATCTTGCGTTCTGTTGCGTGATCTTGTGTCACCTTTGGCGTAACGTCTTCAGGTCTTGTGCGTACTTAGTAGGCCTACCTCCCTTAACCCATTCGTGACAGGAATTATTTAAAGTCTAATTTGATCAGCTTTTATTCTTCAAATTGGCAACACTAACATTTTTATTTTATTGCTACATTTTTCTTATAAAACGTCATGTATCTGAAATGAATATAAATTGACAGAAATTATGATGAGAAGTCAAAAAGTTGCCAATTTGCAGGGGAAAATGGTGATTTTAAACTTTCTATCACATTGCCAATTTAAGGATTTCAATGCTTATTTTACTTTTAAAAAAATTCAGCATCAAACAACGAATATTGACGCAACCAAAATGGGGACAGTATGTGTAGAATTCTTTGCTCTTTTTGCTCATGTATTTGGTATGATTTTTAGGGCTTTGCATCAAAAGATATTAGGCCAAACCACAAAATGTGGACCCTCTGTCACGAATGGGTTAAGAAAAAGAAAATGTTTTCGGCTTTCTTCGTTAGTTGTATTTACCCCTCCCCCAATTGGCCGTACGTGCATTATGTTGTAGAGGATATTGCATTGTTTATATTGAATTATATCTCTATTTCATCGTTACAGCTGATCATGAGACAAACTCAAAAGATTCCGGATCACCGAGAGACAGCGTTGCTATTGTTACATCAGACACCAGTCGAGGGGACGACGCAACACTCGTCACCGATAACGACGTCACTCTCCCCGCCGATACCTTATCTCCCAACCTTCCTCGATCAACGCCATCGAATCTACACACTCCAAGGCCCCTCTCTGTCTCCAGACGATCGCCTGAATGCATGTCAACGCTGGACGATATATCGATTCCCGTAACGATCAACATCAATGATGGCGTCATTCCACTTGATAAAGTAGTGAGCGACGCTGGCTGCGATTCTCCGACATCACACAACACAGACGATCGGTGCGATTCGCTATCGCCGTCGCGCGCAATCTCACCGTCTGCCGACGTGTCCGCTGCGGGGATTCTGTCCACGGCGGTCAACTCGTCGACGGCGGCTTCGGCCGCAGCGGCGGGGAAGTTGAAGCAGCGGCGAAGTAGGACGAACTTCACAGCAGAGCAGTTGAGCGAGCTGGAGAAGCTATTCGATGAAACGCATTACCCAGATGCGTTTATGAGAGAGGAGCTGAGCAGAAAACTGGGCCTGTCAGAAGCAAGAGTTCAGGTATACGAAGTCAATCATTCACCTGTTTTCAATCACTGGCTAATTGGGAGACACAGTCCTTTTGAAATGAAAATGACATTCTTTAAAGTAAACACACACACACACACCATCACCCACACACACACACACACAATTGTACACCTTCCCCTTTCGATTGTTCGTCACAAAAGTCTTATCCCGTTTTTTTTTTTTTTTAAGGTATAGAGGTGGAGGTTCAGAAAATATTTTTTATAAGATGTTAACTGTGAAAAAATATGACCTTTAAAAAAATTTAAAAATTACACACTAAGAAAAAAAGGTGCAATCTTGCACCCTTCAAATGCTACACTGGCAGCACCTTTTACAGCTTTTTGCACCTTTAAAGGTGCAATTAGCGGCATTTTGCACCCTAAAAGATGCAGAGTTGCACCCCTTTTAGAAAAGGTGCAAATTTGTACCTTTTTGTACGCAAAAATCTCTGCACCCTAAAAGGTGCAAAGTTGCACCTTTCAGGGTGTAAACGGGCATTTCAGGATGCAAACAAGAACAAAAAGATGCATTTTTGCACCTTTTTTCGTCCATTTTTTTTTTCGTCTCAAATTCTCTCTGCCATGAAATCTGTAGTGTAACCAACTTTCAATATTACCATGGGGGAGGGTTGAGGAGGAGACAGATGACAAACAAATGTGCCGACACATTGAACCATTGAACACACTGATGAATTTTGTGACACTTTATTATTTCGTCGACAAATTTCTTATATGAGGATGCCGAGTGAATTTCAAAGTATACTCACAAATTCTCGAAATCTAAAAGTGAACAGTCAATTTGTCCCTCTGCTCAACAGCCACCTGTAAAATTGCTAATTTTGCAAAAATCTGAAAGAAACTGCAGCATACAACTATGTTTTCTTATTCATCCACTCTACCTTTTTAATAGGGTTTCATTGTTCATTTTGTTGTTTACGAATATTTCAACGATGATGCTTGTTATAATTACAAGAAGAGAATTCACGTATTTCCATTTCTTATGCTTTGCTGTGATTTATCAATTGAACTGACGTCATTAAATAAACAGAGAGAAGACATATTTCTCTACATAAATGCAATTTGTCAAAATAAACTCCTGATTAAAACTGACTTTCAATATTGACATGACAGTCAATATATTCCCTTTTCGTCTGCATTTATTTTGTTATCAGGTTTGGTTCCAAAATCGACGGGCTAAATGTCGGAAGCAAGAAAATCACAATGGTAAGGTTGAGTTTTTGTTTGCTGTTCTGTAATAATCTTTATTATTTCTTGATTAATTAACCATTTAATTTATTCATTTATTTACATATTAATTTATTTATGTATTCATTGATTTCTTTATTGCAACTTAAAAGTCGATACATGGTACGGATAAAATAACATAACATAATTCAACATGCTCAACGTGGAACAGCAACGTCAATGGATTCACAGTTTATAACATATTAAATATTAATAAGAAGAAGAGAAAAGGGGGAAGAAGGAGATGATAATGAAGAAGAAGAGGAAGAAGTAGGAGAGGAAGACGAAGAAGAGGAATAAAGAAGGGGGAAAAGGGATCCACAAGGAAATAGAGTTTGAGAGGGAGACTGCGAAAATTAAAGAGTACCAAAATACATCTACGTGTATAGCTAATAAAAATTATGAATATTAAAAACACGTTGTGAAGTTAGAAAAAAACTATTCTTTTAAATATGATCATCAATAACACTGTCTATTCAAAATGCGACCATAATACAAAAACATTAGAGAAAAATTAAGGAAATCTTCATGATCACTTAAAAAAAAATCAAAGTTTCAGCACAAGTGTATTTACTACCCGTTAAATTAGACCTAAATCTGCTACAGTTAAAACAGTCGTCACGTGTCCACATACTATTATTTTTTTTTTTTATATAAATCCACATAATTACGCATTCACGCTGTGATTAATTTTGTTTGTTTGTTTGTTTAAAAATGGTTCGTCAGAAAAAGGGTATATATATATGATTCATCTCTTTCTCGCGCTGTACAAAGTAAATGGCTTCGTGTTGGACTTTGCGCTCTTTAATCTTGTAAAAACTTTTGAGTGTAGGTGAGAACAAAAAATAATAATATCGTATTATCTGAAGTAGATTAAAGAAAGGGGAGAGAGTGAGAGATGAAAGAATGAAACGAATAAGTAGAGACATTCAGAAAAGAGAATAAATAGGCTAATATAAGAGAAGCGGAGGAAAGGACAAGGAACGGCAAAATATAGTCATAGTGGGTCTAATATAAAAGTGCTGTGATATTCTCTGGGGTCAAAATGTTTAACCGTTCAAAGTAGATGGAGAGACAGAGAAAAGGGGTGAGAGAGGGGGGGGGGGTGGAGGGGGAAGGAAGGTGCAGAGAGAGAAAGAGAGAGCAGATAAAGAAAACGAACAAAGCATTGTAGATCCTCCCTTCTCCATGTTGGTTAGTTTGTTATATTTTCGGTTAAACAAAACCTTGTTTCAATCGCATTTTATTCATATCCACAATCACATCGAAATTTTTATTTTAAATTCACGTATCAAAACATCAAACAAAATATGATTAATCATTCTGTAGTCTGACTCTGAACAAAGGTTTACCATAGTATACATTTTGTTCCCTACTAACCTCTTTTGTAATTCAGAAGAATACAGACATCTCAGCGTAGGTTCTCTACATGTCAGTAATTTTTGATAAGTTGGGGGGGGGGGCACTGTCCAAAGACTTGCTGATAGGCAAAAGAAAAAAGTTCATAAGTTCAATTTATTGGGGGACATACCCTACTGACTTTTTCAGGTGTCATGTTTTCAAAAATTGTGACCCCACCCCTAAAAATTTGGGGGAAGTGTCCCCTGTCTCCCCCCCCCCCCCCCCCCCCATTGACGCTCATGACTCCGTATTATTATCACATTCACAAATACATTTACAAACTGAACCTAACTTTAAATTAATCTCTTTTTTTTCGAAAATCGAAGTTAATTTCCCCACTGAAGTTTCTGGGGTGAGTTACTTCATTTTTTTTTTCAGTTGTAACAAGAGACTTCCTAATGAAATCGCTTTATAAAAGCTGCATTAAAAGATTTTCTTTCGGTTTGGATATCATTCTGTGATTTTCAGAAATATAATCTGTTTATTTCTTCAGAGGATATAGCTGAGAATGGAATTGCAAATTTATGTGCACTCCTTTCTCCTAACTACACAGAGTTTTATTGTGAGATTATTATGTCGATGTGTTGTAATGTAAAATGAGTATTATGACCAATGTAATAATGATACGTGTGGTGTAATTGTGTTCAGATGCAACTGAAAAGAAACCCCCTTGTTAACGCCATACCTGTCCATAGATTTAATGAAGAAAAAAAGCAGTTAAGTTTGCTTTTATCTTTGGTTGACAATGTCCATGTTGATGGGTTGCATCTGAACAGTCTACTGACAAGATCGAACATAATATTATAGAGAGCGCAAAAAGGGAACAGATAAATCGCTTTGCTACAAGACTCTGAAGAGGCAACAAAGGCAAATTAGATTTTCTGGAAACAAATCTAATCTGCCCCAATAAAAGAAGTGAATTTAGGCGATTTGAGTGTCCCAGAAAAGTAGGAAAAATATGGAAAGGGGGTATCGCATAAAAAACAGATTAATCCCGACAACAAATGCTCGGTGAAGAAAAAATGGGGGGGGGGGGGGGGGGGTGAGCGTGCCACCAAATTCCAGTTAAACAAAATCACTTTAAATCGATGCTCCAAAATCCCCTGAGGGCCAGTGGCTATGGGGGCTTGATAAATTCAATCTTGGAAAACAATACGGTATTTCCAGTGATGATCTTATTAAAGGGCTCTTTAATCTGCGCGTAATAGTCCCCGAATAGAGCCCTTATTGGTTTGTCAAATTGTATAATCTCGTTACGTGTGCGCTGTAATCTCATTGTCGAGGGTCCAGCGCGCGAGATTTGTTACAAGTAGGAGAAACAGAAAAGAGGAAGAGAGGGGGAGAAAGAGAGAAAGAGAATGAAAGAGAAAGAAAGAAATAGAGAAAGAAAAGAGAAGAGAGAGATAAGAGAAAACAGGGTGAGGGAGAGAGAGATAGAGATAGAGATAGAGATAAAGATAGAGATAGAGAGAGAGAGAGAGAGAGAGAGAGAGAGAGAGAGAGAGAGAGAGAGAGAGATGACGTTCGTACTGAGAGAAAGAAATAAAGTAAAACGGTTTCAATTTATCGGGTGCGGATTATTTTACCCCCTTGATTCTATCAATTTGCGCTCTGCCCCGACGATTAAGCGAGTTTTGTGTCAATTAAGCCGCCATTATATCACCATTAAATTTGCTACTAATCCAATTTACCCCGCCGTCTCCGAGGGAAAGGGGGTGGGTCGCTGATGCGCTCCTCGCCCGACGCTCCGGCAGCTTGGCCCGGCAGTCATCCGGTGGACAGATAACTAGATTACGACGCCGTTATTCCCATCCTCTGTCTCTTCGCACCTCCTTGTTTCGCTCCTGTCTTTTATTTCTTTCATCGTTCCTAATTTGTTTTTCTTTCTTCCTTCTTCCTTCTATTAATCACAGTTTTTTTATTACGAGGGTGATGTCGCCCTAATCGTATTATTCGCTATAGTCTTCTCATTACTTCGAACCGTGACGCGCGCGCTCCAAAAAAGACAATCGCACAACATCCCGAGGATGACTTAACTAAAGTGAGCTTGTTAAACCAAGGCAGATAGCTAGCTACTCGATTGGGAATTAGATAAAAGCCTTCTTGTTTTTAGGTTCAGTTATCTGATTGCCTAGTCATCGCTAGTGTTATCAAATAAAGTGTTTGACTTTCGCAGCTTAGAATAGTCCTCGTTTTAAAACGAGAAATTAGATAACTGCGCCTCAACTTAAGTTATAAAAGTATGAAAATCAAAACAAAAGCGGAAAACATGAAAAAGGCATTCTGATCATTTCGCACAGACACCCATCCAATTTATTATATACTGGAAGAGAGCGTCCAATTCTTAAATATCGTTGTCTACAGACAGTGAGTGGAATGATGAATTGATGCTTTTATGGTCTGTGCAATATTGAGAAAGTTATTTTAATGTGCTTTTTTCCCCTCAAAATATAGTCACCTACACTTCTCTCCGCAATGAGTATCGTGTTTTTTGGTGTAATTCACACCTTTCCTAATATTCATTTTATATGTTTTGGAAAATACAGGACAGCAATGTAGCACAGCCTTGTGCTAATGATATTGTTTTAAGATCTTGTTTGAATTTGAATGAATGAATGAATGAATGAATGAATGAATGAATGAATGAACGAACGAACGAATGAATAGTAAATAGATTGATTAACTAACTATCATGAACACAATTACACAAAATTGCCATAAAACCCCAAGTGTTAAAATCTTCAGGAATTATTGCTGAGCCGAAATTCTAAAAATATGAAGAATCTCTTAAGGCTGCACATTCTGAGCTCCCCCCCCCCCCCCGGGCCTCCCTCTACCATCTCAAAGAATTCGACTTGGCAACATCAAGAAATTGAATAAACAAAGAGATATTTACCAGAAAAGCGGTTGTTCTTTTTTTTTTTTTTTTTTTTTGCTTTTCAGCATATTTGGGGGATAATTGTGGTGCCCCCCCCCCACTTTAAGCAGAAGACCATGTCTGCGAATTTCTTTAACAGTGTCCCACCCCCCCCCCCCCGCAAAATGTGAAAGAGACTGGCGCACCTGTGACTGTCTGAAAGATTATGCCTCAGGCCCGTCTATCTCTTCATTCAATATTTTTGGTGGATGACAACTCTGAAACATAAATGTTTTGTTCAACAATCCAGAATAGCTTTCTTGACGTTGGCGATGTTTAAAAATCAATGCGATAATCAGTTCGAATCAATGCAAGTCCGAATATACGTTGCCGAAGCAGATGGCGGTGATTTCCCACAGGTTTTTATAGGCGTTCGCACAGAAACAACGGAACAACATTCTTGGAAAAGAGGAGAAGGTGGAATTGATTTGAAATCTTCTTGAAGTTGCAACCTCCTTTAAAGTTGAAGAAAAAAAAATGAAAATAAAAATTGTATGCTCTATATTCTTGCTGCTTGTCCCTTGAACAATAAGTATCCCCGTTTTTTCTCCACTGAGAAGGTTCATAATTCAAATCATTGAAGACCGTCATTGTTTTATTTCCCTATTTTGCAAACGCAAAATTAATTCTAGTACACCTACAAAATAAACCCCGAAAAACGATATTGGTATTTTGATTATTGTTTGAAGACATAATGCTTTTAAATAGAAATACTTTAAAAACAAACATACATGCGATCAATGCATATTTTACAACGGAGCTATCACTTGGATGTAATTTATTGAAAATTCAGCTTTATTATATAACCCAAAAAAATTATTTATGTTCATGCACTGATATGACTGATAAAAATGCTCTAAAATCTGACGTTCCATCTTGTTTCAACAACTTGCTAATCTGTGTCAGGGCTGTCAGCCTTGTTAAAGGGGAAAGTCCACCCTAGAAGTTTCACTGTTTCAATAAAAGAAGATAAATTTGAACAGCATTTTGAAAAAGAAATGAGCAAAATCGGTCAAAAAATAAGAAAATTACACTAATTTACATTTTCTAGTAAATTACTCTTGGCTCTGCAAATTGGCAACACTGATGACATCATGTGCGAGCAGGTCTCTATTCAATTTGTACATGAAATTTCACATTTTCTCAATTTTCTTGAGTTCTTCTTGAGTGTAATTTTCTTATTCTATGACCGATTTTCTCATTTCTTTTTCAAAATGCTGTTCAGATTTATCTCCTTTTATTGAAACAGTGAAACTTCTAGGGTGGACTTTCCCTTTAAATAGTTGTCGTTGAATCATTATTCTCACACTTATACTTTAAAACATAACATTCACAGCTGTTTGCAATAAAACTCTATTCTCGGTTTTTACTTCATCAAAATCATTTTATTCTCTTATAATACGATCAATAAACTTCTTTAGGTTACTATGGTTACGTATAGGCCTATTTTACTGCTGACGTTCAAAGCATGTCAAGTGCAATAAAAAGAAAACAAATATGCTAAAATTGAACCATCCTTGTCTTAAGGGGACAATCATAATTTATTTGATAATCCTTCATTTTTGTTGAAAACGTGCAATATGTTCGGCTCAATAAAGGCAAACGCGCGCGTCGCTTAAAATAATCACCGCGAGGTATACTAGTAATGCGGAACGTGCCCCGAAAATGCCCGAAAACATGACGAACACACACATAATGCACGTGCGCGCTCTTTCCAAATCACCGCTCGCTACACATGATTAACACTGCACCCCTTCTCACGTTTCGGCGACAATTTTTGCTCCGTCTGTGCCAATTTCTTACCCTTTCTTAAACTCAACACTTGCAGACGTCTTCAAATTCGTCCCCTTTCTCGCTTTCCCTCAATCAAACAGCGTGAAAATTTGCTTACCGACGGCTATTGTTCGTTCATGAATAGGCCCTAGATGTTTTTTATATTTTGTATTAGGGGGGGGGGGGTATTCTGAATCAGTGCTCCAACTATGATTCAAATTATTTTCAAATACTCTAAGTCTAAAATCTTTGCCTTCCAGTATGTTTGGCGTTGCATTTTAATGCATCTGTTTCTTCAACATTTTAGCGCTTCAGTTCCTAATTACTTTAGACACGTGCCATATTGAAAAAAAGGAATGTCATATTTTGTTTAACGCTCCGATATATAATTTCAAATCAAATAACATTGCAGATGTCGATGTATCATTAATCTCTCGTGTTTTTTTTTTAATGTTATCTTATTTCTTCTATTTTTTTTTCAAAAGAATTTATTTTTCTTCCACAAATTTCAAGACAATGGGAACTGCATAATAATATCCTCCCCATATAGCCTAAAGTGAAATTAATCAAAGTTACTCTAGACAATATTTCATCTATTCAGGTATCTTCTCCCGGTTCGGAGGTTGATTGCAACATCTCTCCAAATAACTCTGTCTCAGTAGGCCATTATGGTGCACTCTATTGCACTTTTAATCCTCTCCAGTTCTTGATGTTCTGTTCCCACTTGATTTTAGGTCCAAAAAATCCGAGCTTTCGTATTTCTTTCATAATTCATAATCTGTAAGCAATTTTTAGCACCCGATCGACATGCATGATATTGCCTTAGATTCCCGTTTGTAAACATGTTTCATTCAAGGTATTTTCCCCGTCATTATAGCATGGGAGCCAGTCGGGGAGGGACAAGGGGACACGTCCCTCCCCCAATTATAAAACGGATTGACGCCCACGGTCATATAGGATTCACACTTCCGATGTGCACGTTCTCCACTTCCTGTAGAAAATGTTAGCCATACCAAAAGCCATACCAAACTTTTGCATACTTTACATGCATATATACCCACACCTGGGTGGAGAGAGGAAATGTAGGTAAAATGAAAGAAGTGTTCCATTATAACCTAATTATCTTTTGTAGTGGGTGTCGCCTGCATCCATTGCCATATAATGTGCATAATCTAAAATTCAAATTCAAATTTATCGATATAAAATCCTGACATTAATTATCATCAAAATCAAAACAAAACAAAACAAAAATTTAACGGAAACATTGAACAACAAAATATAACAGTACAAAGACAGATTATATCAAAACAAAATTGTACATAGGCAAGACATGATTGAAGCATATTGAATACATGACAGAAAAAAATAATCTCCACTTCCTGCCAAAAATGCTAGCCACCAAACTCAATTTTTAATCCGACATTTGCATACTAGTACTTCCATAATACCACACCTGCGTGGAGAGATAATGTATATGAAAGAAGTGTCCCATTATCTTAAAATGTAGTGCGTGTCGCCTGCATCCACCGCCATCGATGGATATAGGTCTACAATAAAAATTCTATACTATAATTGAACCCTAAATATCCTTTTTGCTATACATGTACTGTGTATAGCAAAAAGGATAAGTAGGATTTTAAAGAATGTAATCGTGTGTATCGGAATAATTATGGGCAGGGAAACAAAAGAAAAATTAATATAGTATAATCTCGCGATATGTTGTAATGTAGCATTCAGTAATAAGAAGGAAGGAGAAACTCGTGACATATTTCTAGTGTTTTGCTTTTACATGCTCGATAAACAGAGACATTATAGATGTCAGTGGGACGTCGTGAGTTCGTATGGGAACTCAGGCGTACGCAATGCGCTATCATCATCACACACGACGCGTATTATTCACGCATATTATCACCCACCCAACTCATTCGGCGCGCAAAATGGAGGCCGGAAAATCTGGGATCATTGGATGGTGGGTGACAAGCTTAAATCCTTAGATTACATCTAAGTGATGAGGATGACACACACACAGAAGCTTTGCTCATCCCATTTTCATCTAGACCAAAGTGAAGAGGGTGGCGAGAGAGATGGGGAGATAATTATGTTAAACACGCGAGTTTAGTGGCGCAGGGAGTGTAGCGTATAATAATCGGAGAATATAACATTTTGTATAGTCGTGTTCTACATTATTAAGATCGTAAAATTATTTCCTTTTTTGTGATTTAGATTGCGATGGGTAGGTTTTATTGAAAAAGAGATAGGGAAAAAAGCAGAGCAAACGTTAAAGCGGAGACTGTCAGAAGGAAAGCCGAAAAGAAGAGAGAGAGAGAGAGAGAGAGAGAGAGAGAGAGAGAGAGGGGGGGGGGGGGAATGGGGCAGGGGGAGGTATGGGAGTTGTGAATTTGGGTTGGTGGGTTAAAACAGCGTTGACGTCTTATTGATAACAAAGCATGGGCTATTGTTCTTGTATTTAGAGGCTGTAAATTTCTCCTCCCAAAGGTGGATTATCCCCATGCATAGCTGGCCTATAAGTTTAGAAAAAATAAATAAAATGCTTACATACGCAAAACTTAAAATTTCTAATCTTGTTTATTATTTCTCATTCTTATATTTCTGCATGACTAAAGCTGTTTGTATTGACTTTTATATCTTTATTCTGTATAAATTTTGTAATTGATTGTATATAGTCATTTTTTCCTTGTTATACATAATCATTAATGATCATTATCAACACCATCACCACAACCAAATCCTCCTCCTCCTCCTCCTCCGCTTCCTCATCCTCCATGCCCCACCTCCCTCCCTTCTCCCCTCCCCTCCCCCCCTCCTCTCACTCTCTGTCTCTCCCTTTCCTCTTCCTCGTCTTTCTGCTCTTGTCCTCTTCCGCCTTATCCTCCTCCTTTTTTTTATCTTCATCCCATCATCATCATTGTTGCAATCAACTCGTTATCATCAGCATCATCCTCATCATTATCATCACTTGTATTTTTTTTTTCCGTTTCAGGTACTCCTGTTGGAAGCAGCACATCGGTCGACACCTGCCGCGTAGCTCCCTACCTTAGCATGGGATCCCTCCGGATGCCCTTCGAACGCGTCCAAGAACAGCTCCAACTCAACATCAAATCCCCTTCCGCCCCTTCCGCCTCCTCCCCATCGTCCATCGCCTCCCCTCTCTCACCCCACCGGGCCCTTCCGGCGACCGCGGCACCCCATCACCCGCTCCCGCCTCCATCGCTGCTCGCTCACGCCCCTCCGTTTATGTTCTTCCCACCGCCTCCGTACGCCTTCCCGCTCGCCACGCTTATGGGGTCCATGCTGGCTAGAGGCGCCTCGGTTTCCAATTCGAGCAAGAGTTCGAGCATTGCTGATCTACGGCTGAAGGCACGACAGCACGCCGCTGCTCTGGGGCTTCAGGCGTTCATTACACCGTAGTTCCTACAGCTCGCTACATGAAACATCATTCTCTTCATCGTGTTATCATCATCTTCAATGGACCGAACTCGATGACATGATTCGGTACTGATTGTGTCATTAGCAATGAGGGGAATGTGCACATATTCATCTTTTCGACTTTCGACTTGTGATCTTAAAAGAGAATGCAAGTTAATCTTAATAAATGTGCCAAAATAAGGTACAGTTATCTTTTCGCATCATCCATAATATATTTTTTTTATCAGTTTGAACACACTTTTACAGCCGTTTTATGATTAGGCCTATACGTATCGAGGCTTAATAGTTTCTTACATTAACGTGATTTATACAAGCCAGTGTTAATTAATTTATTTGGTGTTATAGAGCAATGACTGATTTCACTCTTTTAGAACCCTCAGGGCTTCAGCATCTCACATACTTATGACTAGAAGCATTAAAAAAAAAAAACAGTGACGCAATTCGAGTCTCTGATTGGTCGAAAGTTTGTTTCTATAGTAACCAGACAGACACCGAGAGTCAGGAGCCGCGAGAAGTTCGTGGGATTCGTCAATCTTGCTCTAGCGCCATCATTGTTGACGTTCGCGTCATAAATGTCTACGATATCCCGATTTCACTGATCAGTTAGTGATGGGCTTGTCCATGTGGAGAGGTGTATACAGGCATTAGAAATATTGTTGCTGAGTTATTTTTTCTTTCTTTCTTTCTTTTTTACAGAAGATCTGTACAGATGTTCATTATGTTATCATATGAAAAAAAAACTTCATCAATGTATATAGAATGGCAAAAAAATCCAACTGTCTATCGATAAGAAAAAAGAGAGATAACGGGACAAGAATATAGAAAATTTAAAATAAAAGGGGGAAAGAGAGAGAGAGAGAGAGAGCGAGAGAGAGAGAGGGGGGGGGGGGGAGATGTAATGTGAGATGCTTTAAAGATGAATGAATGTCATGGTTCTTACTGTTTTCTGATTTTTGTTTTTGTTTTTTTTTTTGGGGGGAGGGTATAAAATATCTGTAATGATTATCAAAATTCTATTGTCTAGCCACAATCGAGATCGGTACAAGTGAAAAACGAGTTGTATAAATGAAGAAAATTGTTCGTATTTTGTACTGTGTACAGCATATGCATATCATCATGAATAAAATACTAATCTGGAAGATATATGATGTCGAAGATCTTGGAACCGTTTGTTGTTGTTTTCTGGCACGTTTGGACCTGTAGTTTTCTTCTCTCTCTCACTCTCGCTCTCTCTCTCTCAATATATATATATACATATACATATATATATATATATATATATATATATATATACACTGAAAGAAATGAAAATGGGAGAATAATAATTGCGTAGCTCCCTCAATGTTCCCCAGAGCTGTCATCCATTTTGAATCAAGGGTTGAAAAAATGCCTCCGCCGGGAATCGAACCCGGGTCACTGGCTTAGAACGCCAATGCCTTACCACTAGACCACAGAGGCGGGCCAGCAGTTAGGCGAGACCGAATCCGACCGAATCTAGTGGTAAGGCATTGGCGTTCTAAGCCAGTGACCCGGGTTCGATTCCCGGCGGAGGCATTTTTTCAACCCTTGATTCAAAATGGATGACAGCTCTGGGGAACATTGAGGGAGCTACGCAATTATTATTCTCCCATTTTCATTTCTTTCAGTGTTTATTATTTACAAGGGAGTTGCCAAAGTTGTTTGCATTTGTCAAATTTCTTTCAATATATATATATAATAAATGCAATGTGTGCACAACCCATTAACATGATTGGCCCTGTCTTGTATAGTGGCATATGAAAGACTCAAAACAGCGAAGGACGTAGCTGTATATTCCACTTTTAATGTCCCGAGCTTTCGGCTTCAAAGGTCTTTATCAAGAGTTCTACTTGTCATTCCGTTTGTTTCTGTTTGTTTCGTTGTAGAACCCTTGATAAAGGCCTTTGAAGCCGAAAGCTCGGGACATTAAAAGTGGAATATACAGCTACGTCCTTCGCTGTTTTGAGTTTCATTTTATTATTTATATATATATATGAAAAGATTATCTTCTTTCTGAAGGTAAAGTAATGAAAATCCACCGTTCCGCTTTTTCTGGGACACCCGGTATATATACATCAATGGGTAAAGTATCCTCTACCAAAGAGAATGATATTCAAGATCACTGAATTTGGTGAAGTAATTTTGATTCTTTGCCCGTTTCTTGAAATACAGTTATGTTTTTTTTTGCGATAGATGAGATGAGATGAGAGCAAAATTGTGTCGGGAATGGCCTTTCATATGGCATGTTTTGTTATTCACATGCATCAATGGGCTCCCCTCATCGTATTATGAAAGGCCATCTCGACGCGCTATTTCTCTCATCGGTCGCCCAAAATTTGAAAATGACTGTATTTTAAGAAACGGGCTTATAGAATCAAAATTATTTCACCAAATGATCTTGGTATCATTCTCTTCGATAGAGAATGCTTTACCTAATGATGTACATACTTTTCAGAGGTAAAGTACTGAAAATCCACCGTTCCTCTTTTTCTGGGACAGGGGGTATAGTTCTTTCCAGGGGAGGCGCAAGGGTATTTTGATAGGGGGGGGGGGCAAGATGACCCATCATGCCCATAGGTGAATTTATTGACGTTTTCAATGAACAAGTAGGGGTATTATACGGCTGCAAGCCCTAGGCCTCTCTTTCCCCACCGTCTTCTTTCTTCTTCTTCCTCCTCTTTTTTCTTCTTTTTCTCCTCTTTTTTTATCACTTGAAAAATCATAGGGGCATTTGCCCCCCTGCCCCTCCCCTGTAGCGCCGCCCCTGGTTCTTTCTTTAAAATAGATTTTCTTTAATCTGTTAAATGAGTTGCATGCTTCTTATTTTCTTTTTCACTCAAGGTCAGTTTACATGAGAGGACAGAAGAGTGTGGAAATGTGAAGAACTGATGGGGATATACAAGAGAGAAAGTATGAAGTAGAAAAAGAAGGAGATGAAGAAGAAGAAGAAGAAGAAGAAGAAGAAGAAGAAGAAGAAGAAGAAGAAGAAGAAGAAGAAGAAGAAGAAGGAGGAGGAGGAGAAGAAAGAAGAAAGTAGGAGGAAAAGAATTAAGAAGATGAAGAAGAAAAAGAAGAGGAAGAAGGAAGGAGAAGAAGAATGGAGGAGAAAGCAGGAGGAGAAGAAGAAAGACAGAGAGAGAGAGAGAGGGGGAGAGAGGAGTGGGGATAGAGTTAAAGCACTGAGGAGAGGCAACGGACTCGATGTTTTTGGCTCGAAGGCTGGTCGATTTCTGGGGAGCGTTTCATGAAGTGTCTTGTCGGTGATTATTACTGACAAATTCGCTCTCAGCCAATCAGATGCAAGGATTTCAGTAGCTTATAACAGTCGTCAGTAAAAATCAGCTGGACCCATCCTATTTTGGGGGGGGGGGGGGAGGGTGGACAGCACAGCTCCCAAAACCGTTTGCTCTTTACGCCACCGAATGCGACCGACCCTTCATCCCACCCCCAAAATCAAAAGAAAAACCAAACCATAACTCTGACAAAAGAAAGATCAGAGCAAATGTTGTACCACCAAACCTAAAAGAGAAAATAGGTTTCAAATATTGAGTTTGATATTGGCCCAGGAGTAGAATAGTATTTTAAAGTGATAAGCAAAAAAACAAACAAACCCCAAAACAAAGGGGGGGGGAATAGATCTTGTAGAATAATAACAATGAGAACACTTTCTACATCAAATTAAATTACAAAATCATTTATTTCATAAAAATATACTTTGTATACAAGATCTCATAGCCACTGATATATTAGTATAAATACACAGAGTGTACACTCTATAGAGTTGCAGAGTTCACAACAAACATTTCAGAAATTTCCTCATTAACCTCCATTGTATGGAATATAATTACTATCAACAGGAAGAATATGTACTTATGTAGCAATTAGCATAAATGTGCATACAACACGATAAAAACTACTTTCAAATGCAATTTCTAAAGCCTGTTGTACTGCCAATATAAATCTTGTTCGGATAGCGTAATAAGCAATTATAAAGTCTGCACATTTCTAAAGCTGATAGGCAAGGCTCTTGGAGTTGCCTTAAGTTGATTTTTTGAAAGTAGTTTTTATCATGTTATACCTGCATCTCAAATTTTATTATCGAGTACACACATTTTTAATAAAATATATATTATTAAGTTTTGCATCAAGACTTGTAGAATTAATTAGCAACCACTATAAGCAGCAATAATATTCTCTATTTCCAAAATAAAACAGTGCATTTACAATTTTTATAAAATATATATTATTAAGTTTTGCATCCAGACTTGTAGCATCAAGTAACAACCACTATAAGCAGCAATAATATTCTCTATTTCCAAAATAAAAAAGTGCACTTACAATTTCATGTCATAATTTTCACAATTTAAGCGCAAATAAGATATATCAGAGATTGCAAAATAATAAACAGAAAAGTACCTTGATTCTTTTAGCTATAAACACACACATCATTTAGGAGGCCCTGTGACACAAAGGTCAGCAATTAACACGCTACAATTTTCATGATTCAATTCCAAATCGTAAATGCAATCAATCACAAACATAAATACTAGGGCAACTGCTAAATTTTGTGTTATTGTGCCTGGAATAACAAATGGCAGCTATTATAATGCAGCATGATTCTACATGTACATGAACATTCACATTTTCACATAAAAAATTTATGTACAAGTTTGCTTTTAAAAGTTATGAAGAAATAAACAGTAAATACAAACAGAAACAAAGGACGATTGCTCACTAAAGGCAAGCAGCACTGTTAATGAATATAAACTATGAACATTTGTGATTTCATAAATTTTTATTATTTGCATGCATTTTTGTTTGTTTGCATTTTAGTAGGAAGCCTTCTATCAGTCAAAGAAAATGTAGATTATATCAGACTTGGCTATAAATTGATTCTTGAGCGTCTGGTTTTTGATTTGTTTTGTTTTGCGTTGTTGTTAGGAACTTCTTTCATATAAGTGATACTGATAGGTACTATACGATACTACGAAATCTGCAGATAATGATTAAAAAGAAGAATGTAAAGAATTCATTGCACTTATTTCGATTTTGATACATTTGTTACACAAAACAAAAGAATTTCTTATACATGTAATTTATAAGATACATATACTGCAGAGCTGCCAACCCCAATTGGGTAAAAATCTTATTCTTTATTTCTTTTTATCCTATTTTCAAGCCCAAAATCCTATTTGTTTCAAATTTTGAAACATCAAACAGTATAAAGAATTATTTTTACAAGTTTCAAAAATCCTATTTCAATGGAAAAAAATCCTATTCAGTGTCATATTTCCCTTAAAAATCCTACTAAATAGGATAAAATCCTACTAATTGGCAGCTCTGATACTGTGATACCTCATTTTCAAAATAAAATAGGAAACAAATATAGAAGCGTATCTACACATAAAGACAACTACATCTGGATAACTACACCACCCCTCCCCCACTACCATGGGGGAGGGGAAGCTACTGATAGTGGAAAATATGGAAAGACTAGAGACTACAGAAAATATTTATTCTAATATTTCATTTATGATACAGAATTATTCCAAATATATTATTTCAGAATCTATTCAGTTTGATGAATATAATTAGCTATTCATTATAACACAATATCTTGTCTTAATAAAAGAGTTATTGTTCTATGGTTCCATCTTCTTTTTCTTCTCTCAAACCACACTTTCTCTCTCTCTCTCTCTCTCTCTCTGTACTCCGTTGCTCCATGTTACCATATATGCAGGGTTCTCACTAGAAAAAAATCCACACACGGTTCCCACTCTGCGCACAGCATGGAAGTTTTGGAAGTTTTACGGAATAACACCTAAAGTTAGGTGTGGCAGCAGTATATGCTACAGTAAAAGGATGAAAAATACTTCTTGGTAAGCAGGAGTTGTCTATACTAATGGCATAAAAGTAAAAATACATTGCCAAAAAGCAAAACAATCTGTGACATTTATCAATATTGCTAGGAATATATACTCCAATATTTTTTTACCCTTGTTGCCACGCATGGTGCAACAATTTCACACATGGTTCTTCCATGTCTGAAACCTTTACGCATGGTCTTGGAACCATGGGTGTTTACTGGCAAGAACCATGCATATATGTTACATGCATGTAGTTGCATTGTATCGTACTATTGTCATATTGTATTGTAATATTGTATATTGCCATAATTGCATTCTATCATTGTATATTGATATGTTAGTATTATAACCTGCTGGCTAACCCATTGGGTAGCCGACAAGTTAAAATTTGAAAATGAGAGACTTTTTATGCGCTTAGAAACATTGTATTAAGTGCAATATAAATGTTACATATTATTATTACTATTATTATTATTCTACTGGTAGACAAATACAAACAATTCTCGTAGTTCAGAATGCATGCTTCACCTAAGTCTGTACTCCATGAGAGGCCCATTTTCGCACTCGTGCGTCGACAACTATTTCCAAAATAGCAGACGCCATGAGTGAGAGTTGACCGATTGAAGAAATATTTAACTGACCGAGGGATCCCAAGCGCAGGAAGAAGGATGAGTTAGAAGAACTAGGAGTAAGAGCCCAGGGAAAATATGAAGCGTTAGAAGTCTGTAATCCCTTAGAATAGGAGCGGAAAAGGCGCCTAGTGCAAGGTGATGATGGTACTGTTGTCGACCCATCCCCCAGAATTAACGCGCTGGAGTGACTGTCTCACCTGAACCGAATGAAAGCGCCAGGATTGTGAAACACGAGAATTAGGTTTGAACCAGCTGTTTTTCAGGATTTTGGTGACACACATGCCTGAGAAGGGTCTGAATTATTTATTTCTTCGATATAATGATTCCTTTCATTCTTTTTCATTCATTTATTCACAATTTCTGCATTATCACATTCCATGCATGCAAACAAGATGCATCCACATCACTTTTGACAAAATGTAAAATTCACAGTGAAATGAATCCACCTTACTTCAAGAAAATATAACTTTGGTATGGTCCATCGTTGCTATGTTTCTGTGCTTTGTTCTGTATGGTCCATCGTTGCTATGTTTCTGTGCTTTGTTCTGCAATCAATGGAGTCTTTTCGTTATCAACTTGACTGGCGTGCCGATTGGAAAGGGTCTCCTCCTCCCTCCCCACGACATGGTCAATGTAATTCTTGGCCCTACGGCGATTAAACACCACCAGCGCTATAATCCCCAACAAGATCAGCAATGTACCCCCTACCAGCATTCCTGTCCCTAACCACAAGAGGGCCGCCTTCAAGCCGAGCGAGCTGGTCAGTGGCGTCACGGCCACGATGACACACCCGCCAATGACATCCATCACACAGAAAAAGAGAGCGTAAACGACGGTGCGGGTGGAGGGCGAGACGATGTCGGCAATGGCGGCAAGACCGATTCCGGTCCATCCGTCTCCAAAGACGATGCCCAGAGCACCGAGAATGAGGTTGGTTGGGAGGGAGAGGAGGATGAAGAATACGTACAAGGGTATCTGTATCATCTAGGAAACAAACAGATATACAAGTCATAGAATGAAAGTGTTTGAAATCAAATCACATTTTCCATACAGAATACAAAACAAAGAATGTGAAAAATCTAGGTGATTGTGAATTTCATTTCTATTGTAGGAGATAAGAATGATTCTGCCATATAAGATTTGTGAATTATCACCACTCTACAAACTCAATTTTTCTTAAAATCATCAGTAGTGAAAAAGCATCTGCTCAAGAAATGAGTACATGGGACTACATGCATGTCTTGTCAAAATTTTGTCAAATGTTTTAAGTTGTTTTGGGGTCATACTTAAAATATGAAGGCATTTCAAGAGCAATTCTTTTCATGTGGCATAGCTAAATATCACCCACGTAGCCAGGGGGGTGGAGGTGGTAGCTCCCCAAATGCCCCCCCCCCAAAAAAAAAAAATGTGAGTGAGAAAAAGGTAAAGATAAAAGGTAAAAGAAAAAGGTAAGAAAACGTAAGAAGAGCGGGAGCAGACAAGGAACATTTCAAAGAAACGTTGGAGCTTCCCTCCCAGCACCCTCCCCCCCTAGGGAGCGCGCAAAGCAGTAAGTGATTCGCCACCCTAAAATGAAATCCTAGCTACGCCACTGCTAAATATAATTTCTTTTTTACATGGAAATATATGGAATAAAAAGGTTCCACACAATATTTTTTTTCTTACTTTCCCAAGCATTCTGTTTAAAACCCTTAGGCCTGAAAGGGTTTAATCCTACCTCCAGAATCACAATGGTCCACAGCCTTCCAAAGGCATGTGCCCGCTTTCCAGCCACATCACTCAGAAAGCCCCCCAGGATGAAGGCCATTATTCCCGTAACAGCCAGGATCCAGCTTAGATACAAGTCAGTCGGGAAGCTCGGGAAATACTCCACAAAGTAGTTATTGAGGTTGTAGCTGAGGGTGTACTGATAGCCCATCTTGCAAGCAAAAGCCAAGAAGATGGGTATAAGTACTGTCCAAGGTTCCGCCCAAAGTGCCTTCAAGATCTTCCGCATCGATCCAAGAAGTTCGTTCTCCTTGGAAGGAGAAAATAGCCATGGAATTTATTGTACAATTTCTAAATTGAATTTTAGGCACAATATATCAAGCACATGTTATTTTCTTGGACACTGATCACATTATCTCTCAATTCCAGTTAAAGAAACTCCTCTGGACCAAGGAAATTACCTCTATATATCGAATCCTTGTTATATCAGGGCTAAAAAAACAATAAAATACAAAGAAGTGGGACTGCCAAAATTACCTTGTTATAACGAGAATGTGTTATAACAGTGTCTTTATAACAAGGTTCCACTGTGTGATATTTTTGTTGGGGGGCATAGGGTATATAGAATACTGTACATACATGTAAAAGAGAAATCCTACATCTACAACTGCTCAGAAAAGACAAGGACTTCACAAACTGCACGTACCTTTTTATGCGAATGAGGATTCTTCACAGTGATGAGAGTCAAAAAGCCCAGCAGAGTGCCCCCTATGCCAGCACTGATGTACGTCCACCTCCATCCTATCAGGTCGACAACTGCGATGAACGCGTATGATGCACCATACCCCAGAAACGCCCCGCTGGCTGCCACCCCCATGGCAAGGCCTCGACGACTCTGTCATAATAAGTACGAAAGGCGATACCGCGTTATGGAGATGAAACCGTACTGGAAGAAAACCTATCAAAAAGATAAAATCTTTGGTTCCTTTGCGGAACTCTTGACACTGCTCAAGTATTCAGGTGACAACAAAGGTTGTCACTGAAAATATGTCACATTTAGGAAAGACAGTTCTGATGTAATGATTTCAAAAGAAGATCTTCCCCTGGAAGGAAGTTTATCAAAATAAATTGTGATGGGGGGGGGGGGGGAGATGAGCCCTGTTTAATTGGACACACATGGATACATTGTATCACCAACTACATGTACATGGGTACATAATTTTACAGGTTTAAAGGAAATGAATGAAACAGATTAACTATTTAATAATAATGTACCCAATTATTGCACCAGAAAACGGCTTAGTCCAACTCATGACCTTGAACAAGTTTATGTACAATACCTTCCACTAAGTATTGTCACTTAAAGGTAAGAGTTGCAGTGAAAACACAGCTCATTCATGAAAGAGGTCTACGGTAAACCTAGGTGACCATAAGCAAATGTGCCTTATACCAACCTCTTTGCAAAAAAAAAAAAAAAATTGTAATCATCTATATATTTTGGTAAACAAAAATGAACTAAACCATGAACTAAAATTTCCATGACAAAGCAATTTTCCAAAATTCATGTAATACAGAGTTGTGGTAATTTTTGCAAGTTTGAGCCCTATCGCTCCATAAATCAGAGGACTAACTCAAGTTACTCAACCATCAAGGCCCCATTTCATAAAACTTGTTATCAGTAACATCTGCCTCATTTTTATGACAAATTTACAATTTGGCCTTAGCCCAATCAGATGTAAAGATTTCAGTAGCTTATAACAGTTATCGCAACTTGCTACTGATAACAAGTTTTATGAGATGGGGCACAAGTTTGAAACTTTATCAAAAGTAAGTACAGTATGAATACTATCACTGTTGAGAATACTTACAGGACCAAAGAATGTCACAAGAAGAGTCATGGAAAAAGGGTTGAAGGGTGCTTCACTAGAGAGACATGAAAATGGTTTAAGTACGAGATATTATTGTGTTAAAGATGCTCAGTCGTGGGCTTTCAAGGGGAATTTGACACCATGGGTGCTTACTCATGAACAGGTGTTGTCCATCACTATGAGTTTTATGACCAGCAGACCTTATGTAATGCTCTGTATATTCCACCCTTTACCCCATATGGCAAAGTCATTATCTCGCTTTCCTTGGCCCGAGAATGCCCGAAGCAGGCCGAAGAATGTTTATGGTGGGACAGCTTGTTTTGCTGTGCTCCAGAAATGTAGCTCTATTACAGGTATTTCCAGTGCTTTTCACAAAGTCTGGTGTTAGAAAATTATGATCCACTCTCCATGAAATCCCACGACTGAATGTCTTTAAAGGCATTGGCTAACTTTGTGAGCAGCCGATTTAAAGAATTCTCAAACTGATGAGTTAGGACTTGCATTTGTACTAAAAAACCCTGAAACCAACCATAATTTGGACTGTAAAACTGTCAGCAAGACGCAAACCGCGATTTTAGTATTTGTGGTCTCAGAGACAATACATAAGAGGACTGTTTTGCACGAGTTAAAAAAAAAAACGTTATCTGCCTCCCTCCGCATGAAATGCCAATACACACAGTACAGTCGGGTGAGCCATGCGCGCATGCGCACTCCTTACATCTAGTCTATGCAACCGCCCCTTGTATATTTTTTAAACATTGGTTCACATTTAATATACTTTCTGTGGATATCATACTTTGAAACTTTCAGACTGGTATTTTACACTATAAACCTTAAGTAGCAAAATGAGTTGTTTTTTTTTCAATTATAACAATGTTAACCAATGCCTTTAAAACAAGAACTTCAACAAGAACTGCATTAGCAACATGTTAACAATGAGTTTAGTTCTAATTCGTGAAGACTAAATGAAAGTAATTCTGAGATGATGGACAGGGTGTCATTACATGAACAGAACTGATACTGTTTTCAATAACTCTTCCACTTTTGGTCCGCACTAAAATAGTTAGCACTGAGCAGTAAAATTTGCACGCAGCAATTCACATTGGATGCGGCTTCTGTTATTAGGACACTTTCAATAAATTTGTTCAAAAGGAAGCAAATGTCATGGTAACTGAACATGTCCACATATGTAGTTTCTGGTCAGAGCAGAAGAGTCCCGCTGTGCACAGTGAAAAAAGTGACCTCTGACCATACGAAGAATTCAGTAATTCTATGGTCTGCACCTGGTCCACTCTTCATGCTGACAGAAGCAGGCTCTAAAATTGAGTGGACTATTTCTAGCAAAATGCACGCAAGGTATAATACATATTGTATATTCTAGCGCGCAGCACAACTGCAATGCGCAAAGCTGGGTGCCCACTTTTACGTCATACCTCATACTCAAATTTTTTGGTCAACTCTTGACTTTTTATGAGAAAATAAGCCAAAATGCATTGATTTCGATTAAAAAATGAAATTTTTAATGTTATTCTTCTTAGAATTCTATTCTCGATCATACATGTATATCCAAAAAAAAATTACCATTGTGTAATCACTTAAAGAGGAAGTAAAAAGAAAATAAATCTACTAATACAACAGTGATCAATTAATGAAATAGAATAAGTGATGGCTAATGATCAATCCCCGGGGATATGTCTCATTGAGACCTGTACATCATCCGCGTAAATCACTTTCTGAAAAGCAACCCTAAACTGGGATTAAAGTAGGAGGGAAATAATGTATTACTTCTCCGATTTTTATACCTCAACGGGGATTTTATGCAATTATTGCATCATTATCTCCTAATTACGTAACATTCCAGGATTTTCCTGCTTTTGATACCCTTTTTTCTGATTTTAACCTGTTTTTGATACCCTAAACTTGATCCCCGGGTTCCCCACCTGGTGCTGAAAAATGACCCTTCTTCTACGTTTTTGTTTACGCGGATGATGTACAGGCTTCAATGAGACAGATTCCCCTGGGTGATCAATTCAATCTGACTATGTGAAACATAATTACTGAGCCAACAATCACCAATTCATTCAGAATAACGAACATAAAATGTATCATCCAAGGAGAAGAAAATCTTCACCTGCAATAACCAAGTTGGATGTGCAGGTTCACATGGCAACCGACAGTTTGAATGGAGAGAAGTTGGTTCTGAATTGGGGAATGAGACCTCTGTTTCACATCCCATCTGTGGGACAAATACTCAATGTCCAAAGATAGCCTCAGGGGTACTGTACAATACATGTATGTATATTGGAGAAAATACTAAACTACAGTGTACAAAATTATCTTCAGTGATTCTAGTCAGGGGCAGACTAGTCATGCAGAATTTTAGGGATCGAGTGCTCCCCATGGGCTTCACAATATTTTGACTTGAGAGCTGGTCAATTTGTTGTCTGAAGGCCAATGGATATACATGTAGTTGGAATCTGACAGCTGCATCACACTCCAAACAGAATTCAAGTCACCATCTGCAAGTGACACTATTAAAGAAGACAATACTTACAAGAAACCGAGTAGAAATCGCCAGATGTAGACTTCCGCCAAGGTTTGCGAGAACCCTGTACAGAGGATGGTTACACTCCAGCAGACAGTGCACACGCCGACGACGTTCCTCCGATTGATGCGGCCCATCTCGGCCAGGACGGTAACTGGTACACCAACGATACCAAGAACGATGATGAAGACCGGTCCGGCAAGAATCTCATATTCCTTACCGGTACCGGTGTAGTGCCATTCACATAGGGTTGTACCTTGGAATGTAGTCTGATTGGTGCACCTGGGTTATAAAATAACCCCCCCCCCCCAAAATATACTGGGTTAAATAACATAATCATTTTTTTTTTTTACATATCTTTATTTTAAAAATCAAGCTACTCCCCTCCCCGTCACTTGCATTGGCATAATACAGCTTATACCCACCAAAGTCATTTCTTTGAGATAAATAAGAGACAGCACTGGTGCAAGGAAATGACATCAATATCAAAGAGGACCAATGGTAAGAAAAAAAAAAACAGTAAAAAAGAAAAAAGGGGAAAAAGAAAAGAATCTTTATTAATATAACATTTAGAATGAGCATTATGGAAGAATAATCTCTGAAAAAAAAAAGTTTTCTAAAGTTAGGCAGAAAGTTGAATTGGAATCATAAGCAATGTGCCAAACTTTAATAACACAAGCTAACTAGGCTACTCACACTTTTTTTCCTAAAAAATTAAATTTCATTATTTTTTTTCAACTTCAGGCAGACTGTAATCATATACTTAATAACGTTCAGTATCTTGTTACAGGAGTAAATAAGAGCAGATGAGAATACCAGCATTAAACTCCAAACATCCAGAGCATGATAATGTTTTGGTAACTGGAGTTGTTTAAATGGTACATTATAGCTTTATGAGTTCGTGCTTGTCCTTGTAATGTAGAGTAGTTGTCATGGTGGGGGGGGGGGGGGGAGGTATGTGTCTCAGTAAGGTACTTGGCTAGTGGTGTAGTTGTGATGAAGAAGGTTAGTTGAGTCGTTTTCAACAAGTAGCAAACAAAGAATTGAAATGTGCGATTCAAAAGGTAGTTTTCTTACACCGAATCTACAACCCTCACTACCTCCCCCCCCCCTCCATAAATGAATGCATGAACAATTAGATAACAAATAAACAAAATATCTGAATAAATCTTCTTTTATGCCCTCTCCTTCTCCTTCATCCCCCAAATAAATAAAACAAACATAAAATGAAATTTAAAAATGATAAAATAAAAAATTACCTCATGCCATCATCCTGCGTGCAGAAGTCCCCAACACTAATGTTAAGCTCATGCTCTTGAATGTAGCTATTGATTGCAGACGTCCCATTGAATGGGGTACAATTTCTGTCTCCAAACTCGAGGTCATTAGACATTGGCTCAATGGCAGCGATCAGAAGATACCTGCAAGGGACAGAAACAAGTATGATTGCATCCTCAAGCACTACTTTTAGCAAAAAGACCCCCCCCCCCCCAATAAAACAGAAAACCAACAACAAAACAAAGGAAAAAACAAACAAACAAAAGTTTCTTCTACTTTATGCATTAATTTCATTAAAAATTTTTGAAAGTGATAATATTAGAAGTGGTATTAATGTAGGTTGACCTAGTTATGAGAGGATACTGGGGTTGGAATGAATAAATAGCCATCACAATGACTTGACTATCCCTGTGTCAATGATTTGAAGATGATCAGGCCTGGGCTTTCATGGGGAATTTGACACCATGGGTGCTTACCCAGTAACAGGTGCTGTCCATCACTATGAGTTTTATGACCAACAGACCTTATGTAATGCTCTGTATATTCCACCCTTTGCCTCATATGGCAAAGTCATTATCTCACTTTCCCTGGCCGGCCGAAGAATGTTTATGGTGGGACAGCTTGTTTTGCTGTACTCCAGAAATGTACATGTAGCTCTATTACAGGTATTTCCAGTGCTTTTCACAAAGTCTGGTGTCAGCAGATTATGATCCACTCCCCATGAAAGCCAACGACTGAATGTCTTTAATATTCAATCCAATGAGCTGTCAAGGCTTGAAAATGAATTGCGTTGTAGTGAAGATAATCTAAATGGAGAAGTTTTAACACGCGATGCCACTGACCAAACAAGGATCCACCCTGCTATTAAAACCCATTTGTGACAGAGGGTCCACATTTTGTGGTTTGGTTTGGTCTAATAACTTTTGATGCAGAGCTCTAAAAATCATACGAAATACATGAGCAGAAAGAGCAAAAAATTCTACACACACTATGTCCATTTTCGTTGCATCAGTTTTTGTTGTTTGATGCTGAAATTTTTTAAAAGGAAAATAAGCATTAAAATCCTTGAATTGGCAATGCGATGAAAATGTTAAAATTACCGTTTTTCCCTGCAAATTGGCAACTTTATGACTTCTCATCATACATTCTGTCAATTTATATTTATTTCAGATACATGATGTTTTATAAGAAAAATGTAGCAATAAAAGAAAAATGTTGGTGTTGCCAACTTGAAGAATAAAAGCTGATCAAATTAGGCTTTAAATAATTCCTGTCACAAATGGGTTAAAGAGACATCTATGTATCTTCAAGATGTTGGTGTGGCTGAAAACAAAGTTGGACCCGTCATTGAGGCAGTGATTGACACTCTCACAAACTGTAAAGTCAAGGGGCCTCTTCCATCAAAGAGTTCACAGCAGAGAATAGCATCAGAAATGAGGGAAGTGGCCAAGCAACATCTCAGAAGTGAACTTGACGGGAAAGACAATTTGACTCTAAAATATGATGGAACCACAAAAGATGGCAAGCACTTGGTTGAAGAACAAATTGAATCAAGTGAAGGGACGTTCACACTTGGAGTCGAGGAGACACTTGGTGGCACAGCCTCAGACTATGTGTAGTCCATCCGAGATATGGCAGACTCGGTAAATCCACACATTCTAAACAATATTGAAAACACAATGACGGATAGATGCGTCACCAATGCTTGTATAGACAAGGATCTGGAAGAGGTTATAGGGCACCAGGTGAACTCCTTTAGATGTGCTGTTCATCCGCTGCACACCATACATAAGCAGGTAGAACGTGCCTTAACCCATTCGTGACAGGAATTATTTAAAGCCTAATTTGATCAGCTTTTATTCTTCAAATTGGCAACACCAACATTTTTCTTTAATTGCTACATTTTTCTTATAAAACATCATGTATCTGAAATAAATATAAATTGACAGAATGTATGATGAGAAGTCATAAAGTTGCCCATTTGCAGGGAAAAACAGTAATTTTAACATTTTCATCGCATTGCCAATTTAAGGATTTTAATGCCTATTTTCCTTTTTAAAAATTTCAGCATCAAACAACAAATATTGATGCAACAAAAATGGGCACAGTAAGTGTAGAATTTTTTGCTCTTTCTGCTCATGTATTTGGTATAATTTTTAGAGCTTTGCATCAAAAGTTATTAGACCAAACCACATAATGTGGACCCTCTTTCACGAATGGGTTAATAGATCTGGAAGTGTAAGTGTAGAATTTTTTGCTCTTTCTGCTCGTGTATTTGGTATGATTTTTAGAGCTTTGCATCAAAAGTTATTAGACCAAACCACATAATGTGGACCCTCTGTCACGAATGGGTTAATAGATCTGGAAAAAAATCTTGGTATCCATAAAAGGCATAATACAAATAAGAAAATGCCATACCAATAAGGGAAGGAAAGTCATACCCAAGCTTTACTGAGAGCAATAGACAAACTCTTCCATTGCAGTGCATCGGGACTTCCCAAGTATCTCCCTCACTATTTGAGGAGTAAAGATCTTGGAAGTGGGGACAACATGTACCCTAGATGGGTTGGCAACCGTTTTGATATTCTGTTTGTCACCAGTGGTTTATTGTATTTATATGCTGATTCCATCAAGGACTTCTTCCATAAAGTTATCAAACCCAGAAATAACCTACACAATGCCACACTGAACGCTCTCCAACAGACTCCCAGCCTCATTCTGGTTTTAAGAGCTTTGGGCCTCATAGACAAGTATCTCACAGGGCCTTGGATGGCCTGGCAGGGAGAGAATCCCAAGGTTCCGGAGGCAAGCCCTATATTTTCAAAGGTCCTGGAAGAACTTGAGAAGTTTGATGCCAAAGCAGCAGTCAGGGGAGAAAGAACAACTTCTGTCTTTGGCTCAGAAGTGAAAGCTGACAAGGTTTTTGAGCACCTCATGAAAAAGTCAGACACAGACGACGTGACCTCAGAAGTACTGCGTAAGCTAATCAATGAGATATTAGATATCATGCGGAGGCAGCTCCGTGTTCATTTGCCCGGTGGAAAATTCCATGAATTACAAGTATCACCAGAATTGGCCAATCAAGTGAGATCTTGCACAAGCAACAACATTTCTGGGGAACGAATGTTTGCCATACGGAACTCCAAACATAATAGGGCAAAGTCAGCGACCGTCAGGAAGGTTTCTTCCAAGACCATGTTCGCAGCAAACGATGTTAAGAGGAACTTTCTAAGTGGTGAAACAAAGAAGGAAAAAAGCCACCATCATACACAAGGCAACTACACTAGCCAGAGTGGAGCGCACAAGAGACCTGAAAAAGAGACAAAGCTTGTCAAGTGCACTGAGTGAAAAAATAGAGTCTTCAAGAAAGCTATTAGTAGTATTTGGTTTGGCGTCACCTGTGCCTGGGAGGAGAAAAGCGAATTGAATCACTGTATTTCTCAGGTCTCTCCTCCCGATATCACTGATTGGGGGTGTGCAGGTGAACCACATACACCAGGGTTTCCCCCTACTCTTACACGGATAGTGCAGTGGGATCTTTAACGTGCAAAGGTGGTGAGTCTCCTTTACACGGGACCTCCATTTAACATCCTATCCGAGGGACGATTGAACCGATTGAACAAAAAGAGGCAAATAGAAGAGAAGAAAGGGAAAAACATGTGGAATGTATTTTGGAACATGGTTTATGGAGAACTGAACAGGATATCAGCGAAGGGGTGAAAAAGCTTTCAAAGACAAAAGCAAAATGTGTCATCAAATCACAAATCAAATTTTGGACACTTCTCCTGGATTTGAAAGACAAAATAAATGTCACAAAATCATCCCTGGAAGAGTTGTCTCGTCATCTATGCGTTGTTGCCAATAAAGATGTTCCTGCTGAAAAACAAAGTATCTTGAACATTATTCTGGATCCATGTTGTGTTGTAGGCCTAAACTTTGTTCAGAAATGGGCCACTGAAACGGGTGACACTATGTGTAAAGACCAAGTTACTGATCTTGTGAAAAATCACAATGCAGATGATGAATATGCCTGTGATTTTGAGGGAGAACTTTGTTATCAAACTGTTGCTGAACTGGTAGCAGATATTGCTATTCCCTTTAAGCGGCCGCACACCAGAGCCAGTACTCTATATCTAATCGTATTTTGATCAATAAGAAATGCACCGTCATTGAAATTAAGATCTGCCTCACCCCGATGGTAAAAATGGACTGACCCTAAGTGAGTATGCAAGTAGCAATTATGCAGAGTGTTTCCCGCCGATAAACAAAGATAACGCGTGGGAACTACAAGTTTCTGAATCAAACAGGAACGTTCGGACTTGTCTTCTAAACCTTTTGAATTTAGATCAACATTTTTCAGAGACAGCTAGGTTTTGATAAATATTTTACCAAGAAATAGAACAAGTTATGCAGTTGCCTAAATTGAGTTCCACACTCAAATGAATAAAAATACTATGATATCAGTCTAAAATTTAATGATGAAGGTTATGAGAATTCATTTGGAATTGAGCGATGACTAGATATAAAGACTAGCATTTAGACCACCTCCCTAACCAAACCAGCTTGCAGTAAGCTTGTCTTGGCCTGTCATCACATTTTTGTCTTGTGTTTATAAAATAGCTGAGATCATGTCTACCCAGAACGGAAGTGAGCTAAAAGAGGAATGAAAAAAAGTATTATTCCACTTTCGTTTCACACACAGCTCAGCACAGAGCAAGTGAGTGATAAATTATCTTGGCAATATATATTTTTTTTCTGGTTTATTCTCGGAGCCGGCGTGTTTATCAAGTGGTACACATGGAAAGAGAAATAAAATCCATAGTAGGCAAAAGAGGAAATAGTGCATGGAAAATGAATTTCAAATGTGCTTGTGATCGGATTTATAACCTCCTTGGACTTAAAGGCATTGGCTAACTTTGTGAGCAGCTGATTTAAAAAATTCTCAAACTAAGATGAAACATGTGTACGAGTACTTGTATTTGTACTCAAAAACCCTCAAACCAACCATAATTTGGAAGGAAAAGCTGTAAGTTAGACGCAAACCGCGATTTTATTAGCTCGAGAGACACTGAACTAAGAGGACAGTTTGCACGAATTAAAAAATACCGTTACCTGCCTTCCGCCGCGTGATACGTCATTACACACAGTGCGGTCCATTGAGTCATGTGCGCATGCGCATTCCTTACGTTGAGCCTATGTAACTGACCCTCGTATATTTTTCAAACATTGGTTCACATTTCTAATATTTAAAAATATTTCCCGTGGATATTATGCTCTGAAACTTTCAGACTGGCATTTTTAAGTAACAAAATGAGATTTTTTTAAAATCATGACAATGTTAACCAATGCCTTTAAATGTGGTAAACAACTTTGTGCAGATTTAAATAGTTTGAGACCCGATCTACTCGCTGTTTCCCCATAACCCATGCTTCCCCAGGGGGCCCAGCGCAAGTTAGAGAATTTGCCGGTAGTGCATACGAAGGTGGGTATTCAATTACTTGTTTAAACAAAAGGTCAAATGAGGTCAATAAACTTTTATCACCACTGACTTAAAAATTTTCGGGTACCCGGTCCCCGCCCGTTTTTTCCTACTCAAACCCGGTTTGAGGAAAACGCGTCATGCCTCAGGCCTATGGGATACTGTGATTGACAAGACTTGTGGGAGTGTTTGATTTTGTTTACACTTTTAAATTAGAATGTAAATAACATACTAACAAATGATAACTTAAATAACGGTCACATTATTTATTCATGCTCCCGTACCCGCTTGCGTATTAAGATTCAAACCATTTAATTGTCGATAACTTCAGAACCCCTACCCCTATATAGCTGAGAAACCCCTCATTTTAAAGAATTTTGAAAGCCCTTTCAGATAAAAATGCTTTGCAAAGACCTAATACAACTTTTCAAAATTGTGATTCTGCCTAATTCAAAAAAAGCCACTGATGGCTGAGACATGTTTTTACTTGCACGTTGTACATAAGCACCGACTACACTGCACACAAGCACCTTGCCAGACAAGTTTCTCCCTTGACACAACGTCCTGACTGATGGATCCTGTCAAGTACTAACGTAGAACTTAGAAGTAACGTTAGAAGTAGAAGCAAAAACAAAGTCCTAACATAATATCTAGATCTTATAAGAAAGGCTTTGAAATTTAAACTTAAGTATTTTATAGAAAAAAAGAATCATATCTTGATCGAACATAGACTAAAGCTTTATTGTTTGACTTGAAGTCTAAATTATGAATGATTACCTGTGCAGTTGATTTACACCAGTCAAAACGGTGAAAACAAACAGCGCATAATAAGCTTGGCCATTGGTGTTCATGCTGACCTCTCTGCTTTTCACGCTGCTAGCCCCCGTGCTAGCCATGATGGTTTGCGCTGTCCTAGATCCTGACCTGGCAGTTTCTGCTGAACTGGTGTACCTCGCATAAACAAGGCTTGCGACATTTCAGGATTGTCAACTGAAGAAACATTCACTGGCCCTTTTTTTTTTAATCAACTCTATGATCCATTCTATCTTGATGGATTGAGAGTGCCTACTGCAACATCTTCAAAGCACTCCTAGAAAATCATGAAAATACACCACATCACCCGCAAGTTATAACAAAGTATAAGTACTAACCATAGAGTTGTTTAGGTTTATATAACTCTATGGTACTAACGTACGTGTGTACCGCGCCGTACGTATGCCCACCTGATTTTGATCACATGATCAGGCCAGGTAGGTAGGTTGCACTTTTGCTGTCTAATCGGGAGGGGATTTCCCTATACCTCCTCGGACCATCGTGGTTACGCTTTGTCTGTGCGCGCCTGTGTCCCGGTGTGTTTTTTGTTTGGTTTTATAATATACAAATATACTTTGCCTTGAGAGTTTCTGGTTAAAACTATGGGCAAGAGGTGACTCCGAAATAGTACTATTCACTGAGGGGCGCAGCCCCGAACTGAATGGTACTATTCGAGTCACCGAGGCCCATAGTTTTAACCAGAATCTCGAAATTATGGCAGAGTATATTTGTTTTATATTTTGGATCAAGATTTATATGTATTTGTACATGAATAATTTTACTTTCTTATTTCATATTTTTCTTGATTGATACACGGCCCCGTTGTAAATCAGCCAAGTAGGTGAAGTGGGTTTTTACCTTGTTTATTAAAATAAATCAGTCAAATGACACCAAATCAATATTCTTCAGTTCATGTTTATATCTTATTGAATGCTTTATTGCACTAAACGTTGTACGGATAAACTGTAAAGTGATCGGAAATTGAGAAACGCAGTAGCCGTGACACCGCGAGAGTTCCCCATGGTGCGCACTCGAGCTCTCGTATGCCCCACTGAATTTTCATTTCGTGCATAGATTTTGCGTACTGTGACGTCATTTCACAAATAGTACTATTTGGAAAATGTCGTCATAAGAGTGACGTCATTTCCCAAATAGTAAACCTTCATGCCAACATCCTGAAATAGCTGAAAATACCAATGATCACGTGAAAGTCTTTAAGCCAATCATGAAAGGATAAATTTCTGATCCAAAATATAATATTTACTAATTGTATTAATTCAGCCAATACATGAAGAAAATCATACAAACTTTATTTTGAATTGGAATACATTTTGAATTGGAATACCCACAAAATCAAAGTACAAAAAAGTACAATCAAATAAATCATATTGAAAGAATACTGTAGTTAATACCCCTTCAACCCCCCCCCCCCCCCCCCCTCTCCAGATCACATTGAAAACAAAATGTAAGAGCGATCAGTAAAATGTCGATGTCACATTTGGATCAGTTGTCACGTGTATAGGGGTGGGGTTATATTGTGATTGCATAGCCTACCTGACAATGATAGCTATACACTCCCCCCCCCCCCCCCTGAAATGCACAGCCCTGTTTTGTTTTGTTTTTTTTTTTTTTGTTTTTGTTTTTTTTTTGTTATTATTCATGTATTTATTGTTGTTTTTGGTTAGGTTTGGTTTAGTTTACTTGACTGCTATTAGAAAGCATGGATGCTTGTATGTAGGTGACCAGAGGAGTTTTGTCTTTTCTTTGCGTTTCTGTTTGTGTGGGTTTTGAAATGCACAGCCCTGTTTTCTTTTGTTTTGTTTTTGTTTGGTTTGGTGTTTTTGTTATTATTCATGTATTTATTGTTGTTTTTGGTTTGGTTTGGTTTAGTTTACTTGACTGCTATAAGAAAGCATGGATGCTTGTATGTAGGTGACCAGAGGAGTTCTGTCTTTTCCTTGTGTTTCTGTTTGTGTGGGTTTTGAAATGCACAGCCCTGTTTTCTTTTGTTTGGTTTGGTTTGGTGTTTTTGTTTTTGTTATTATTCATGTATTTATTGTCGTTTTTGGTTTGGTTTGGTTTAGTTTACTTGACTGCTATAAGAAAGCATGGATGCTTGTATGTAGGTGACCAGAGGAGTTCTGTCTTTTCCTTGTGTTTCTGTTTGTGTGGGTTTTGAAATGCACAGCCCTGTTTTCTTTTGTTTGGTTTGGTTTGGTGTTTTTGTTTTTGTTATTATTCATGTATTTATTGTCGTTTTTGGTTTGGTTTGGTTTAGTTTACTTGACTGCTATAAGAAAGCATGGATGCTTGTATGTAGGTGACCAGAGGAGTTTTGTCTTTTCTTTGTGTTTCTGTTTGGGTGGGTTTTGTTGTTGTTGTTGCTGCTGCTGCATGCTGTCGTGCTTGTTTTTCTTGCTTTTGAACAGGCCTCCTGACATGATAAGGACACGATTCTACTTTGTTTTTGGTGGGAACTTGAATGACATCATCTCATTTTAAATAAGCCCAAGCCCAAGATAGATATTTAAATCAACACAGTATAAACATGAGTTTTAAAGATTTTCATTCCAGTAAACCTTATTTTAACCCAGCTTACCATTCAATAAAATTGTTTAATTTTAATTCAAGTTTTCGTAAATTCTAATTGATTTTGATTATCTAATTCATCAATATAGTTTTGAGGAAGATTAGATTTGAACATTAGTTAAAGTTTCGTGTTTTTTTTTTTTTTTTTTTTGAGGGGGCGTTTTGATATCACAGGCCACTCAAAAATGGTGGGGGGAGGGCCGCAAAGGAGATGGAGATTGAGGAAAGAGTGTTAGAGAAAGGTAGAGAGGGGTAGACACAAGCTAGAGGGGAAAAGAGAAAGAGAGAAACGTGGGGCGGTTCTCGGGGAGTAGGGAAGTTATTAAAAACGCTTTTCTTCTCTCTTCCCTTCTGGAACGCCATCGCATTAACTTACATTTACAGTGTGAATAGGGAGAGTTTTAAAACTATTGTATCTTTCTCACTTTTCTTCTGTTATACCAGTATCACATTAAATCACATTTACAATGTGAATAGGGGGAGTTTTTGAAACTATCATCCTTCTTTCTTTTCTTCTGTCATGCCAGTATCACATTAACTCACATTCACAACGTTAATAGGGGAGTTTTGAAACCATTATCTTCTCTTTTTCCTTCTGGTATGTCAGTATCACATTAACTCACATTTACAATGTGAATAGGGAGGGGGTGTTTAAAACTATAGCTTCTCTCTTTCCTTCTGGCACGTCAGTATCACATTATCTCACATTTACAGTGTGACTAGGGCAGTATGGGAATAGGGGGAGTTTTTAAAAACTGTTTTCTAAGTCTCTTTTCTTCTGGTGCGCCAGGATCACATCAATTCACACTTACAATGTGAATATGTTTTCAGACTAAAACCATCGGCAACGGATGCGACCAAACTTAAGATGTGGCAAAGTATTCACTGCCGTATACTGCTTGTCAAACAGAAGCCAAAGTTTATTGGATTATGACAGGAACTGCAATTCAGAGAAGAAAGTGTACAGTGATTGTCGGCACGGGAACTTGGATTGTACCAACAATGAATTACACTCTAAAACAAACTAGTCAGATTTGACTAGATTACCGAATCACTCAAGCACTTACTCTTTCCTTCTCAAAATGTGACTAGATTCTAGTCAGTATGACCAAAATTCTATGAAGAACAAACACCTTTCTAGTCAAAAGCGACACGATTCTAGTGATAATGACCAGAATTCTAGTAACTTATTTGACTAGAACACGGGATCCCACGGGCACTTATACTCTTTTCTTGTCAAATGTATCTAGATTCCAGTGAAAATGGTCAGATTTCTAGTAAAAATTATCCAGACTTTTACCAAAATACTAGTCAATTTTACTATAATCAATTTAAGTTAGTGTCGATGCCTGTATGATTCGATAGACTAGTCAAATCATTTTACTAGGATCTTTATACATGTAGTGCATTTTGATATCACTTTTGACTAAAGTAGTACTAGTCTGTCAAATTTGACTAGATTTGTTTTTAGAGCGTACAAACAAAAACAAAAACAAAACAAAAGATTCTACATTGATGAGACGTTACCACAAAATAATTTATCGTTGTTTATGATGGTTTTGTTGTTGTCATTGTTTTGTTGTTGTTTAGATTTGTCCTTGTTTTTGTTAGTTGTTTTGCTTTGGAGCTTGGATTTGGGTAATACTCTTATTTCAACAGAACCCTTCTTAGCTGGAAAATCGTAATATTATTACCAAATTGAATTATTATCATCAAATTCATCTAAATGATCAGGGCGAATCTGCGATTTCATGGGGGAGGGGGGGCACAGTATTTCAGAAAATTATCTGACAAGCAAAAATTAAATTTAAAAAGTTCTTTGAAAAAGGTCTTTAAAATGGGGCAGGCACATTTTTGGAGTTATGTATTAAAGGTATATGCCACTTAATAGTTTGAAGAAAGGAGGGGACAGCCTGGTTGTGCCCCCTCCCCTTAAAAAATCTGTCAGTGATTTAAACTACAACAACCAACCACCACTTTGATAACATCACC
>CM057169.1:17809294-17833336 GCA_029962745.1 Echinometra lucunter
CAGATTCACCGACATTTCTTAAGATTAACGACTCACAGCGTGTCACTGTTCCACTAACATCAGCAATAGCGTATTACAGGAGTTTCTTATTTCAAACCAACAACACGTATGGGTTTCGAATCGTGATGCAAAATGTACGTCTTGAAAACAGTTACACCCAAGTGCAAATAGGGACAGGTAACAACCCGTCTGACACACAGTCTGTCATCAGAACCTTCCGTGGATATGTTAGAAATTCTCATCTTGGTGATGTCTACGCCGAATCCAATGAAATGTGGTTAGCTGTGATTGGTAGAAAGACTAGATCCGCCGATCTTCTCTTGGATGTGGAAATCATTGTCATTGATATAACAAGTGAGTGTGAAAATACACTGGTAAATTATCTGGAGACAAAATTGGATCATGTCAAGAGCTTCATGTTTTCTAGCTGCCACGAAAATTATAAAGTTTTACTGTATGAGTAAAATCATTGGAAAATGAGTCGCACTACACCTGACAAGATATTGTCAAAGTCATTTATTGATTCTATTATTCATTTATCAATTATGATTAGAATAAATAAGAAAAGCTAAGTACAATGAACCATTGTAAACCATTTATCTTTAGGATGTCTCAATGATGGTGATCAAATTCTTTGTGTATCATTCTTTATGTTTTTTTTTTTATAGAAAAATGTGTTTTTCCTTCTCGTGATATTTTGCTGCTTGCACGGGCATGTGTTTTGATTTTGAATTGTAGCACCATAAAGACCCAAATGTGCTTTTTTGTCTCCATAAGTTACCTGATTTTTTTTTACGTTTTGATGACTTAATGTTTAAATTCTCCTGATGTATTACACTTTGGGTAATTTCAGACTCGGAATGGGTGTTTAGTGTTGGTTTAAGAGACACAACATTTGTGATAAAATTCGAGTTCTAAACGCTTTTTCAAATAAAAATTCTTAAGAGGGCCCCTGGTGCGGTTCGAAGAGGGCTTTAGGGTGAAGCCCCCATTACAAAAACACTCAGCCCTCAAAATTTGGATGATATAGGTGTAATTTTATTTTATATCCTCCAAGCCACCGGTACCCCTTCCCCCCCAAAAGTGTTTGCTATTAGATCGACGCCCTAATTACCGCGAGAGTTGATACTTTCATACCGCAATAATTTGTTTTTAGATATCATGAGTCTGAGTAATCATATAACTGAACGAGCAGTTTGGTAATTCTAAGAGCAAATCTTATTTGATTGAGAGTGTGATATGGAACCTCAAAGAAATGAATAGTCTTGATTCCTATCAAGTTTAAATTTAAGTTCTCTAGAATTTCTTACTTGGAGCAGAAAATGCTTTGGAAGCTCCTTCAGCTGGGCGCCGGATTGGACGGCGCAGCGCAAGTACTCGGCAAACAAACAGCCAAATTTCGCACATGAATGCAAATTAGCCATGGAATGATAATTAGATATTCATTGTGGCTGTTGATTTAAAGCTATTCCTATCAATAATTTGGATTTCTTGGCTTCTTTAGTGCGCAAAATTTCTACATATTATCGAATCTCTCTAAATGGTGACTAGATATTAATCGTGCGTTTAGCCTCACTGAAAGGTATTGAAATATAAGTCCTGGCAAGAGGCCCGTCTAGTATTGTAGATTAACGCCCACCAAAAGTTGGCTAGGTCTGTATGACAAATTTTTTTAAAAGCAAATGCACACAACTTCTCAGGACCCATTCGCAAGCCTCACAAGTACTACAAACTAGCTGGGAACAATAACACTAACATCGAGCATTAATGAAATTTCCTCACTCTGGGGTTTATTGTCAATGGAATTTGTACTGGAGATTTAACCAGACTACCGAGGTTGGTTCAGGAGACGGATCGCCCAAAATTAAACATCACTGACCGGAAATACGTCACAAATGGTCCAAAAACCTAACACTGGCCGATTTCTGTCTCATTCATATCATGGGTGTTAGATAAAACTGTTAGATCATGATTTCGCGGCAAAATGTTACCATTAAAGGCCAAGTCCACGGCAAGATGAAGTTCATTCCAATAAAGAGAATACAAAATCCAACAAAGAGTGAACCTTTGATGAAAATCGGATGCAAAGTGGGAAGTTGTGAATTTCAACTTTCACAATTTCTTCTCGAACAGTCGATTTGAGTATTCAACCGAATGAGATTGATGTATACACTTACTATTCTCCCGAACAATTTATACAAAAATTCGAGTTTTCATCAAAACTCGAAAGTCATTCATCATGTCTACACATATTAGACTAATAAATTTTGTAATATGTAAGGAGTATTTAGGACATATTTACATTTTATAGCCAAAATATTTTTTTTCTTCATTCTGTACACATAATGTTGTGGAATATTGTGGGTATATGACATCACTCAGCTCATTGAATATTCAGTTCGACTGTTCAAAATCTGCTTTATGAAAAAAATAGCAAAATTCAAAAAATATATTTTTACTGTTTGTTTGATTTTTAAATTCTTTTTTGTTGAAATGGACTTTATCTTGCGGTGACTTGGCTTTCAGAGCTCAACACCAAGCGTGATGAAATCACCTATTGTTCATATTCCTATAGCTCCATGGCACCAACAGGAAATTCAACAAGTGTGTATTTTTGTTTTTTACTTACCCTGTATAACAGAGATGATTACCTGTAAGTTAATAGCTAAATTAACCTTTGACAGATTCCACAGATCCATGTGCCGAAGGCAACCCGTGCGTCAATGGTGCATGCCGTAACATCAGACAAGGACAATACGAATGTGACTGTCAGAATCATTACGAGGGGAAACACTGTGATGAACCTACTCGTAAGTCATATGAACGGAACTTCAACCCTACTTTTCTACTCGCGGGGGGGGGGGGGGGGGGGTGGCGAAATATTTTTTTCCCAAACAGGTTTATCTATAGGCACATGTAAAACCTATGACAGAATTGTTAGAAACATGTCTGAGAAGTGAGACTAGCAATGAATTCCAAGTATAAATGTCACAAAGAACGCACGGTAAGAGCTGATCGTGGTTCGATTGGATGGACGGTCGTTCTATGAACGTCAAGTCTAGAGTTCGACTCCCACTCTCATTAACATTATATTTTTGGTGTTATATTCCGTCAGAAATAGTTAAAGTATCATGCTATTCTTGAATCCAGTGTATTTCGCAAACCTGTTTGGGGAAAAAATTTCGCTCCCGGGGAAACTTTATAACAGTAACAAAGTGGTGCATCTAATGTTGTTGCGAAAAATAATCACTTCCCCCCCCCCCCATAAAAAAATCCAACAAAAACAAAAATCCACGATTATTTCGGTGAGAACATACAAAAAAAGCAACAACAAAAATAGAAACCAACAAAAAATAAACAAAACAACAACCCACAATGTGACATGTGAAATCGTCCTACACTGTTTTCTGGGTGGGTCATAAATTATGAAAAAACATTCAGAAAAGGATCTTGAAGTTGATATTTAATCAAAATATCAGTAATAATGAAAATGTAGGTGTTTCCCTACCCATTTTTGTCTGCTCCCTCAATTCCAATTTCATCCGATTGGGAATTAAATTTCGTTGAGAGAAGCTTACTGTATTATAATCCAATTTTGTCTAACTGAAATTCATATACGTGTATTTCCATTAGATTTTCTTTTTAAAAAGGCAAGTCTACAAAGACATGAAGTTCATTCCAATACAAAAAAAAAAAAAAAAAGACTAGAAGAAGATCCAAACAAAAACAGTGAAAAGTTGTTGAAAATCGGATAAATCTGATATGAGTTTTCAAATTTTGCATTTTTCCCCGCTAAACAGTTCTTTTAACAGTCGATATGAATATTCAACAATAATTCGATAATGACATGCTCTTTCAAGACTTAACATTGTTTAACATCCACATTTTAACAATAATAAATGACTAGATTACGACATGAGTATTACAATTCAACAATAATGAAAAAATTATAACAACTTTAGAAATGATTATCTTTGTAAGCTTCACGAAATAGGTGTGTTTTAAGTTATCGCTAAAGGAGTTGAGGACTAGACTGACTCGGAGAGATGGTGTGAGAGCGTACCATAGGACTGGGCCTGCATATATGCAAATTAAATGCCCTTTCGTGTATTATTTGGTTCCTTCACGGTCACCCTGAAGCATATTCTCGGAGACACGTATCGATGACCAGTTCAGATATATATTCAGGTGCATATTGTAAGAGTCTTGTAGACAAACAGGATGACTTTGTATTGGATCCAGTGTTGATAGGCAGCCAATGAAGTTCATTGAGTATGGGTCTAATCACACATCTTACGCCTGGATACGAGTCGAGCTGCCGAGTTTTGGATTCTTTACAGTTTATTGATCTCCCTTGCCAGAAGCTAAGCTGTTGGAAAGTCAAGAACCTATGTTACGAATGTATGTAATAGACCCTCTGTCTTTTGCTTATTGAGAAGGGTGCGAATCTGTCGTATTCTTCTCAGCGCTACCAAGGTCAAGAACTACGTGCGATGATGCAGTCTTCCGATGTAATGGGGGCCAAGTTATGCAGGGCCTGAATGAGAGGTCACATGGAGCACTTTCTTACGATCTTATTTCTGTCCGTAGATTCACAGAGAGTAGGGACTGGGTATCGTCTGCGTACATCATACTGCTGAAACGATGATATCCCGGCCGGGATAGTATAGCATATGAACAAAGTGGTCCTACCACAGATCGCTGTGGGCCATCGAATTGAAGTGGAATGAGATCAGATGTGCCACCACTGATTTTTCCTCTACCCCATTGATTGTTATTGTTGTGTGTCCGAGGAGATACGAAGAAAGCCAGGCTGACACAGTAGCGACTACTCCGAATGTGTCCATGAGCATGGATAAAGGATTGCATGATTAATCTGTCGAAGCTGAGGACAGGGCACAGAAGGTCATTGTATATATTCCAGAAGCGCCGTCTCGACATGTCGTCGAACGTACTTTGTGATGTCGGTAGGCTATGGTGCCTGAAGTACGCTCGACGACAGGTCATGTGCGACGTGACTTTCGCATCCCAGGTCCTGAATTTTCGCATCCCGGGTCCTGAACTTTGCATCCCAGGTCATGAAATTCATGACCCGTGGCGCGAAATCCACGACCTACGATGCGAAATTCATGACCCGTGGCACGAACTTTGCAACCCCAGTCGTGAAATTCACGACCCGCGATGCGAAATTCATGACCCGCGACGCGAACTTTGCATCCCAAGTCGTGAAATTCACGACCCGCGATGCGAAATTCATGACCTGGGATGCGAAGTTCAGTACCCCGGGATGCAAAATTCAGGACCTGGGATGCGAAATTCACGTCGCAAATGACCTGTACTTCAGGGCCACCATACGCATGAGATGTTGACTGACAAAAATGTTCAGTGATTTTCTCAGGAAGGGTAGGTTCGAAATCGGGCGATAGCTCTTCAAGCAGTGGATAGAGATTGTGCTTCTTCATTATCGGGGAACGAGTGCTGACTTGAGAGACTAGGGAGACACCCTCATCAACTTATTGATCATGTCGTTAATGGTTGGAGAAAAAACATCAATTCATTTGCTGAACACATATACAGATGCTGGATCAAAGAGACATGTTTTTATTTTCTTAGATTTTATCATTTCAGCAGCATCGTCTTGAGAGACGTTTTGAAATGTATCAAGGCTGCTTGTCAGCGAACTCTTTGGATTCTCGAGCAAAAAATGTGGACCACTATCATGAAAAATAGATGATTAACAGAGGTATCGTGCTCAAGACAGTTCATAGGTTTTTTCCACGGCAAGCCAAATTACTATTTAGGAATTATAGGATCTAATTCCTCGTTTAACATGTTTTAAAAATCCAAAATCATTTAAAATGTTCAAGTACAATTTTGGTCTTGAGAGAGAGAGAGAGAGAGAGAGAGAGCATTTGGTAGAAGGGTGGTAGATACATGTAACCAGCACTGCGGGAAATTTCAATGTAGCCTTTGCAATAATTCATAATGCAGTTGGTTTGATCTATCACTTTATTCGGCTGGCAACGAAAATGCTTGAGAGTTCAAGCAATTCCTCGCCGAAACTGCCTCGAGGCACATCAGATGATATCTGATGGGGAGATGATCTACAATGCCCACCCCATGTTAAAGCCAGGGCCAGGTGCCAAAGGGATTCAAGGACGCGGTCATACACTGCACCGTACCACCCTCGCTATTTAACTGAACCCGGTGCAGATTGCGGATTTCTAGTGTACGCCCGCTGTGGAGCTTTACTATTGCTTTCTTATGGTGGTCCAGAAGTACACTCGAGGACTGGTCATGTTGCCGTGAATTTTGCCGTCATGTCGCAAAATTCGCGACCAAAAATCGTCAAATTTGTGATCACAAGTAGCAAAGTTCGGTCCAAAGTCGTCAACTTTGCGGCCAAGTCGCAAAATTCGCGTCCAGTGATCGCGAATATCACGACTTGGCCGCAAATTCGCGGCGCACATGACCTGTCGTTGAACGTACTTCAGGGCCACCGTACTTGTCTTCGAGAATAGCCATCAAGAGTATGGGACCATGCTGCTGCTAAGGCTGCGGGAGTCAACTTCCGAGCGTGGCGAGCAAGGTGTCATTAGGAAGTGGCGGGGGGCGTCGAAGTCATCACTGCACATATAAATTTCTCCTTAAGGCTCTTCTGTGTCTTAAGGATATCTTTTCTGCGCCTTTGAATGTTTTGAAACAGATATATGGCGCCATACAAATACTGTGAATCATCAACATCATCATCGTCCATAACAATGATCTTACACTGCAGTCGTGTGTGTAAAAGGCTTAATGAGATCTTGCAGGGAGCTTCAGGTGTAAATTATCTGCATTATCTATTTTTTGTGCACTCTCTACTACTCAAAATACAGTTCCTATAAAGTATTCGTACATCCTTCGAGTAAGACGGTCAACATCAATTCCAGTGTGGAACTGACATGTGGGTTCAACTATGCTAAACGATACCACTGGTATAAAGATGATGTCCTCTTACCGAACACAGAGAATAAGAATCCTTTCATCATCTCGTCTGTCACTCCAAGAGACATCGGGTATTACTTCTGCCGAGGCTCAGGAAGAAATGGAGAAACCCTAGACACGATGCGAGCATCTGTATATATTACAGGTAAAATTATGTCATGATTTCAAGCACTAAAAATAATACAATCGAGCTCTTTCTCTTTCACAGACGTAATACGGATAATGGTGCCGAGCGCAGCAAGGACCCCCCCCCCCCCCAAAAAAAAAAAAAAAAAAAAAAATGCTGGATCTAGGAAAGGTCTAAAAGCAAGGGAGACAAAGGTACCAAGCGATATATTTTTCTCATTTAACCGCATGGATCATAATTTCTTTCAATTTTCTCCACTTTATTTCTCTTTCTCTTTCACGTCTACTGGTTTGCAGTTGTGCCACCCCTCAGATTTGTAACAATATTTCTTTGATTTTTGTTTCATCTGTGAACATTTGCAATACAGTTATGTAATGATGTTTAGTCTCAATCGATTTTATATCAAGTTCATGTCATTATGTCATATTCGAATTGTTCTCTTTATCACAAAGAAATATATTATTTATTATTATAAATTATTATCCTTTTAATGAATATTTGTCATTTTTTTGTAGAAAAATTGAAAATTCCATAGAAATAAAAAGACAAGACGTACCCAGTATATTTATCATGTTTATGCAGTATAGCAAAACGACACATTGACGAATTTGAATAACACTTTGACGGAAACTGATTGCAAAACGACTGAATTGCTTCATGCAATCTGCCGTTGACAGTTGCTGCAGATGATACAGGTGACGAGTCTCATTGACAATAACCAAACATGATGCATGGTGATGAACCGATTATATTAAATTCGAAGATGAATTGATCAAAGTAACTGAATACTAAATTTATGAAATCGAATAAATCGTCCATTCTGGAGTATTTTGATCAGTTACCGCCGCACTCTTATCCCATGCTGAGTTCAAATGCATTGAAACCATTATTAAAAAAAAAAAAACTTTATCGGGGACAATAAAAGTAGTCTTTATGAGGAGCGTTTTTTTGTCTTATAAGTTCCTTTTAATAATGTACGTTTCTATGATAAACAACATTGTGGGCAGATGGAAATTGAGGTCTCTATACTGGCTACAGTAGGTTTGACTACATTATGACTTACTTTCATATCATATCATAATAATTATAGATCTGACCAATATTGAAGTTGCGGACGCTAAGTTTGCAATCCAATTTCGTAATGAGCTGTACGACCAAACATCTACGATCTATCAAGAGACGACATTCAACATCAGCACATATGTAAGTATAACCTTATTCAATATTTTTTTCTTAATTGCCATATTCTTTCTAACAGTGATCGTCAAGATTTTCACAGAACCAACTCGAGGGCAATTACAAATTATATAACCTTTGTACATCTCGCTGAATTCATGATCGAATCTTTCTCCAAACTTTGCAGTAATGTCTTTTGAAAACCCGGTACTATGTTAGCACGGTGTTCCTTCTGACTTTTTTTTTATGCAGACAACTTGCCATAACTCCGATCAGTAGTTCGTCATTGTCATGATTCTTTTTAATATAGTCATTTCTTTTATTATTCTGTAATCGCATTCTGCCACAACTTGAGCATGTTGCAGCACCCTTCATATCGTATTGTTTTTGGCTTTGCACAACCAATCGAAACAGACTGCTTTTCAGCGAATTCATGGCACTGTTAATGTACACTGTAAGAAATGTTGGGTAAAATTTTACCCAGCACGAGGGTAATTGTGTGTCCAACCAACTTTGGGCATTATTTTTTCCCAATGAGGGAAACATTTTGTCCAGTTAGGATACAACATGCAGAATAACTTAGAATGGACAAAATTTCCATCAAATTGGATAAAAAAGAAATGCCACAAGAAATGCCCGAAGAAATGCCCAAGGTTGATTGGACACATAATTGCATTCATTACACATTTCTACCCAACATTTCTTTTGAGTGTACAGGTACAAAATTATAATTTTTGGCAAAACAAATCTTGACCAAGCTTTCACAGAAAATTGAAGTATTTATACCAAGTTTTCGAGATAATTACTGGACTTTCGATCTACACCTCCACCAACCAGTGGGTCTGAAACCAATGGAGTTGACAAACTGAATGAATAAAGCAGACTTATCAAGTTGACGAATATCACAAAGTACTAGATAATCGATAAGATGGATAATGAACTCGACAAAGTCTCGTTCATTATCCCATTGAGACCTAACGTTTATGCAGTGCGCATGCACTGTGCTCTCGCAAACATGAATTATATGTATGATGGGGTGACCTGTATTTTGTGCACATTTTAATTCTCTAAAGAATGCAATATTTAATCCATTATTTCACATACTGGAAACAGTTTACAAATACATTGTTTGGACATTTCTTTAACCGAATCAAACAGTGTGTTGAACTTAATTTGATCTCAAAGGTGGGGTCATTTCTATTCTCACACAGCATCAAGTGTGACATTTTATTTGGAAATACCACTAATAAAATCTTTCGAAAAAGGCATACGCATAATCTTGAGATCATGTCCCGCAATTGTGGTGGGAGCATAATAGCCGTGAAAGTGTGGGAAAATATACATGTATGTTTTCTATTTCATTTCTGTTAAGATGGAGCAAGGCTTGCAAATCAGAACGGGTTTAACTGTTCTGTCAGTGGTGTGCAGATCCCTCAGTCCAGGAAGCATCAATGCTGATATGAACATCTTCATCGAACAAACCATCACGTCAGCCTTTGAGACGCAAGATCTTATTGGTCAATCTCTTGAGGACCTAGCCAGTGATTCGAACGGTTTTCTCGATTCATCGTCCATATCAGTTACAAATTATGGTATGAATTACTTTATTTTAGTCAGAGTGTCAATTAAAGTACTGTTCAGATATGAGGGGGAAACAATGGGGTTTTCTTAGGGTTTTTTAATTTTATTTTTTTATTCATTTTTGTTATTGGGGGGATTTTTTTCTAATACCGAAATAAATGAGTACGAGACTATTTAAGCGCAATCCTTTGTTGCGTCATCGCTATTCATTCTGTACACGAAAACATACTCTTAACCCCCCCCCCCCTTCCCCCGTCACATCTGAACTGTCAAGCCTTAAAGATGACAGAGTATGTTGCACACAACATTCACTGTCTGGGGGAGGACATATTCTTCGGGGCAGCCCTGCCTATCTAAGTCCTATTACATATTTTTCCTGGGTTTAATTCAAATTGTTGTGGGGGGGGGGGGTGGGGCTACGTCGACTTAGCCCTATTATTGATACCAACGATACGCCACTGAAGAATAAGGTTATCGCATCATTGTGGGTAGATATTAAAAGCTCAACTATTTGGATTAATACAGCATATTCAGGGCTTGTTTTATTGTTTCTCAGAGGGCATCAAAACCAAAAGCAAGATGCTTGGGCTAATTAGAACTAATGTAAATAAATGAGAATTCTGAAGTTAAAAATCATCGTCCGACTGAAAAAGTATAAGGAGATATTCCTTACATTGCAAAGATATTTCAGCATGATTGGCAAATTCTAGGAAATGTATTTGATATTTATCACAGGCAAAAAATACCAAAGCTTTTGATCTCATTCAAGGTTTCTCTCTTTCTCTTTTTTGATTCCCTTTACTGTATTTTTCTTTGTACGCATGTGAATGTATTTTGCGTGATAGAAAGTCATTCTCCAATAGGAATATGAATAATCTTGTCAATCTTTGTTTTTTATGTGAAGCAATTTGCCCAAATATCACCTGGATGTCTCCACGATTTGGAAAAGTTGACTTTCCTGTTGGGGAAAATGGAACATGGGCGAACTCGACGGGATTTTGTCCGTTCAACACTACTCAGGGTATAAGTTTTATGCATTTTTTCACTGCTTCTTCATAGAGTTTGAAGAAATCAGGGTTTTACATAAAATACACTAACAGAGAGGTTTCCTTCTTTAAAAAGTTGTGATTGATTTGAACTGGGGTCGAGTTACCAGTCATTTCGATGGCGTGGGTTCGTATCCCACCGCTGCCACCACGCCATTAACGAAAGTAACTCACACGATCTCAGGCAGAGATGTAAGAGATATCGATGGCTTTAATCAGGCCATGATGGCAAAAGCAATTGAGCAACCTCTGACATGAGAGGGCGACAATTACAATCAGTAAACATAACATTAAAACCTATTGGGGCAGTGTCATCCTATATATTCTCTATCTCTTGTGTACAAAGTTGCCATAAAAATGAGTGAATCGATTGCAGATTGATATGACTTGTGTGAGCCTGATATAGAAATGAATGAAATTGGTATGTAGATGGACAAACGTAACTCGATTCATTATTGTGGTGAAGTTCATGGCAAAGTTCTGATATCTAAATTGATACTTATTCTAAGCTTTATTTTGTCAGATATGTTGGTTTGAAGATAGCGACTGAGTTTCATTTAAGATTGAGGATAATATTTCCCGATACACGGTTGAAGTTAGACATTCGGTTGGAGAATCATTGAACGCGGGCTATGTCTTCCGAGCATGCCACAAACAACTTGTGACGTCTCCTAAACGAAAATAGTACATCACTATTTTTTTTTTTTTTTTGGCTCAGTCACCTATCATGCCTACCATGCATACATCCCACGGTATACTTGGATAAGCTCAGGCAATTAACGAATCAATTCCTTTAATTCTGAAGTAACACAAAAATTATGTCAATTACTTCTTGCACAAGGAAATAAACTTTAAACAAATGCATATGTGTTTTACTTCATAGCCTTTGGACCAATAGGACGAGCCCTATGTGTTGGCGATGGCATTACGCAGAGTCGGTGGATGCCTATGGACAATTGTGGACCGTTTAGGAATGTCACAGATATTCTCAAAGATATCGCGCAGGTTTCTCTTCCATATTTTATCACTGAAAAAATAAATTTACATTTCGTACGAATAGGCAAAGTGTTGTTACAGAATAGTGTGTAGTTAATGTAGCATTGGTGTTATGGATGTCAGTCGTTGCTTTCTTTTAATAATTATTTATGAAAGCTACTTTGAAATATTAAGCATTAAGTGATTAATAAATGTTTGTTAGCTTTGTACCGTTCGGGGTGTCTGTGACGGCTACAGACGATATAAATGTGTATATCAAATTTACAACTTACATCTGTCGACAGTGGCGTACCGTGGGTCAACGCATGGGGGGGGGGGGGGCACCGAGCGTGGCCGTACACAGAATTTTTTTCGGGGGGGGGGGGGGGCAAGGCGCGTACAATTTTGAAGAACTACAAAAGCGAGGGAGCGAAGCCACCGAGCTGGTCATGAGGACGTTTTGCATTTTTAAAATTGAAATTGAAGGATCTAGTACACACTTTTGATGGATTTTTTTTTTTAATTTTCAGTAGAAAAAATGTTAAGTATTCAAAATTTCTGGGGGGCAACCTCCACCCTGCCTCCCTGCTGCGTACAGCCATGGCACCGAGTGGAAAAGTTTGTGAGGGTGTGTGTGGTTATTTCTATTATGTTAACAATAACGACAGTAATCTCGAACCAATGTGTCTTTAGGGACGTGAAGCGTTTTAAAATTTTGGAAAAATGACGCATCTTGCTAGATACCACTCTGTTTTAATATTTTATGAGCGAAGCGAAGCGAGCGAGCCGAAAACTTACAATTTTTTTTGCAATAAAAGACATGTTATTTTATCATCACAATACACTATCGGACCACTATAGGGCCTATATGATATTTCAATCAAATATCTAGTCACCTCGCTGCCAATGACTCTATTTTAGCACGTTCCTGGTCTATTGTTTTCTGTCCGAAACTACAATGTCTCTAGCCATTACGAGCGAGCGAATCAAGCGAGGAAGCACACACTAACCCCTTCAGTAAATTACTTTGTGAGCATATGAAACATCTGAATTATTAATTTGGTCACCTCACTCGCCCAATTCGTTTGCTTAAAAAAAAAACAACATTAAATTATTTAACGAGCGAGCGCAGCGAGCGAGGAAAATTATACTTTTTTTCAATGTAGAAGAGTTATTTCGTTGTCGAAATATAAATATCTATATAATCTGTTTGATCCCCTGTCATGCCTGTGTGCTGAATATGAATCCGATTGGGTATCTCGCTCACCGTTCGGAACCAATACAAGCGAGCAAAGTCAGCGACGCCCGCCCACCCCCCCCCCCCCACACACAATATATATATATATATATATATATATATATATATATATATACCGTATATGTATGGGTTCGTCCGCAAAATACAGTAGATTTTTTTTTATAATTTTGTGAACCTCCTCGTTGCCCAAATTACGTTACTTTGCTAACTCGCTTCTCATATATTATTGCCGTGCCCAAAGTCATTTTGTTTCTAGCTTGTCCTAGAGGGAGTAGCGAGCTAGCGAACGAACAGATGGGAATTTTTGTTTATTGTCTAGGCCATCTACTGAAAGGGCCCCTTTTAGGTAAACTTCTTGGAGTGAAATCCACATGTGGTTATTACTAACATTCTATGAGTGGATCAATAGCAGCCTATAACATCAGATTGAGACACAAGATGCAAACTGATTCCTTTCATAAGAATAGTAATTAGAATCGGCATTAAATGCTAGCGAGCGAAGCAAGGGAGGAGCGCTTCCCGATGTACCATTTTCCTTTTCCTTGTTTCCCCCCTTTTTCTCTTTCCTTCTCCTTTCTTTTCTCTCTTTTTTTTTTTGCCAGACGATTGGGGGGGGGGGGGGCACGTGCCCCCGTAGTTACGCCACTGTCTGTCGAGTAGTTATAGTTTTAATCATTCAGAACACACGCAGGAACCTATACAACTGTGCTAAGCATTAAGGCAGATAAGGACGTAAGAATCACGAGCGATGCCAAAAATCCGGCCGCACACATTTAGAATGAACGGTTCAGTTTTGCACCCTAAATGCAACACTGGCAGCACCTTTGGGGTGCTATATGATAAAGGTGGAAAGATGCACCTTTTGTACTTGTTTGCAACCGGAAATTCGCGTTTGCACCCTTAAAGATACATAGTTGCACCTTTAAGGGTGCAGGCGGGAATTTCCGGATGCAAACAAGTAAACCCTGCAAGGTGCAACCAGGCAGCTATGCACCTTTAAGGATGCAGAAATTTTTGCATTCAAAAGGGTACAAATTTGCACCTTCCCTAAAGGGTACAAGGGTGCAAAATGTAGTTCACAACACTCATAAAGGTGCATTATGCTTCTTTGGGTGCAAAGTTGTACCCATAAAGGAGTTCCCGTTGTTGCATTTGAAGGGTGCAAAATTGAACTTTTTTCTGAAACCCGCCGCACACTATACTGTGAACCGCTTTTCAAACAAATGTCATTTAGCATTAAATATGAAAGCTTATGATAAGTAAAATCATCTTATTTGAAGTTCAGAATAATGATAAGAATGTAAGAATCGAAATTTTGGTTTACTCCAAGCTTGGTCGGAGTATAAGCGAGATCTTCTTCAAACCGTAGCCGATTGCAAGATTGCTGCGAGGTCACTACGATTCGGAATTGAGTTTGAATTTATCCCTACAGGGAGGCTCACGATAGCCCGGAATTTCGATTTTTATATTCATACTACTATTCGAAACTTTGATCATAAAGATTTCACATGTTTGAATGTTCATATCAAATGCTATTAAAAAATTTCCAAAATCGGCTCGCAGACGGATCGTATAGTGTGCGGCGGGCTTAAGTGTGCAGGGGCAACATGGGTATAAAAAAGTGTGATGCCAAGGTGTAAAAACGCTAAAACAAGAAATCTTTGTCTTTCCATTCAAGCTTCACATAAGTGATGAAATTGCAGGTGAAGTGAGCCGGGAAGTATCAGTTGTTACTGCAGTCAGCAAGCAGATCTCATCGACTGACGTCGCTCTTGTGTCAGAGATTATTTCACATATTGTGCAACAAAATGTTACAAGCCAAGAGGTATTTCACACACTTATATTTTTATTTGAAATTTAATATTTAGTTTGTAATTGGTTCCTAATTCTGAGCTTTTAACCTACCTCCATCAGGCCTTAAGAAATTGGTAAAAAAAAGAAAGAAATACATAAAAAAAAAAAAACATACAAACAAACAATGAGGTATGTTGGACCTGCAATCAATTTCAAGGAATGCTCTTAAGGTTAAAAAATTTATGAAATAACAAAGATAATCGTTTACAAACAATGAATTTATGTTCTTAAAGCGACTCTCGAAGTCTGTGTAAAATTTGGCACAATTTCAATTTTCCCCGAAGTTTGAGATGACATTTTGATTAATACTTTTTAATGTATACAGGCGTTCTCTTCCTTGTGTTGTGTTCTATTTCTCAGGTAACAATTTATATCACGAGAACTGTAAGCAACATTGCCCAAGTAGAAACGAAGGAACTTGATGCTGCAGAGGAAGAATATGGGGCCATAAGTCAAATTTTACAAGCTTTTGAGGAACAAATCAGTCGTGTCGCAGTTGCCAACGGTGAAGTTTTCACCATTCAGGAACCAAATATAGCTGTACAGGTATTTTTTTTTAATCAACGTATAAACATAACAAATGCCTGGGAGGCGAAAGGCGAACTGAATCACTATAACCTTCGGGTCTCTCCTCCCGATATCACTGATTGGGGGGAAGTGTGAAGGTAGATCACATACACCGGGGTTTCCCCCTACTCTTATACGAATAATGCAGTGGGATCTTTAACGTGCAAAGGTGGTGACTCTCCTTTACACGGGACCTACATTTAACGTCCTATCCAAAGGACGGAGTGTTTTCCACTGCAGCATAGCCTGCATCTATGAAACAGGGAAGGGGCGCGATAACACACAACGTAGGCTTCAGCCATCCATCTGGGTTGGACTCGAACCCACGATCTTTGGTTCGACAGGCAGACGTTTTATCGACTGAGCCAACTTGCTCGGGGGGGGGGGGGGGGGGGGAGGGATGGGGTCCAGTATAATTGACCACAATTGAACCGAATTATATCTGCAACAAGAGAATTCTGTCACCGAAATTATGCTTGCTTACTGACATTTTCACACAGTTGTACCGCCTATCCCCTCTTTGATGCTTGCACTATTTTGATTTCCACAATTTTGCCGTTTACGAAACAGAGTAGTTAATGTTCATCGTACTATAAATTTGTTGGCGATGTTACTAATGGAACGGCTCTACAGTTGTGCAGTGAAGTGAGTCCACTTGGTTCAGAATATTATTCCAGGGATAATTCCTGGTTAACATTTGCCCCGGGCGCCGTACGATAACTTTGGTCTAAGATTTTTCGGAGGCATTGTAGTTGGCTACGATGTCTACGATGTCTACGATGCCTGCGATGCCTATGATGCCTCCGGTGTTTGTGTTTACATTATCTGCGGTCATCGTGCCATCTTCCACACTGGCCATCCGGGGACAGGTCGTGGCATAAAGCCGCTCGGAGATTGTACGATAATCGTGCAATATCCGCAGCCAGAAATCGTACAGGGCCCGTGCGGGGGCCTCGGGCTGATCCTGCAGCCCGAGGCCTCCGCACGTAGCAAGTGCAGGAATCTTGCAATACATGATAATTATTTTTGCGGGCAACGGGCTCGCGATTTTTCAAATTTGTATAACTCCTCGCAAAACAAAATCATAGAGGCTGCCGGGAGCCCATGAATCCGTATGGAAATCTTAAGATCGCCTCCTGCCTCCTCAAGGCGGCCGCACGGATAGGTTACGGGCAGGATACGGGCCGGGGATACGGGCCGGGGATACGGGCCTGGGATACGGGCTCCGTACGCCGATCGTAAGCCTAATGTTAACCAGGCATGAGGTTGGACAGAGAAGCCTATATCATGCATGTACAGGTATACTGCCTTCAATCGCATGAAATTGTTCAAATGCGTTTATAATTCACATTGCAGGTCCAGAGCGTACTTGCTAATGATGCATTGACCGGTCTCGTGCTTTCAGTTACTGGGTACAGTCTCTTAGACTTGACTGAGTCCAATATTACCATCAATACTGCGACCCAAAATGACGTCACTGCTACTAGCCCTGATATCATTGCGCAGGTCAACATCCCATCGTCAGCCTTTTCGTCACTCACTTTGTCTACGTTGCCGCTATCACCATCGCAGTCGAATGGAAGTGAATACCACCGAATCACCTTCAGTTTATTTTCTAAACCGGTCCTGTTCGTTTCTCGAACACTGCGGAACATTAGTGCGATTAACGAGGATTTCAATAGGACGGCTAACACTCCAGTGATTTCTCTCACTGTTGGAGAAGGAGTTGTAGCGACCTTGACTGAATTCATCAATTTCACCTTCTCTACAATAATGGTATGTGTTTTTTAATCAAAGCAGAAAGCGCTTTCCCTGACTGTTACATTCCTACAATGTCTTTCAACAATGCATAACATAATACTTTTGCTTTCCTGCAATAATTAGCATGATAAAAGTTTTTGTGCACTTTCAGTTGTTTCTTTATTTAACATTTATCCACCTCATCATATCAGAGATTTTGTGAAATGAATAAGTAAGATATCTTTTGAAATGAATAAGTAACATAATAATCATTGGGTAGGAAGTGTGCCCATTACAGATTGGGTTAAATGTCATGTTAAAATGAAACATTGACCTGTATCAGAGATGCATGTACGTACTTTTCTGCAAGTCAGCAATTGGAGGAGAACAAGCATTTAGTTCTGATTCTGAATAAATTTGTATAAATTACCATAAAAAAATTTTGAGACGAAATTTCAGAATTCTGTGTAGAAGTTCTGTGTACCTCATGTAGTTCTGGCACATGAAACAAACAAAAAATCATCAGTCCACAAATGAAGGAGAGGAACCAATATAAAATATCACTATTTCTTGAACAAAAAATCCATACATTTTTAGTGTACGAATCCAATGCTTGAATTTTGTGTACCATGCCTCTCTTTATATATTTGTAGATTAATTTACTTTTATGCTCTGTGGACCCTACGGAAGACCAGCAATTTCATGCCTGGCACAGTAGAATGTGGGTTGTCCAGCCTCCTCCCCCCCCCCCCCCCCATATATTTACCGATTACATGCACTTCGATTGAACGGAAATTAAATACTATCAACTGCCATGTCTTTCCCTTTCTAGTCCGGTTACGTGAATCCAATGTGCTCATTCTGGGATGAAAATGAGCGGGATTGGTCTCAAGATGGCTGTGTTCTTATTTCTTCATCTGGAATCGCATCATCTGATGACAGCTATAATGACCTTGGACAGTACGATTCTTTCAATGACAGAGTCCGCTGTGGGTGTGATCATCTTACCAGCTTCGCTGTTATAATGGTCGGTGACTTTTTCCGATGTGCATGTACAAGTTCTGACTACTTGTCCCACATGTTTATACCGACCACGTCCACGATTTTCATATCGGCCTGTAGATCTGATTATTGCACGAACCTAATACTGGCCCAAACGGAGCTCGCATCAGCCCCAAAGATAAAAATCCTTCATTTCAGTTTCAATATAAGTTTATTCACTGTTTTAAATCATGAGCATTAATAGTAGAAACAGTGCATAACAGAATTAACAAAAATAAGTTATGATAGCAATAATAACAAAGATGTCTTTTCATCCATAAGTGTAATTCAGTATTAAGATAAATAATCATAAAAATGCACATATTTGACCAAAAACATAATGAGAATCAGAAAACAGGATAATATGTAGAAATCAGGACCAAAAATGGCCTCACATCACAGATCGTAAGAGATATCACTTTCTGTATTAGTTTCTTTTCCTAAATTTTACTTTACAGGACATTTATAGAAAGGAGAGTGTATTGGTGAAACCGAACAGGATCCTGACTTTTATAGGATGCAGCATTTCAGTCGTCAGCCTACTTATCACCTTGGTAACATACCTGAAGAACAAGTAAGCTCATGGAAAGTTGAGGCGTTATAGGATTATGTAAATGGTCAAACAAAAAAAGTGCACACACCCGCGTCCACACATTCAAAAATTATCTCATTTCTGTAGTACATTGCTTTCAAATGTCCTAAGCTAATGAATTGAATTGTGAAAAAAAAAAAATTAAGAGACCGCCATAATCTTGTGGTATTTTATCTTCAGTTATACAATTAAAAGTTTCCAAAGTCAATTAAGGAGAAGAGCGATATAACCTTTTTGAAAATTAGAATTAAATGACACCGTGAAAATGAAATCTTACACATATTGCACATCTGGTCATGAAAGGCTTTGTGAAATAAGTATAATAGAATAATTTTTGTTCTGTCACAAATAACTTGAATTTTCTCTTGCACAAATACCCCCCCCCCCCCCAAAAAAAAAAATGCTATGAAAAGATGATAATGATAGATAACTTTATAAAAATATACTTCCGCTGCGAAATTTACTAGCTTCACATATTGATTGATTCATTCATTCATTCTTTCATTCATTTCCGTTTCTCTGTGAAAATATCCAAGCGTAAAAAGTGTATATGAATTCAAAAGTAACACCATACAATGTAGTAATATTTGTGGGGAACATACCTAAACATAACTATATAGCTTGCAATAATAAGATAAAAGAAATGTTTTCTAATTTCATGAATAGATGAATAGTTGAACACAAGTTTTCTTTGACAATGACGCTTGCCAGAAGCTTGCCCGACATAGTAACAACTATGGAGACGTTTCTGAACAGAAACCTACATATAGAAATTTGAATACATTAGTAAACGGGTATATTGCAAACTATATTACATCCAAAAGAAAGACGGCCACATTCTTAAGGTTTAGGTCTACCCCCAACTTGCAGTTTAAGAATGAAAGAAACGAAACATTTGCTTCTTTTTTGTGGGTTTGATGGGTTGTGTGTTTTTTTTTTGTTCTATATCGTTTCTATTGATTTTCTTGAATGTCCGAATCCTTGTAGGAGTGTGATCACTTCGGGAAAATCTGCATTCATGCCCAGAGAGGCCTACTACATCTTCATCTGTCTGTGTTTGACCCTACTGTGTCTCTACGCAACATTCATCATCATGATCTCCCTGGATTCCATCAGAGATTATCGTGAAGTTCATCCTGGACCATGTGGATTCCTCACGGCTCTCATTCACTATTTTGTTCTGTCTTCCATCGCGTGGATGGGTGTTAAAGGGTACAATATCTACCTCGGCATCGTGAAGATCTTCAACACCTACATCCCGAATTTCATGATGAAGGCCATGTTAGCTGCATGGGGTATTTTTTGTTTGTTTGTTTCTTTTCTTATAAAAGTATAGCTACAGAGAACTTGTGAAAATCATGTCATTTCATGACATCCATGTTGTACTGGCAATAACCTGCATTTACACACATTAAGCTCTAAAATAAATACAAAAAGTGTCTTAAATGTCGAAACATCAAAACAGTTGTTTAAATTGACACATTTTGGACCAGCGTGGTCGCCCAAATCTCAGTAATATTCTGTACGGCAGTCATCCAGATACTTCCTCATTAATAGTGAAGTACCCAAGCAAAGACGGGAAAAAACATCGCAACGAAATATATATCAGTGGTAAAACATGTCGTATATAAATCGGGCATTGTCGATTGTAGGTTGAAAAGTTATTTCATTTTAATTCTCATTTCAGGAGTTCCTGCACTCATCGTGGTTCTTACAGGAGCTATTGCTAGAGCTGATTATGCTCATTATGATCTGTAAGTCATAACATTCCAACGTGTGACTTTTATCGCATGGGATTTTTATCAAATCACGTCGCCAATATTTCATCAAGTCAAGTTACCTCATTAAAGTCGAGTCCACATTGAGACGAACTTGTCTTGATTACTACGTACAAATGATTATCCATCAATATATTTCCAGTAAGTGTGGATGTGTATGTTTGTCTAATGTCGAATAGATTAACACATAAAGCTAAGATTCAACACTTTCACCGTCTCAGGAATGGAAACATGCATGTTTGCTTCATGACTACATGACAGATTAAATGTGTTTTCATTTTATTCTGTTCTCAATGAATGTATGCATTCTGAATATCAACAGATGTTTTCTACAATTCTGGTCTCAAATTGCTGGTCTCCTGATTCCCATGTCTATCATCCTCCTCATCAACATTGGCATATTCATCGCAGTGGTTCGAGAGTTGAATCGGGAAGACAGAACAGTCCGTAAGGTGAATGGTCCGACTAACATACTTCATCGAAAGAGAGTCAAGGCCGTTCTCATCACAGTCTGCTTAATGCTAATTTTAGGTCTGACCTGGGTTACTGGATATCTTCTCTTGATCCCGTTTTTAAGTCAGGTACAGTCGACTTGCTTCATGCACACTAGCAACACTTTGAAAACAACCTAGTAAGATTTGAATAGATTACCAGATCAGCCGGGCACTCACATTGTTTCTAGTCAAAATGACCAGAATTCTAGTTAATTTAATGTAGAATAAAGAACACCGGCGTAAATCCACTTTGAGGAGTGGGGGGGGGGGGGGGGGGGGGAATGATCGAATTTTTGACGATTTTTTTTCTGTCGATCTCACACCTAAGTATAAGTACACACCCTCACCGACCCCTACAGACCCCCTTACACACATTTTAATAGTCATTTTTTGAGCGAGTGAAGCGAGCAAGCCTTAATCGCATTTTTGAACAGAAATTCCAAAATATGACGAACGAGCGAGGCGAGCGAGCACAAAATAACCACTTTTCTCATTTTTAATCTCATTTTCGAATAGAAATTCTAAAATATGACCAGCAAGCGAAAAAAGCGAGCCCAAAATAACCACATTTTGTTTTTTTAATCGCATTTTCAAATAGCAATTATTCTAAAATATGGTTGTTTATGACAGATATTCAGAGGTTTTACTAACTGATTAATTGAAATATATTTTCTTCCTTTAAAAGTGGGGGGGGGGATATTTGTACATGCCATCCCCCCCTCTCCAGAAAGTGGGGGGATATATCGCCCCCATCTCCCCCCCCCCCGGATTTACGCCAATGCTAAAGAATATAAATTTACGAAGAACCCTCGGTACCGAAATAAAGCACGCGTACGTATTGTGGTACATGGTACGTGGTACAGCCTACAGCCCCATATCGCGCGTCATCGATAAACGGTTTCACGTGTAGTATTACAAACATTACAAAAAGTGGTTAAAAGCATGCATATTCCCGGGGATTTATGGGGGGGGGGGGGGTCTGTTGGACTCATCGAGGTTCAATTATATATTTTCAGAGTTTGAAATTTAATGTGAATCACCTTTTCCATATATTTAGATAAATGCTAGGGGAATTAGCTTAATTTCAAATTCCCGGTATTTGTGTATTAACGTATGGCAGCTAGAGGGTCAAAAGCATGCATAGTACCCGAAATTTATGGGGAGTCTTTGAATTTTCCAACCTATCTTTTCCAACCTATGGCAGGCAAGATTTTTTAAAGTAAAAAATATGCATATTCCCGGGGATTTATGGGGGTCTATTTGACTCATGGAGCTTTAATTATACATTTTAAGAGTTTGAAATTTTATGTAAATTACTTCTTCCGTAAATTCAAATAAACGTGAGGAGAATTAAAATCATTTCAAAATATCTTGTTTTGCGTGTTAGTCTGTGGCAGCTCTTAGGACAAAAGCATGCGTAGTACCCGAAATTTATGGGGAATCTTTGAATTTTTTTTGGAGCCTTTGATAATCTTTCCCAAAGTCTCAAATTACATGTGAATCACATTTGAAACAAATTCAAACCAGTAATAGGGGAACTATAATCAAAATAAATAATCAAAATCCCTGTTTTCACGTTTTATCCCTGTGGCAGGTGATTCTGTCAAAAAGCAGGCATGATCCTGAAGATTTATAGTGGCATTTATTGAAAAATAAAGTTTTATGAAATGTTCTATTAACTATCCATTCTTCTATTTGTGCAAAAATCAGACTTTAAAAACAAAGTTTTAGATATGGAATATCAAGAATAGATTAGACATGTTTTCACACGTTATATCAATGGCGGACGCAATTTTCCGAGTCCGATTTTAACACAGCATTTACCCTTGCCAAAACGTACTACGGAAGTAGGCGAGAGTAATTTGTCTTGTAATCCAATGTCTTTAGTAGAACAAACTGTATACGAGTCAAAATTGACTCGGATTCCAGTAAAAATGACTAGAACTCTGGTCATTTTGACTAGACATGGTGCAAGTGCCCGGTTGATGTGGTAATCCAGTCTAATCTTACTGAATTGATTTTAGAGTGAACCAAATGCACATGCACAGACACACGCCCTCACACATGCACGTACACGCACGCACACGCACATGTGTAGTGACATGCTTTATGGAAAAAAAAACAGGAAACCCAACTTTTACAATCAACGTCTTTTCCTTTTATACGATACCCAAAATGCTTTGAAATTTGGTAGGTATTTGGTATTTGCAATTAACACATGTATTGAATGGTAGATTTCAGCCTGGCAGCAACATAGCCCACATACTTGGCAAGCTGCCCTACTATTTTGTCAAGCAGGTGGAGGTATGTGTTTTTGATGTGTTTACATGACCCTGACAAAATGGATTTACTGGGGGTTTTTTTGACAAAGCAATACAACTTTCAACATTTCATAACTTTTGACTGAAATTATCATTTTACACCCAAACTGCACTTAAAGAAAACTACATTACTGGTGATTGTTCTGTGTGAATTTGAATGAGACACTTTTGAGTTATCATGGTTGAAAAGAAAATGGATTTTCTCTATCGTTGAGAGCACTTTGGGACAGTAAAGCCTATAGTCGAAGGGCACTTTCCGGGAAGTCCTGAAGGAAATATTGGTCAGTTTTTACATTTTAGGAATTTATAGCCATAGCTCTTCTTCTGACAAAATTTGGGACACGGGCCTTATGTGGAAATTCTTTCCCCATCTTTTAGGGGCCGTCTGACAACCCCTCCCGACGGAAAATTTTGTCAGTTTTTGTGTTTTGGTAATGTATAGTCATGACTTGTATAGTTCCTTCTGACAAAGTTTGGTGCATTATGTTAGATGGGGTGAAATCAA
>CM057169.1:17833836-17870836 GCA_029962745.1 Echinometra lucunter
AACATTTTGTCAGTCAACATCTCATGCGTATGGTGGCCCTGAAGTACAGGTCATTTGCGACGTGAATTTCGCATCCCAGGTCCTGAATTTTGCATCCCAGGTCCTGAACTTCGCATCCCAGGTCATGAATTTCGCATCGCGGGTCGTGAATTTCACGACTTGGGATGCAAAGTTCGCGCCGCGGGTCATGAATTTCGCATCGCGGGTCGTGAATTTCACGACTGGGTTGCAAAGTTCGTGCCACGGGTCATGAATTTCGCATCGTAGGTCGTGGATTTCGCGCCACGGGTCATGAATTTCATGACCTGGGATGCAAAGTTCAGGACCCGGGATGCGAAAATTCAGGACCTGGGATGCGAAATTCACGTCGCACATGACCTGTCGTCGAGCGTACTTCAGGGCCACCATAGCCTACCGACATCACAAAGTACGTTCGACGACATGTCGAGACGGCGCTTCTGGGAATATATACAATGACCTTCTGTGCCGTCCTCAGCTTTCGACAAGATTAATCATGCAATCCTTTATCCATGCTCATGGACACATTCGGAGTAGTCGCTACTGTGTCAGCCTGGCTTTCTTCGTATCTCTCGGACACACAACAATAACAATCAATGGTGTAGAGGAAAAAATCAGTGGTGGCACATCTGATCTCATTCCACTTCAATTCGATGTCCCACAGTGATCTGTGGTAGGACCACTTTGTTCATATGCTATACTATCCCGGTCCGGGATATCATCGTTTCAGCAGTATGATGTACGCAGACGATACCCAGTCCTACTCTCTGTGAAATCTACGGACAGAAATAAGATCGTAAGAAACTTGAAGTGTATTTGCGTCTTTTTGTAAGACATCCGGAAATGTATGGAAAGTAAATGCTCTGAATGAGAGTTACGTGAAAGTGCTCCATGTGACGTACTCTCACTTCAGGCCCTGCATAGACTTGGCCCCCATTTCATCGGAAGACTGCCATCATCACACGTAGTTCTTGACCTTGGTAGCACTGAGAAGAATACGACAGATTCGCACCCTTCTCAATAAGCAAACGACAGAGGGGTCTATTACATGCATTCGTAACATAGGTTCTTGACTTTCCAACAGCTTAGCTTCTGGCAAGGAGATCAATAAACTGCAAAGAATCCAAAACTCGGCAGCTCGACTCGTATCCAGGCGTAAGATGTGTGATTAGACCCATACTCAATGAACTTCATTGGCTGCCTATCAAACACTGAATCCAATACAAAGTCATCCTGTTTGTCTACAAGACTCTTCACAATATGGCACCTGAATATATATCTGAACTGGTCAGTCCGATACGTGTCTCCGAGAATATGCTTCAGGTGAACCGTGAAGGAACCAAATACTACACGGAAAGGGCATTTAATTTGCATATATATGCAGGCCCAGTCCTATGGTACGCTCTCACACCATCTCTCCGAGTCAGTCTAGTCCTCAACTCCTTTAGCGATAACTTAAAACACACCTATTTCGTGAAGCTTACAAAGATAATCATTTCTAAAGTTGTTATAATTTTTTCATTATTGTTGAATTGTAATACTCATGTCGTAATCTAGTCATTTATTATTGTTAAAATGTGGATGTTAAGACAATGTTAAGTCTTGAAAGAGCATGTCATTATCGAATTATTGTTGAATATTCATATCGACTGTTAAAAGAACTGTTTAGCGGGGAAAAATGCAAAATTTTGAAAACTCATATCAGATTTATCCGATTTTCAACAACTTTTCACTGTTTTTGTTTGGATCTTCTTCTAGTCTTTTTTTTTTTTTTGTATTGGAATGAACTTCATGTCTTTGTAGACTTGCCTTTTTAAAAAGAAAATCTAATGGAAATACACGTATATGAATTTCAGTTAGACAAAATTGGATTATAATACAGTAAGCTTCTCTCAACGAAATTTAATTCCAAACGGATGAAATTGAATGAGGAGCAGACAAAAATGGGTGGGAAACCTACATTTTCATTATTACTGATACTATGATTCAATATCAACTTCAATAACCTTTTCTGAATGTTTTGCCATTAATTTTATGACCACCCAGAAAACAGTGTAGGACGATTTTCACATTGTCACATTGTGGGTTGTTGTTTTGTTTTGTTGTTTTTTTGTTGGTGTTTATTTTTGTTGTTGCTTTTTTTTGGGTATGTTCTAACCGAAAATAATCGTGGATTTTTGTTTTTGTTGCATTTTTTTATGGGGGGGGGGAAGTGATTATTTTTTCGCAACAACATTAGATGCACCACTTTGTTACATGTTTATAAAGTTTCCCCGTGAGCAAAATTTTTTCCCCAAACAGGTTTGCGAAATACGACTGGATTCAAGAATAGCTATGATACTTTAACTATTTCTGACGGAATAAACACCAAAAATATAATGTTAATGAGAGTGGGAGTCGAACTCTAGACTTGACGTTCATAGAACGACCGTCCATCCAATCGAACCACGATCAGCTCTTACCGTGCGTTCTTTGTGACATTTATACTTGGAATTCATTGCTAGTCTCACTTCTCAGACATGTTTCTAACAATTCTGTCATAGGTTTTACATGTGCCTATAGATAAACCTGTTTGGGAAAAAAATATTTCGCCACCCCCCCCCCCCCCCCCCCCCCGCGAGTAGAAAAGTAGGGTTGAAGTTCCGTTCATATGACTTACGAGTAGGTTCATCACAGTGTTTCCCCTCGTAATGATTCTGACAGTCACATTCGTATTGTCCTTGTCTGATGTTACGGCATGCACCATTGACGCACGGGTTGCCTTCGGCACATGGATCTGTGGAATCTGTCAAAAGGTTAATTTAGCTATTAACTTACAGGTAATCATCTCTGTTATACAGGGTAAGTAAAAAACAAAAATACACACTTGTTGAATTTCCTGTTGGTGCCATGGAGCTATAGGAATATGAAATAATGTGTGATTTCACGCTTGGTGTTGGTGTTGAGCTCTTAAAAGCCAAGTCACCGCAAGATGAAATTCATTTCAACAAAAAAAAATTTTAAAATCCAAACAAAACAGTAAAAATTATAATTTTTTGAATTTTTGCTATTTTTTTCATAAAGCAGTTCTTGAACAGTCGACATGAATATTCAATGAGCTGAGTGATGTCATATACCCACAATATTCCACACATTATGTGTACTGAAATGAGAAAAAAAATATATTTTGGCTATAAAATGTAAAATATGTCCTAAATACTCCTTACATATTTACAAAATGGAATTTAGTCGAATATGTGTAGACATGATGAATGACTTTCGAGTTTTGATGAAAACTCGAATTTTTGTATAAATTGTTCTGGAGAATAGTAAGTGTATGACATCATCAACTCATTCGGTTGAATACTCAAATCGACTGTTCGAGAAGAAATTGTGAAAGTTTGAAAATTCACAACTTCCCCATTTTGCATCCGATTTTCATCAAATATTCACTCTTTTGTTTGGGATTTTGTATTCTCTTTATTGGAATGAACTTCATCTTGCCGTGGACTTGGCCTTTAATGGTAACATTTTGCCGCGAAATCATGATCTAACAGTTTATCTAACACCCATGATATGAAATGAGACAGAAATCGGCCAGTGTTAGGTTTTTGGACCATTTGTGACGTATTTCCGGTCAGTGATGTTTAATTTTGGCCGAATCCGTCTCCTGAACCAAGCTCGGTAGTCTGTGTTAAATCTCCAGTACAAATTCCAATTGACAATAAACCCCCAAGGATGAGGAAATTTTCATTTAATGCTCGATGTTAGTGTTATTGTTCCCAGCTAGTTTTGTGATACTTTGAGGACTTGTGAATGGGTCCTGAGAAGTTGTGTGCATTTTGCTTTTAAAAAAATTTGTCATACAGACCTAGGCCAACTTTTGGTGGGGCGTTAAATCTACAATACTAGACGGGCCTCTTGCCAGGACTTATATTTCAATACCTTTCAGTGAGGCTAAACGCACGATTAATATCTAGTCACCATTTAGAGAGATTCGATAATATGTAGAAATTTTGCGCACTAAAGAAGCCAAGAAATCCAAATTATTGATAGGAATAGCTTTAAATCAACAGCCACAATGAATATCTAATTATCATTCCATGGCTAATTTGCATTCATGTGCGAAATTTGGCTGTTTGTTTGCCGAGTACTTGCGCTGCGCCGTCCAATCCGGCGCCCAGCTGAAGGAGCTTCCAAAGCATTTTCTGCTCCAAGTAAGAAATTCTAGAGAACTTTAATTTAAACTTGATAGGAATCAAGACTATTCATTTCTTTGAGGTTCCATATCACACTCTCAATCAAATAAGATTTGCTCTTAGAATTACCAAACTGCTCGTTCAGTTATATGATTACTCAGACTCATGATATCTAAAAACAAATTATTGCGGTATGAAAGTATCAACTCCCGGTAATCAGGCGCGATTCTATAGCAAACACTTTTGGGGGAAGGGGTACCGGTGGCTTGGAGGATATAAAATAAAAATTACACCTATATCATCCAAAATTTTTGCGAGCTTGAGTGTTTTTGTAATGGGGGGCTTCAATCTCTAGAGCCCTCTTCGAACCGCACCATGGGCCCTCTTAGAATTTTTATTTGAAAAACGGTTTTAGAACTCGAATTTTATCACAAATTTGTCTCTTAAAACCAACACTAAACACCCATTCCGAGTCTGAAATTACCCAAAGTGTAATACATCAGGAGAATTTAAACATTAAGTCATCAAAACGTAAAAAAAAATCAGGTAACTTATGGAGACAAAAAAGCACATTTGGGTCTTTATGGTGCTACAATTCAAAATCAAAACACATGCCCGTGCAAGCAGCAAAATATCACGAGAAGGAAAAACACATTTTTCTATTTAAAAAAAAAAAAACATAAAGAATGATACACAAAGAATTTGATCACCATCATTGAGACATCCTAAAGATAAATGGTTTACAATGGTTCATTGTACTTAGCTTTTCTTATTTATTCTAATTCATAAACATGATAAATGAATAATAGATTCAATAAATGACTTTGACAATATCTTGTCAGGTGTAGTGCGACTCATTTTCCAATGATTTTACTCATACAGTAAAACTTTATAATTTTCGTGGCAGCTAGAAAACATGAAGCTCTTGACATGATCCAATTTTGTCTCCAGATAATTTACCAGTGTATTTTCACACTCACTTGTTATATCAATGACAATGATTTCCACATCCAAGAGAAGATCGGCGGATCTAGTCTTTCTACCAATCACAGCTAACCACATTTCATTGGATTCGGCGTAGACATCACCAAGATGAGAATTTCTAACATATCCACGGAAGGTTCTGATGACAGACTGTGTGTCAGACGGGTTGTTACCTGTCCCTATTTGCACTTGGGTGTAACTGTTTTCAAGACGTACATTTTGCATCACGATTCGAAACCCATACGTGTTGTTGGTTTGAAATAAGAAACTCCTGTAATACGCTATTGCTGATGTTAGTGGAACAGTGACACGCTGTGAGTCGTTAATCTTAAGAAATGTCGGTGAATCTGAAAAGAAATTATCATGCGTTTTAAAACCTATTTGCTAGGTAGGAGGGGGGATATTATATATTCATGTATATTCATATGAACGCTTTCTCTTATCTTTGAAGCTATTTACTATACATCATTCCTATTGCACACATTTGTGCCTTTTCTTTTCTAATGTGTTTTCTTATCATTAATTTGATACTTTAGAAAGGCTTGTTTCAAGTTGACTTCCTTGATTTGTCAGTCATGTCAGTGTTTGGTCTAAACCCGAAAGAGTCCCTGGTCAAATCCCTCATCATTATTGGAAAGATAATCTTGATCTGAATGCCGCCGTTCATCTTTCATTGCATAACGTATTTTGATGAGCCGACAATAGAAAACTGAAAAAATAAAGATGTACGAATTTCAGAAGTGTCTTATACCTAACGGTTTGTTAGCAATTACAGGATGTAGTACAATAACAAAATTGATAGACATGAAGACTATATACTTACTACACAGTGCTTCATCCTCGTAACTGTCACAATTGTAAAACCCATCACAAAGCACAGTCGGTGACACCCTCATGCTGGAGCAATTGAACAAATCTAAGAATTAAAAAAAATGCGAATTGACTTATATTTTATTATGAGTCTAAAAAATAAATAAATAAAATAACCCATTTGAAGTACAGAGGCGCGCCTTATAATGCGTTCAATTATGGAAATAGTTTTGTGTAATGCAGGATAAAAAATAATTTCTTCAACAAAAAAAAGAGAATGAATTAACAAACAAAAAAATTCCATTACCGTCAAAAGATCCTAAATCAGGGTATTGCCTTAGAATTTTGGATTACATTATTTTCTATATTTGAAGAGCTTGATTCCAAGAGGAACTAAAACCATTTTTGACCAAAATTGATTTTATAAGTCAAATATGTGCATCTCAGACATGGGAATCAAATGCATTATATCGTATTTAAAAAAATATTTTTTGAAGGTTGAAAAAACTGTTACAAATTCAGGTTTCATTCCAAAAGGAGCTAAATCCAAAACGGTTTCATTCCAAAAGAAGCTAAATCCACTATGGTATTTAGGATTTGTTCATTTAACCACAATACCTTAAGCTATATGCATTCAGATTTTTAAGCACATATTTCGGCTACCAGTCTACATCATCAGTGCAAACGTTTGGCATGGGTAAGCCAATTTAACTATTTTTATGAATAATTTTGGATTTAGCTCCTTTTGGAATGAAACATCGAAAAAATTCCTGTCTTGCTGAAAGATGGGAAATTCAATAAAAAAATCAAAAATTAGATTCTCAAAAAATAAACATCAGAAAAGATGTAAAATGTTCTCTGCCAGCAATATTAATGCGTTTCATGTTAAATTTTAATTGTTAAACGTGTTTGAATATGCAGAAATTGACATTCGACTAAGGTTTCATTCCAAAAGGAGTTAAACTCATGAAAATTTTATTTTAAAAAATTCATTGAAATTCAAAAAGACCAGGTAGATTTTTTTCTAATCTTATATTACTGGTCCAGTCTGACCCCTCTAAAACCTATAACAATATAGATGCATGGGTAAAGGGAAAGTGAAGAAATAGAAAAGCGTGATTTATTCAGAAGTAGCTAGAGTGGATTAGCTCCTTTTGGAATGAAACTCTTCATTTTAATGCAATGTAAATTAATCCTCTCATACTTACAGTTCATTCTACTTGACTTTTATCATGAATAAATAAGAGAATAGATTTTCGACTTTGACAATTTTAATTCTTCTCGGATGTAATCTGTCCTATTCTCCAATGATTTTACCCATATAGGCAGTGAATTTAATCATTTTCATGGCTGCTAGAAAACATGAAGCTCTTGACACGATCCAATTTTGTCTCCAGATAATTTACCAGTGTATTTTCACACTCACTTGTTATATCAATGACGATGATTTCCACATCCAAGAGAAGATCGGCGGATCTAGTCTTTCTACCAATCACAGCTAACCACATTTCATTGGATTCGGCGTAGACATCACCAAGATGAGAATTTCTAACATATCCACGGAAGGTTCTGATGACAGACTGTGTGTCAGACGGGTTGTTACCTGTCCCTATTTGCACTTGGGTGTAACTGTTTTCAAGACGTACATTTTGCATCACGATTCGAAACCCATACGTGTTGTTGGTTTGAAATAAGAAACTTCTGTAATACGCTATTGCCGATGTTAGTGGAACAGTGACACGTTGTGAGTCGTTAATCTTAAGAAATGTCGGTGAATCTGAAAAGAAATTATCATGCGTTTTAAAATCTATTTGCTAGGTAGGAGGGGGGATATTATATATTCATGTATATTCATATGAACGCTTTCTCTTATCTTTGAAGCTATTTACTATGCATCATTCCTATTGCACACATTTTTTCTTTTTCTTTTCTAATGTGTTTTCTTATCATTAATTTGATACTTTAAAAAGGCTTGTTTTAAGTTGACTTCCTTGATTTGTCAGTCATGTCAGTGTTTGGTCTAAACCCGAAAGAGTCCCTGGTCAAATCCCTCATCATTATTGGAAAGAAAATCTTGATCTGAATGCCGCCATTCATCTTTCATTGCATAACGTATTTTGATGAGCCGACAATAGAAAACTGAAAAAATAAAGATGTACGAATTTCAGAAGTGTCTTATACCTAACGGTTTGTTAGCAATTACAGGATGTAGTACAATAACAAAATTGATAGACATGAAGACTATATACTTACTACACGTTGCTTCATCCTCATAACTGTCACAATTGTAAAACCCATCACAAAGCACAGTCGGTGACACCCTCATGCTGGAGCAATTGAACCAATCTAAGAATTTAAAAAAGTGCGAATAGGCTTATATTTTTTTATGAGGCAAAAATAAATAAATAAAACAACCCATTTAAAGCACAGAGGCGCGCCTTATAATGCGTTCAATTATGAAAATAGTTTTGTGTAATGCAGGATAAAAAATAATTTCTTCAACAAAAAAAAAAGAATGAATTAACTAAAAAAAAATTCCATTACCGTCAAAAAGATCCTAAATCAGGGTATTGCCTTAGAAATTTGGATTACATTATTTTCTATATTTGAAGAGCTTGATTCCAAGAGGAGCTAAATCCATTTTTGACCAAAATTGATTTTATAAGTCAAATATGTGCATCTCAGACATGGGAATCAAATGCATTATATCGTATTTTAAAAAATATATTTTGAAGGTTGAAAAAACTGTTACAAATTTAGGTTTCATTCCAAAAGGAGCTAAATCCAAAACGGTTTCATTCCAAAAGAAGCTAAATCCACTATGGTATTTAGGATTTGTTCATTTAACCACAATACCTTAAGATAATGCATTCAGATTTTTAAGCACATATTTCGGCTACCAGTCTACATCATCAGTGCAAAAGTTTGGCATGAGTAAGCGAATTTAACTATTTTTATGAATAATTTTGGATTTAGCTCTTTTTGGAACGAAGCATCGAAAAAATTCCAGTCTTGCTGAAAGATGGGAAATTTAATAAAAAATTAAAAATTAAATTCTCAAAAAATAAACATCAGAAAAGATGTAGAATGTTCTCTGCCAGCAATATTAATGCGTTTCATGTTGAATTTCAATTGTTAAACGTGTTTAAATGTGCACAAATTGACATTCGACTAAGGTTTCATTCCAAAAGGAGCTAAATCCATGAAAATTTTAATTTAAAAAATTCACTGAAATTCAAAAAGACCAGGTAGATTTTTTTCTAATCTTATATTACTGGTCCAGTCTGACCCCTGTAAAACCTATTACAATATAGATGCATGGGTAAAGGGAAAGTGAAGAAATAGAAAAACGTGATTTACTCAGAAGTAGCTAGAGTGGATTAGGTCCTTTTGGAATGAAACTCTTCATTTTAATGCAATGTTAATTAATCCTCTCATACTTACAGTTCATTCTACTTGATTTTTATCATGAATAAATAAGAGAATAGATTTTCGACTTTCTCCAATGATTTTACCCATAGAGTGAAATTTAATCACGTTCAGACTGCTAGAAAACATGAAGCTGTTGACATGATCTAGTTTTGTCTCCAGATAATTTAACAGTGTATATATTTACACTCACTTGTTATATCAATGACAATGATTTCCGCATTCAAGTAAACACCAGCAGTTCTAGTCTTTCTACCAATCACAGCTAACCACATTTCATTGGATTCGGCGTAGACATCACCAAGATGAGAATTTCCAACATATCCACGGAAGGTTCTGATGACAGACTGTGTGTCAGACGGGTTGTTACCTGTCCCTATTTGCACTTGGGTGTAACTGTTTTCAAGACGTACATTTTGCATCACGATTCGAAACCCATACGTGTTGTTTGTTTGAAATAAGAAACTCCTGTAATACGCTATTGCCGATGTTAGTGGAACAGTGACACGCTGTGAGTCGTTAATCTTAAGAAATGTCGGTGAATCTGAAAAGAAATTATCATGCGTTTTAAAATCTATTTGCGAGGTAGGAGGGGGGGGGGGGGAGTTATTATATATTCATCTATACAGGGTGGCCCAAACAGAACGGAACTCCTGTGATCCTTCATTTCAGCGAGATAAATGATATTAAGTGATAATTGTTGACTTCTTTCAAAACAGAATTCTCTTTCCAATAATAATGAATACCAAGATCGCTCCGTTTGACCCACGCGTTTAGATGTCAGAGTTCATTCTTTGAGGCAATGTCATCTTCAAAATTTGCTAATTTTGCGACCAAATTCATGTAATTCAAGGCCCTGTCCCATACTATCGTTCAACGATTCCGTCTGCCTCCGTCTAAATAGGGAGCTTTCGCAAACAGGACGGTACGGCTACTGGACGGAGAGTTCAGAGACCGTGACGATTGTAGCGCACAACTTCCCGTCCTGTCGCGTTAGCTGTTTCGCTTACCGAGTGCGGAGACGGGAACGTGGATCGGCCCTACAGATTCAGGATTTACCGCCGCAACAATACGGGCTGACGTCACATATTGGTCTAGCATTCCGTTTTCAGACCGAACCTTGAATCAGCCGAGGATCGTTCTGAAAATCAACAGGACGGTGGGTTCGAAGTTTCCGCGCATGCGCAGTTTCGTTTTCGTATCCGATTACCGTTCCAAAGCTCTATACCGTCCTGTTTGCGAAAGCTGTCAGATGGTGTCAGACGAAGGTAAATTCAAAAAATTGTGGCTATGAACTAGCGCAGTCTGCCAACGTCTAGATACGTCTGTAAACCAGCTGAAGAACGAATTTTAAACGTCAAGTAAACGTATACGCGTTCGTTTCTCAGACGGAATCATTAGAAGGCTTTCGCAAACAGGACGGTACGGCTATGGGACGAAGAGTTCAGAGACCGTGACGGTTGTAGCGCACAACTTCCCGTTCTGTCGCGTTAGCTGTTTCGCTTACCGAGTGCGGAGACGGGAACGCAACGATACGGGCTGACGTCACAAATTGATCTAGCGTTCCGTTTTCAGACCGAACCTTGAATCGGCCGCTGAGGACCGTTCTGAAAATCAACAGGACGGTGGGTTCGAAATTTTCGCGCATGCGCAGATTCGTTTTCGTATCCGATTACCGTTCCAAAGCTCTACCGTCCTGTTTGCAAAAGCTCCCTATTAAAAGGTAGTATGGGACAGGCCCTTAAGATGAAGGGAAATCTTCCACTTGATGCCATTAAATGTCGCATGACTGACTTTCCTTTAACTGAGAACGTGGTCATCGTTTGAAATAAAGGCATTCTTTCAGTGTTTCATTGAGGATGGGAGGATAGCGGGTTGCGGGAGGAGCAAGCCTAATCGCCATTGTCATGTTGATGAGCTAAATGTGTTAAGGGGCTGCCAGGGTATTTTGCCGGGGAGGGGGGGGGGAATGACCCATAGGGGGCTTTACTCACGTTTTAAATGACCAATAGGGTCATTATAAATATTTCCATCGGGTTCAGACAAAGAAAGTGCAGGTGCATCTTTTGTCAACCAAATAAAAGGCGCCCTTCCGCTTTCACGGTCCTCGTCCGTCGCCTCTGAACAAAGAACATAAAAACTTTGACATTCATGTCCTCTTTCCTATAATTGGGTGAAAGAATTAATGTTCACGGCATTGGCATAGTTTTTTTTATATATATAGATTTTAATGGTCGGATGGGACTGATGAGACGAGGAGTGTTTTCCTTTACCACTAACGGTGTATTTCATAACAGACTCTAGATCCATATCTCTGCAATCTATGTTTCAGGCCGAGATACCCCTACGCACAAACACCCTAACAAACAAACACACACACGCCCCAACACCTTCAACACAACATTGTACCACTGACATCCAAATTAGAAGTTTCCCATTCGACAACCCTTACGGTCAACTCATCAACATGACAATGGCGATTTATAGGCTGCTATCCTCTGCTCCACAATGGAAACACTGAGTGCCTTTATTTCAAACAGTTACCACGTCTTCAGTCGAAGGAAAACCAGGCACGCGTTTATTATCAGGCAGGGAGTCATTTCTATGGAATAGCATTGGGTGTAAGGTTTTCCCTTTATCAAAGATGAATTTGGCCGCAAAAGTAGCAAATTTTGAAAATGACATTGCCTCACGAAATGAGCCCTAAAATCTGAACGCCTGAGTCAAAATGGGTGATCTTGGTGTCATATTATTGGGAAAAGAATTTTCATTTGAATCAAGTCAACAATTATCACTTAATGTCATTTATCTCGCTGAAATTAAGGATCACAGGTGTTCCATTCTTTTAGGTCATCCTGTAAACATGCGTGAACGCTTTTCTCTGACCTTTGAAGCTATTTACATCATTCCTATGGCACGCAAATTTTGCTTTTTCTTTTCCAATGTGTTTTCTGATCATTAATTTGATCCTAAAAGAAGGCTTGTTTTAAGTCGACTTGCTTGATTTGTCAGTAATATGTCAGTATTTGGTCTAAACCCGAAAGAGTCCCTCGTCAAATACATGATCTGAATGCCGCTGTTCATCTTTCATGGCATAACTTATTTTGATGAGCCGACAAAGGAAAACTGGGGGAAAAAAAGATGTAAGAATTTCTACAGTGTCTTATACCTAACGGTATTTACAGGATGTAGTACAATAACAAAATTGATAGACATTAAGACTATACCGGGGGCCCGTTGCATAAAACTTATTATAATAGTAACTTTGCTATTAAAATAACTCTTCATGCAATACTGGATTTTGATTGGCTGTTGAGTATGGCATGTTGCTCAACAGCCAATCAAAATCCAGTATTCCATGAAGAGTAAATTTTAATAGCAAAGTTTCTATTATAGTAAGTTTTATGTAACGGCCCCGGGTGTTCCAGAAAAAGCGGAACGATGGATTTTCAGTACTTTACCTTCAAAAGTAGATAATCTTTTTAAATCAATCGGTAAAATAATACCAAGATCATTGAATTTAGTGAAGTAATTTGTATTCTATGCCCGTTTCTTAAATACAGTCAACTCAAATTTTTGGCGACTTATGAGAGCAGAATTGTGTCGGGATGGCCTTTCATAATACGATGTTTGAGGGAAGTCCACTGATGCATGTCAGCAACAAAACGTGTCATACACATGCGATATGAAAGGCCATTCCCGACACAATTCTGCTCTCCACTGGCGCGAGAAAAACATGCAAAATTCGAAGATAACTGTATTTTAAGAAACGGGCAGAGCCTACTTCACCAAATTTAGTGATCTTGGTATCATTATCTTTGGTAGAAGATGCTTTACCTACTAAAGTAAAAAGATTATCTACTTTCTGAAGGTAGAGTACTGAAAATCCACCGTTCCGCTTTTTCTGGGACACCCGGTATACTTACTACACGTGGCTTCATCCTCATAACTGTCACAATTGTAAAACCCATCGCAAAGCACAGTCGGTGACACCCTCATGCTGGAGCAATTGAACAAATCTAAGAATAAAAAAAAAAGTGCGAATATATTGTCTCATAAGGCAAAAAATATTATAGAAGAAAATGACCCATTCAACATGTTTAAAGTACAGAGGCGTGCCTTATAATGCGTTCGATTATGGAAATAGTTTTGTGTAATGCAGGATAAAAACAATTTCTTCAACAAAAAAAAGATAGAATTAATTAACAACAAAAAGCCATTACCGTCAGAAAGATCCTAAATCAGGGTATTGCCTTGGAATGTTGGATTACATTATTTTCTATCAATGCACTGTAAGTTAAACATCTAACATTAGTAAAGTCCATTCTACTTGACTGTTATCATGAATACATAAGAGAATAGATTTTCGACTTATTTGCCCATTTTAAGTCTTGTCGGATGTAAACTGTCCTATTTTCCAATGAGATTTTACCCATAGAGTGAAATTTAATCACGTTCAGACTGCTAGAAAACATGAAGCTGTTGACATGATCTAGTTTTGTCTCCAGATAATTTACCAGTGTATATATTCACACTCACTTGTTATATCAATGACAATGATTTCCGCATTCAAGTAAACACCAGCAGTTCTAGTCTTTCTACCAATCACAGCTAACCACATTTCATTGGATTCGGCGTAGACATCACCAAGATGAGAATTTCCAACATATCCACGGAAGGTTCTGATGACAGACTGTGTGTCAGACGGGTTGTTACCTGTCCCTATTTGCACTTGGGTGTAACTGTTTTCAAGACGTACATTTTGCATCACGATTCGAAACCCATACGTGTTGTTTGTTTGAAATAAGAAACTCTTGTAATACGCCATTGCTGTTGTGAGTGGTACAGTGACACGTTGTGAGTCGTTAATCTTAAGAAATGTCGGTGAATCTGAAAAGAAATTATTTGTTTTAACATCAAGTAATCTATTTGCCATTGAAAGGGCACTTATTACATATTCCTGTATATACATGCGAAACGCTTTTCCTTTTACTTTGAAGCTATGTTTACTATACCTCACTGCTATTACACACGAAATTCACCTTGTCTTTTAATGTGTTTTCTGATCATTATTTTGATCATAATTTGATCCCTAAAAATGGCTGTAGTGGATTTGCTAAATTTGTCAATTCTGTCGGCGTTTCGTCTAAGCCCAAAGGAGTCCCTCGTAAAATCACTCATCATTATTTGCATGGAAAGAAAGTCATGATCTGAATACCGTCCTTCATCGATCTACATGATATAGTTAACACCAACAAAAACATATTTTTTACACCGACAAGGGAAATGAAGAAAAAGATGTTACAATGTACGTATATTTCTGCAAAGTGTCTTCATTCTCTCACGGTTTATAAGCATTACTCTTGAATGGGAGTAGTAGAATAAAAATCAATAAGACTACTTACTACAGTCTGCTTCATCCTCATAACTGTCACAATTGTAGAACTCATCACAAAGCACACTCGTTGACACTCTCATGCCGGAGCAATTGAACCAAGCTACAGATAAAAAGTGCGAAAATATTGTATTATGAGGCAAAAACATTCGAAAAATCAATCATTTACAAAACAGAGGCGTGCCTTATAATGCATTCAATATAATGAAAAGAGATTTGTGGAATTACAGGGTTTTAAATAAACACATAACGATTTCCTCTAAGAAAACAAGAATGAATACTTCTAAAAACAAATCTATTACCGTCAGAGAGATCCTGAATATTCAAATTGCCTTATAACTGCGGAATTAAATTACATGTAATCATTTTATATATTAATGATGTTAAGTTAAACCTCCAGTACTCACGGTGCATTGTACGTGTTTTTATTTATATAAATGTCATGAATAGATAACAGAACAGATGTTCGTCTTTGTTAATATTTGATTATTGTCGTCGGATGTAATCCGTCCCATTTTCCACTGATTTTACCCATACATTGATATTCAATCACGTTCATAAGAGCTGGAAAATATATGTAGCTCTTGACATGATCTAATTTTGTCTCTAGATTAATTTACCAGTAGTTACACTCACTTGTTGCATCAATGACAATGATTTCCGCATCCAAGCTAAGAGGGGGAGAAGTAGTCTTTCCACCAATCACAGCTAACCACATTTCATTTAATTCGGCGTAGACATCACCAACATGACCAAGATTAGGAATTAAGGATCCATGAAAGGTTCTGATGACAGACTGCGTGTCAGCAGGATTGTTACCTGTCCCTATTTGCACTTGGGCGTGTTTGCTAAGATGTAAGTTTTGCATCACGATTCGAAACCCATACGTGTTGTTTGTTTGAAATAAGAAACTCTTGTAATACGCCATTGCTGATGTTAGTGGAACAGTGACGCGCTGCGAGTCGTTAATTTTAAGAAATGTCGGTGAATCTGAAAAGAAATTATCATGCGGTTTAGAATAAAGTAATTTATTTGCTTGGTATGGGGAGTTACTATATATTCATGTTTATACATGCATGAAAGCTTTTATTTTACCTTTGAAGCTATTATTATACATCATTGCTATTGCACACAAATTTTGCTTTTTCTTTTCTAATGTCTTTTCTGATCATTAATTAGATACTTTAAAAAGGCTTGTGTTAAGTCGACTTGCTTGATTTGTCAGTAATGTGTCAGTATTTGGTCTAAACCCGAAAGAATCCCTCGTCAAATACATGATCTGAGTGCCGCCGTTCATCTTTCATGACATGACTTATTTTGATGAGCCAACGAGAGAAAAGTAAAAATAGAAGATGTAAGAATGTCTGAAATGTCTTATACCTAACGGTTTGTAAGCATTTACAGGATGTCGTACAATAAGAAAATTAAGAGACATTAAGACTATATACTTACTACACGTTGCTTCATCCTCATAACTGTCACAATTGTAAAACTCATCGCAAAGTAGAGTCGATGACACCCTCATGCTGGAGCAATTGAACAAATCTAAGAATAAAAAAGTGCGAAAAGGCCTATATTTTATTATGAGCCAAAAAAAGAAAAATTAGAAGAAAATAACCCATTTAAAGTACAGAGGCGTGACTTATAATGCGTTCAGTTATGAAAATGTTTTTATGTAATGCACGATAAAAATCAATTTCTTCAACAACAAAAAAAGTATTAACTAAAAAAATCCATTATCATCAAAAAGATCCTAAATCAAGGTATTGACTTAGAATTTTGGATTAAATTATTTTCTATATATTAATGCACTGTAAGTTAAACCTCTAATACTTACACTTCATTCTACTTGACTTTTATCATGAATAAATAAGAGAATAGATTTTCGACTTTGACAAATTTAATTTTTGTCGGATGTAATCTGTCCCATTCTCCAATGATTTTACCCATATAGGCAGTGAATTTAATCATTTTCATGGCTACTAGAAAACATGAAGCTCTTAACACGATCCAATTTTGTCTCCAAATAATTTACCAGTGTATTTTCACACTCACTTGTTATATCAACGACAATGATTTCCGCATCCAATTGAAGCTCGGCGGAAAAAACCTTTCTACCAATCACAACTAACCACATTTCATTTGATTCGGCGTAGACATCATCAACATCACCAATATAAGAACCGATGGATCCATGAAAGGTTCTGATGACAGACTGTGTGTCAGACGGGTTGTTACCTGTCCCTATTTGCATTTGGGCGAGTCTGCCAAGACGTAAGTTTTGGATCACGATTCGAAACCCATACGTGTTGTTGGTTTGAAATAAGAAACTCATGTAATACGCTATTGCTGATTGTCGTGGAACAGTGACGCGCTGTGAGTCGTTAATCTTAAGAAATGTCGGTGAATCTGAGAAGAAATTGTTATGTGTCATAAGGTTATCTATTTGGGAGGGGGACAGTTATTACATTATATTCCTGTATATACACACGTAAACGGTTTCCTTTTACTTCGAAGGTACTACCATCATTGCTATTGCTCACAAATTTCGCTTTTTTTCTAATATGTTTTCTGACCATTAATTTAATCCTAAAACTGACTGCCTGTTTAAAGTCGACGTGCTTAATTTGTTAGTCGGTTCCCATGGTCGGTGTTTCGTCTAAATCACTCATCATTATTTGCATGGAAAGAAAATCATGATCTGAATACCGTCCTTCATCGATCTACATGATATAGTTAACACCAACAAAAACATATTTTTTACACCGACAAGGGAAATGAAGAAAAAGATGTTACAATGTACGTATATATCTGCAAAGTGTCTTCATTCTCTCACGGTTTATAAGCATTACTCTTGAATGGGAGTAGTAGAATAAAAATCAATAAGACTACTTACTACAGTCTGCTTCATCCTCATAACTGTCACAATTGTAGAACTCATCACAAAGCACACTCGTTGACACTCTCATGCCGGAGCAATTGAACCAAGCTACAGATAGAAAGTGCGAAAATATTGTATTATGAGGCAAAAACATTAGAAAAAATCACTCATTTACAAAACAGAGGCGTGCCTTATAATGCATTCAATATAATGGAAAGAGATTTGTGGAATTACAGGGTTTAAAATAAACACATAACGATTTCCTCTAAGAAAACAAGAATGAATACTTCGAAAAACAAATCTATTACCGTCAAAGAGATCCTGAATATTCAAATTGCCTTATAACTGCGGAATTAAATTACATGTAATCATTTTATATATTAATGATGTTAAGTTAAACCTCCAGTACTCACGGTGCATTGTAAGTGTTTTTTTTTTTTATATAAATGTCATGAATAGATAACAGAACAGATGTTCGTCTTTGTTAATATTTGATTATTGTCGTCGGATGTAATCCGTCCCATTTTCCACTGATTTTACCCATACATTGATATTCAATCACGTTCATAAGAGCTGGAAAATATATGTAGCTCTTGACATGATCTAATTTTGTCTCTAGATAATTTACCAGTAGTTACACTCACTTGTTGCATCAATGACAATGATTTCCGCATCCAAGCTAAGAGGGGGAGAAGTAGTCTTTCCACCAATCACAGCTAACCACATTTCATTTAATTCGGCGTAGACATCACCAACATGACCAAGATTAGGAATTAAGGATCCATGAAAGGTTCTGATGACAGACTGTGTGTCAGCAGGATTGTTACCTGTTCCTATTTGCACTTGGGCGTGTTTGCTAAGATGCAAGTTTTGCATCACGATTCGAAACCCATACGTGTTGTTTGTTTGAAATAAGAAACTCTTGTAATACGCCATTGCTGATGTTAGTGGAACAGTGACGCGCTGCGAGTCGTTAATTTTAAGAAATGTCGGTGAATCTGAAAAAGAAATTTTCATGCGTTTTAAAATTAAGTAATTTACTTGCTTGGTAGGGGGAGTTATTATATATTCATGTTTATACATGCATGAAAGCTTTTCTTTTACCTTTGAAACTTTTATTATACTATCATTGCTATTGCACACAAATTTTGCTTTTTTTTTTTCTAATGTGGTTTCTGATCATTCATTTGATAATTATAAAAGGCCTGTGTTAAACCGACTTGTTTGATTTGTCAGTAATATGTCAGTATTTGGTCTAAACCCGAAAGAATCCCTCGTCAAATACATGATCTGAGTGCCGCCGTTCATCGTTCATGACATGACTTATTTTGACGAGCCAACGAGAGAAAAGTAAAAAATAGAAGATGTAAGAATGTCTGAAATGTCTTATACCTAACGGTTTGTAAGCATTTACAGGCTGTGGTACAATAACAAAATTAAGAGACATTAAGACTATATACTTACTACACAGTGCTTCATCCTCATAACTGTCACAATTGTAAAACTCATCGCAAAGTAGAGTCGATGACACCCTCATGCTGGAGCAATTGAACAAATCTAAGAATAAAAAAGTGCGAAAAGGCCTATATTTTATTATGAGCCAAAAAAGAAAAATTAGAAGAAAATAACCCATTTAAAGTACAGAGGCGTGACTTATAATGCGTTCAGTTATGAAAATGTTTTCATGTAATGCACGATAAAAATCAATTTCTTCAACAACAAAAAAGTAATAACTAAAAAAATCCATTACCGTCAAAAAGATCCTAAATCAAGGTATTGACTTAGAATTTTGGATTAAATTATTTTCTATATATTAATGCACTGTAAGTTAAACCTCTAATACTTACACTTCATTCTACTTGACTTTTATCATGAATAAATAAGAGAATAGATTTTCGACTTTGACAAATTTAATTTTTGTCGGATGTAATCTGTCCCATTCTCCAATGATTTTACCCATATAGGCAGTGAATTTAATCATTTTCATGGCTGCTAGAAAACATGAAGCTCTTGACACGATCCAATTTTGTCTCCAAATAATTTACCAGTGTATTTTCACACTCACTTGTTATATCAACGACAATGATTTCCGCATCCAATTGAAGCTCGGCGGAAAAAACCTTTCTACCAATCACAACTAACCACATTTCATTTGATTCGGCGTAGACATCATCAACATCACCAATATAAGAACCGATGGATCCATGAAAGGTTCTGATGACAGACTGTGTGTCAGACGGGTTGTTACCTGTCCCTATTTGCATTTGGGCGAGTCTGCCAAGACGTAAGTTTTGGATCACGATTCGAAACCCATACGTGTTGTTGGTTTGAAATAAGAAACTCATGTAATACGCTATTGCTGATTGTCGTGGAACAGTGACGCGCTGTGAGTCGTTAATCTTAAGAAATGTTGGTGAATCTGAAAAGAAATTGTTATGTGTCATAAGGTTATCTATTTGGGAGGGGGACAGTTATTACATTATATTCCTGTATATACACACGTAAACGGTTTCCTTTTACTTCGAAGCTACTACACATCATTGCTATTGCTCACAAATTTCGCTTTTTTTCTAATATGTTTTCTGACCATTAATTTAATCCTAAAACTGACTGCCTGTTTAAAGTCGACGTGCTTAATTTGTTAGTCGGTTCCCATGGTCGGTGTTTCGTCTAAATCACTCATCATTATTTGCATGGAAAGAAAATCATGATCTGAATACCGTCGTTCATCGATCTACATGATATAGTTAACACCAACAAAAACATATTTTTTGCACCGACAAGGGAAATGAAGAAAAAGATGTTACAATGTACGTATATTTCTGCAAAGTGTCTTCATCCTCTCACGGTTTATAAGCATTACTCTTGAACGGGAGTAGTAGAATAAAAATCAATAAACCGTAAGACTACTTACTACAGTCTGCTTCATCCTCATAACTATCACAATTATAAAACCCATCACAAAGCACAGTCGTTGACACTCTCATGCCGGAGCAATTGAACCAAGCTACAGATAGAAAGTGCGAAAATATTGTATTATGAGGCAAAAACATTGGGAAAAAATCACTCATTTACAAAACAGAGGCATGCCTTATAATGCATTCAATATAATGAAAAGAGATTTGTGGAATTACAGGGTTTTAAATAAACACATAACGATTTCCTCTAAGAAAACAAGAATGAATACTTCTAAAAACAAATCTATTACCGTCAAAAAGTTCCTGAATATTCAAATTGCCTTATAACTGCGGAATTAAATTACATGTAATCATTTTATATATTAATGATGTTAAGTTAAACCTCCAGTACTCACGGTGCATTGTACGTGTTTTTATTTATATAAATGTCATGAATAGATAACGGAACAAAGATGTTCGTCTTTGTTAATATTTGATTATTGTCGTCGGATGTAATCCGTCCCATTTTCCACTGATTTTACCCATACATTGATATTCAATCACGTTCATAAGAGCTGGAAAATATATGTAGCTCTTGACATGATCTAATTTTGTCTCTAGATAATTTACCAGTAGTTACACTCACTTGTTGCGTCAATGACAATGATTTCCGCATCTAAGCTAAGAGGGGCAGAAGTAGTCTTTCCACCAATCACAGCTAACCACATTTCATTTAATTCGGCGTAGACATCACCAACATGACCAAGATTAGGAATTAAGGATCCATGAAAGGTTCTGATGACAGACTGTGTGTCAGCAGGATTGTTACCTGTCCCTATTTGCACTTGTGCGTGTTTGCTAAGATGTAAGTTTTGCATCACGATTCGAAACCCATACGTGTTGTTTGTTTGAAATAAGAAACTCCTGTAATACGCCATTGCTGATGTTAGTGGAACAGTGACACGCTGTGAGTCGTTAATTTTAAGAAATGTCGGTGAATCTGAAAAAGAAATTATCATGCGTTTTAAAATAAAGTAATTTATTTGCTTGGTAGGGGGAGTTATTATATATTCATGTTTATACATGCATGACAGCTTTTCTTTAACCTTTGAAGCTATTATTATACATCATTGCTATTGCACAGAAATTTTGCTTTTTTTTTTTCTAATGTGGTTTCTGATCATTCATTTGATAATTATAAAAGGCCTGTGTTAAACCGACTTGTTTGATTTGTCAGTAATATGTCAGTATTTGGTCTAAACCCGAAAGAGTATCTCGTCAAACAGCCTGTCATTAGTGGAAAGAAAATCTTGATCTGAATACCGCCGTTCATTTTTCATGACTTCTTTATACTAACAACTGAACAATAACTTATTTTGATGAACTGACAAGGGAAAAATGACGGAAAAGTAAAGATGTGAGTATTTCTGAAAAAAGTGTCCAATACCATACGGTTTGAATGCATTTACAGGATGTAGTAAAATAAAAAAATTAACAAACATTAAGACTACTTACGACACGCTGCTTCATCCTCAAAACTGTCACAATCATAAAACCCATCGCAAAGTACAGTCTGTGATACTCTCATGCTGGAGCAATTGAACCATTCTAAGAATGAAAAAGTTCGAAAATATTGTATTATGAGGCAAAATGATATTGTTAGAAGAGATTATTCATTTACAGAACAGAGGCATGCCTTATTGTGCATTCAGTTTAGGTTTCTGGAATACAGGATTAAAAAAAAAAACGAAACAAGAATGAATATCTTACCGTCAGAGAGATCGTAAATGATTCCACTGCCTTATAATCAGGATAGGAATTACTTCAATTGTTTTATACATTATGCATCTAAGTAAAAGCTCTAATACTTGCAGTTCATTGTAGGTTTAAAAAAAAAAAAATCCATGAATGAACAAGTGAATCAATATACATGTATGAGTTTGACAATATCTTGTCAGATGTAGTGTGTCCCATTGTCCAAGGATTTTACCCATATACAGCAATCTCGACACTTTGATGAAATATAAAGCTGGCATCCGTGTAAACGATGACGTTATTACGTTGAAATCATCAGAACACCGAGAATGTCGCGAAATACGAAAAAAAAAAAAAAGAGAGACACCACTAATAATGGCAGTATCAGGCGTGGAGGAGGCTACATGGGGCTATGAGGATTGTAATGTATATCGGAATCTATATGAAATTGAAATTGTACCTACATTGTCAAAATATTTTTTTTTGGGGGGGGGCGACTTGAGCCCCAAAGCCCCCCCCCCCCCCCCCCCCCTCCTTACAACCGCGCCTGGATAGGGAGTGCTGGGTTCGAAGGGACATACGAATCACTGTTCCATAGCTTCACAAACTAGCAATACCACAACGCGGGAGGGCAGCAGACTGGTCGACACAGAGTCCGGAGACTTATCCACTGAGCCACACCATAATACACAAGTCAATAGCGCGTGATGTACATTCGTTCGATTTTTTTTCTATTTTGGACCAATATAATTAAGCAGATTTCTTGTAATGTTTGCAATGAGGAATAATCAGGGAATTTAGGTCGCTGCTGTGCGGTGCTCAAATGCCACAACAATAGGGGAAAAAAACTTAAAAATTGGAAGCTAACTGAGTGCAAAATTCACTCGCCTTTGACTCATGAAGCCCGTTTGTGTGAGAAGCCGTACTCCCTACACAGGTTTCCGTAAGGAATGTGAAGGAATTCGTCGCCAGTAGGTAAAAACATCAACAGAAAGGACTTTGAAGTCAAGAAACATTATTCTCATGTAGTTTGGCGTACAATTTAATAAGTGAAAACATGTAAACAAGGCTCCCGTTTACTGCGGCAGTGCAGTACCGCGAGTGCGACAATGCCAGCAGTGGGGCTGCCATGCTGTGATCGATTTTTTACTGACAAAACTAAGGGGAAAGGGCAACGAAAGCACAAAAATACATCATAACTTCATTTGTCAGATATGGCCATTGTCTTACCTCATCTACCCATGTATCCATGCTTTATTTTATTGATCTAGAATAAAGTAAATGGAACAATATCACGCATACAATCTTTCATTGATTTTGTACACAGAGCCAATCGCGGTCAGCGCGTTTGCACACCGTAGTTCTCGCGTCGCCGATAGAGGGCCAAATACATAAATCGTAGGTGGAATTGGTCTATATTGCACGATTATGAATGTGCTCTGGTACCTGCGGTACCCCGAATCGCTTTTATCCGCTCCTGCCTCCATGGCACAAGAAATTACCCTTTTTCGAATTGAGATATTTAATAGGCACAGGGGAAAGTAAAGTAGAACGGACCCCTCCGGTAAGTCGGACCAACCTCTCTGTTTTTTTGTGTTTTTTTTTTTTTTAGCAAATTATTTCATTAGCCCATAAACCTTACATAAACAAAAATGAGCTACTAATTCTTTTGTATGATATGGATTTCCTTATGCTTTTTTACTTTATGTGATGTGATGACTCGTCTTTTATTCTACTTCAAGTTAAAAATTTTCATCATTTTCCGGTTCTACTGTTTGAGGATGTAGCTACCTGAATCCTTATCCTAATGGAAAGATGTGAATTATAGTTCAAAGAACAAATGACCACTAAGACAGAAAGAACATAGGATATGCAGTTTCCTGTTTTGTTTATTTCAATTTGTTTTGTTAAATACAAAACTCACATATTTTCCCTTTTTGCTACTGAACAAAAGGTCATGTGACTCGGTAATTGTACGATTTCCCTAAACTCGTGTTACTCAAAGATCGGTGTGTCCTGAACGGCGGGTTAAAAGTAGGGGGGTGAAAAATTGCAGGAAGGGTGATTGACGGACTAGTACTACTCTATATAGTCAGAAGTGACATATTTCTCGTCAAAATGACTAGATTCTAGTAAAATAATTTGACTAGTCTACCGGATCATACAGGCACCAACATCAACTTGACTTGATTCCAGTGAAGTTGACTAGAATTTTGGTAAAAGTTTGGTCAATTTTTACTAGAATTCTCGTCATTTTCAATAGAATTTAAACACATTTGACTAGAAAAAAATAAGTGCCCTTTGGGATCCCTTGTTCTATTCAAATAAGTCAGTAGAATTCTGGTCATTTTTCACTAGAATTGTGTAAATTTTTACTAGAAAAGTGTTCGTTCTTTGTTAAATAGAATATAATTCTGGTCATTTTGACTAGAATCTATTCTCATTTGACCAGAAAAGAGTAAGTGCCCGTGTGATCCGGTAAACTAGTCAAATCTGACTAGTTTGTTTTTAGAGTTGTCAATCAGCTCTCACCTGCTGCAGTTGTCGAGATTTCAGTTGGCATGGTTGGAATGACAGTTTCTAACGACACAATAGATCAAAAGAAAAACGGGAATTCATATAAACATCCTCCAAATAAATGACTAGCTAGATGAAATAATTTTAAAAGTAATTTACCTTATACAATTATGTACCTCTACGATCAAAAATACTTGTCCATTACGAGTACACGATATTGCATGAGAAAGAATTGGTCCGTAAATAGTCCTACACTGAAATCAGTTATAGTCTTACATTAATAGTCTTTCATTAGTCTTTTTACTAATCATTTGCTGGTCAATGATGACATGACGTGCTGCTGAGGTAAGCTGTCAGTCATGGGAACTAATTTCACACATGCATATTCAAATTATATAGATATATTTTTAAAACACTCGCTGTTCTTGATATCCTAAATGCTTGTCATAGGCTTGAATGACATAGCAACAAGTACATGAAGTAGTGTACGCAAACTTGATTCCAAGTTGTTTTTGTAGTTAATAGATCTGTTTACTAACATATTCAAATTTTATGCATACCTTTCAAAGCTTGCCAAAGGATTTTAGGACTGAGCAACAAGATTAGTAATGTTACCCAAGAAAGCAAGTACTAGTGTTTGTTTATTACTAACAGGTTTCAGGAATATCTCCTTAGTCTATAGTGCAGACGTCCGGTCCAGGTTTTCCTGAGATGATATAAACACTTTTCATTGGACTTCTCAATTAAACACAGGAATAATGCCTGGAGAAATAGGTAAAATATCCCCTAAGGTATGCAGTATTCAGTTTTCTGAGAGTAGGGCCTCCAAAAGAGGGGTTTCCCCACTAAAGAAAGCACACGAATTGCGAATCGCGAGAAATATTCGCCCTGCGCGGTAGGGATGCGCAGAAACATAACTGTGGAACGTCCTTAAATGTCTGCGGTCACAATTCTAAACGTCGTAACGGTATTTTATCAAAATATATAGAATTCTTTGATATTGCTTGTTTCAGCGAAACAAAATCAGATTTTGTAGACGAGGATTTTTGCCAGTTGGCTACAGTGTTATATGCAAACATGAATCTGAGAAAAGTGTCAATTTCGGGGTATTCACGGAATGTGTGTAATTTTCAAACAGTGTTTTAATGATCAAATACATGTGTTGAATGATCTTTCTTCAGAATCTGTTCTGTGGTTAAAAGTTGACAAGAATGCTTATGGATTTGCTTTTGTTTATGTTCCCCATGCATGAGGGGTCAAAATATTATGATACTGCACTTTGATACTACATTTGAGGAAATAGCTGAAGATATAAAGAACAAGAGCTCGTTTGACTTGCCTAGTCTCTGTTAGGGACTTTAATACACGAACAGGAGTATTGGATGATCAAATTTATTTTCATTCAGATAATGATTTTAAAAAATAATATCTTTGAGTTTGATGTGTGTTTTAATAGTGAAGAATTTTCTTGTCCTTTAAGATGCAATAGTGATTTATCAACTAACAACCATTATTATTGTGTAAATCTCTGGATTTTTGATCCTTTATTTTGGGTTGGAAATCTGTCTGTCGGTCAATTGGATTCGGTCACGCCTAACTGCTGGCCCGCCTCTGTGGTCTAGTGGTAAGGCATTGGCGTTCTAAGCCAGTGACCCGGGTTCGATTCCCGGCGGAAGCATTTTTTCAACCCTTGATTCAAAATGGATGACAGCTCTGGGGAACATTGAGGGAGCTACGCAATTATTATTCTCCTATTTTCATTTCTTTCAGTGTTTATTATTTACAAGGGAGTTGCCAAAGTTGTTTGCATTCGTCAAATTTCTTTCAATGTATTGTCCCCTTATTCTGACTTATGCATGTATCCAGGCTTCTAGCTGAGATCCAACTGCGGCATGCGGCTTCTCATTGTTCATTAACTCATCTGCACCAAAATAAAGGATCAAAAAGGGTTGGAAATCTGTCTGTCGGTCAATTGGATTCGGTCACGCCTAACTGCTGGCCCGCCTCTGTGGTCTAGTGGTAAGGCATTGGCGTTCTAAGCCAGTGACCCGGGTTCGATTCCCGGCGGAGGCATTTTTTCAACCCTTGATTCAAAATGGATGACAGCTCTGGGGAACATTGAGGGAGCTACGCAATTATTATTCTCCTATTTTCATTTCTTTCAGTGTTTATTATTTACAAGGGAGTTGCCAAAGTTGTTTGCATTCGTCAAATTTCTTTCAATATATATATATATATATATATATATATATATATATTGTGTCATATTTCACTTGAAATTTATTTTAAAAGAACAAATCTATCATGGTGTAACATTTTGATAGGCGAGGCAAATGTCGTGAGGTCACTCCTCAGGGTAGGAGAATGCACACACTTGTTGATAAGCCTGATATGGATGAAAGAGGAAATTATGAACATTTTGTACAGCTTTAAGAAACACCGTTGATAAAATTATGAGAATGGAGGAAATGTTCAAAGTTTGTATAATCATTAATCACTTACGTCCAACTGCATCGTGCATGGGGGATGTTATCCAGAGAATGAGAAGAAAATGGACAACCGAGTACGTGTGTCCAAAGTTGTTCTTCATTTTCTTTCTGTCAAGGCACTGGGATTAAAAAGACGAATATTGGCATTTCATTATTTCTTATAGCTGAAACCAATTAAATACCCACGTTAGAAGACTGCAAGAATGAAATAATATGACCTGATAAAAACATCACCAACATTTCAGTACTTAAATTATATAAAAGTCTGTGTTTAATTTAATTTTTCGTCTGAAAGGAGTGAAGAGCAATGGGCATAAAATAAATGTTTTGCTATGAAATATAGTGAAATTCCTGATAATAGACAAAACTCGTGAAACCCTCAAGTCTCGTTAGCGAATGAATTTTCTCCCCTCTTGTTTTTTTTCTTCTGAAAGGAAAGTAGAGCAATGGGCATAAAAATGAAATACCATTCACATTATTCGCCATAGTCTTTCTCAAAGTGACAACACTCCCGCGTAGACACCATTATGTTTATCATGTAGGACTGTCAAGGTTACTGTGAAATATAATGAAACTCCCGACAATAGACAAAAATTGTGAAACATTCAGTACAAAGGAATTTTCTCCCCTTTTTTCCCAGATACCCCCCTTGATATTTATCACGAGATCGCGGGTCGAGAGTACAGGGAAACCAGTGAACCGAAAGCAGGAGCCTGCCATTGAAAACGACTCTTTGGGAATCATTCGACACACAAAGAAAACTGAAATATCAAAATATGGCATAATAGTTATACAGTGCCTCACAAGAAATAAAATAATGCAGAAAACGAATCAAAACAGAACATAAGTAGAAAAAATGGATTTCATTGACAACTTTAATGAGCTGCATACAACCTCTTGAGTTTTGCTATGAAATCGATTGAAATATCGAGTGTCGTCGTTTCTTACATTCCCAATTCCGTTATTTAAATGGAATGAAATGTCCGAATCGATAATGGATTACACTCGTCAAAACATTAGGAACACATGCGAGAATCGCACAGATACTTTTTTTAAAGATAAAAAAGAAGCCTTTATAGCGAGGGTATGCATAAAGTAATGATTTCGTCATACACATGGGTGTCGCTTTGTGTTGGGGGGGGGGGGGGGTGATTGATGCCAAATATCCTCGGCGAGGGAGCAAAGCGACCGAGCGGGGAAAGGGTATGGGGTTCAAACGTGAAGGATCGACTAAGCAAAGTCTGATTCTAAGTATAATCTACCGTCCCTTCAATAACTACACAAATCGTTGTCAAACAATGTCGCTGAGGTAGATCCTCCTTACTTGAATGGAATGTTCAGGGGCCTCAATTTGTTGTTGTTGTTGTTGAAACTACCTGTCAGAGTATGAAACATCCCGTTTCTTATTTTGCGAGCAAGCGAAGTGAGCGAGCCCAAAATCTAATTTCTTGTTACAGAAATGTTATTTTATAGGCCTATGTGAGATTATTTGAATGGTATATTTGGCAACTTTGTTGTCTAATAGCACCTCGCTGGCCCAATTGTTGTTTACTGTCAAAATCACCTAGCTGTTTCTGTATAATACGAGCGAGCAAAGCGAGCGAGAAAATAAACACACTCTTTTGAATATCGATAAAGTAAAATTTCGTCATCAAAATACACTATAGGCCTATAAGATATTTGAATGGTATTTTGGTCACCTTGCTGCCAACTATGACTATATTAATTCTAGCACCTCCATGCAAGTCGCTGGTCCAATATTTTGCTGTTCAAAAAAAAACCCCTGTATCAAAATATTACGAACGAAGCGAGAGAGGAAAACACACTCTTTCGAAGATTAATATCACTTCGTCTTCAAATTACAGTATAAGCCCATATTAATATAATATGGACTGGCCTTGAGGGGGATACGACATTTATTGCCTGAAGTAGCATTGTATTGCCCGAGTCAAAGACGAGGGCAATACGATTCTACTGAGGGCATGTCGTATCCACCGAAAGTAGCCAGTCCATATCATTATTATTAATAAAATCAGACATCTAGAGCGAACTTGAAAAAAATTGACAATTAGATCTAACTTAGATGCATTTCAAAGGAGGAAAGGCAAATGGACTATAACAGTGCAACTTAGCCAACCATCATTCACAGCTTGAAATATCCTTGGCATTGTAATAAAACTCTATCTCTGATGCTCACAAAAACAGGTCATTCCATTGGCAATGGTGTAACGAAATGTTCCATAGGCCTACTCAAAAAAGCTTGAAAGAACTTAAAATTCACGAACATAATTATCTACAAAAGTTTTTTTTTTTTTCTGCTCTTGCGATCACGATTGATTTCAGCGTTAGCGATTTTGCAGTTTGATGGCGGGGGGGGGGGGGATGGGCTTGAATGCACATCTAACATTTCACTTGAAATTGACAAGCTTTTCATTCGGTAATGTTTCTAATGACTGGCCTAAGTTTAATCCTCATATCCTAGAGCAGCGGCGTAATGAGCCAAAATATTGGGGGGGGGGGGGGGCTCAATCTTTGCGAGGAGCGAAGCGACCAATCCTGAGGGACTGTAGCGAACGAGCCGGGGGTACCCCCCCCCCCCCCCCCCACGATACGGAGCTTTTTCATTTTTTTCGAATTAAAAATGTGCAATCTGCAAAACCCGGAAAGGAAATTCCAACTTCAGTTCAGTTCAATTTTTATTTTTTCTCATTTCCAACAAAAGAAGCAAATATCATGAAAAACAAACATTTGAAGTAGAATACATGCACAATGAAACATCTAATTTGATGACATGTACTATTATGGATAAGCGTGTCATGAATCTACCGACGGGAGAAGGATTTTTTTTTTCATGAATTTAGAAACATGATTATGAAAAACATGCAGCCCAAATAATCTTCGCAAGTTTCAAACAAATGCCAGCGTTACACAAAATACTTAATTACTAATACAGACAAAGACACTATGAAATAAAAGGGACGAGCATGGAGAGGGTATAATGCATTGGGGTACCAGGGATTCACTCCCACAGTGGCGTAGCTAGGATTTTATTTTAGGGGGCGGTAGTGAGCACGCGAAGCATGATTCACTTTCTGAGCGCGCGAAGCGCGCTCCCTAGGGGGGAGCCATAGACATATAACATAGGGGGAGGGTGCAGGGAGGGGGAGTTTCCCCCTCCCGCGCGAAGCGCAGAAGCTCCGACGTTTCTTTGAATTGTTCCTTGTCTGCTCCCGCTCTTCTTACGTTCTCTTATCTTTTTCTTTTCTCGCTCCCGCTTTTTTCCTTCTATTTTTTTATATTTTTCTTTATATTTTGTTGGCGTTTTGGAGGGGGCGATCGCCCCCCGGCTACGCGGGTGCACTCCCATGGTGGTAAAGGAGCTTTTTGCAATATTGATGGTTTGCAGCTCCGTAACAGAACACTATTTGGGACGACAAACTTAAAGCCCGTGTCTAGTTTTGGTAAATCTAAGAATATTCATTATCAAAGTCTGAATCCATTGTCAGATAAACAGATAAAACCAAGTGTTATATCATAAAACACATAAAATAGATGTTCTTTGCCAGTTCCCCCCCCCCCCCCGGGGGGGGGGGGCACTCAGTATATAATGCGTGGTGGGTATGTGCCGCGGAGAAGACCCCCATTTTTACACTCAAATTTCCGTTCCAAAGCATAGCATTTTCATCTTATTGAGAAAAAGAACAAAGAAAGCCGTTCCAAAGCATGGCATATTTTTCGTTGCGCCGTTCCGGCCGCATTGATCCGCTACAATGAGCTGCATTTTTGGTGAAAAGCGGCCCGCAGAGCGCTGTCCGACCATCGCCTCTGCGCGAGCGCACCCGGCGCCGGGCTAGCTGGGCTAGCTGCATGCACGTATTCCTGTTCCATAGGGATACATACGCACTCACACGCAGGCGAACCGTTCGAAAGACCCCCGTTTTTTGTCTCGCCCGCGGCACATACCTACCACTTTTGGGGTCGAGTACCCCCCCCCCCCTTCTCCCGGGGTTTTCCCTCAATTTTTTCGCTGATACATATCACCTAAATTGATTTGAAGACAATGACTGTGTTCGTTGCGTCTTTTGTAATGTTACATGTTAGAAGTCTATGGTTAGAATGGTGCAGCCCGGGGGGGGGGGGGGGTACTCGACCCCAAAAGTGGTAGGTATGTGCCGCGGGCGAGACAAAAAACGGGGGCTTTGGAACGGGCTTATTGTGAAAAGGAGGGTCTTCGGAACGGGCTTCGGACCTATAGATGTTTGTGAAAACGGGGGTCTTTGGAACGGTTCGCCTGCGTGTGAGTGCGTATGTATCCCTATGGAACGGGCATACGTGCATGCAGCTAGCCCGGCGGCACGGCCGCCGGGTGCGCTCGCGCAGAGGCGATGGTCGGACAGCGCTCTTCACTTCACTTCGCGCTTTTCACCAAAAATGCAGCTCATTGTAACGGATCAATGCGGCCGGAACGGCGTAACGAGAAAAATGCGACGCTTTGGAACGGATTTCTTTCTTCTTTTTTTCTCGATAAGAAGAAAATGCTATGCTTTGGAACGGCTTTCTTTGTTCTTTTTCTCAATAAGATAAAAATGCTATGCTTTGGAACGGAAATTTGAGTGTAAAAATGGGGGTCTTCTCCGCGGCACATACCCACCACGCATTATATACTGAGTGCCCCCCCCCCCGGGGGGGTGCAGCTAGTTACGCGTATAGCGTATGCGCAGACTTGGGCACTGCGCGTAGACATGGCCGGCACGCCAAGCCATTTGACTTCATTTATTGCCCGCTATTTCACACGCAAAATCTCACTGACTTTCGTCAGCGGGCAATAAACGATTTTTCGGCCTGCAATTTATTTAGCTTGCCTAAGCGGGGCAATAAAATGTAAAAATTACATTGCTCAGATGTCTGATACGGTTAATAACATAAATTACATATTCAGCCAATTAGCTTGCGTGCCCAATCCGCTTTCCTTCCAAAACTCTCCTACATCAAAATGTTAATGCGAGTGCGCGCAGCAAGCGACAAATTTACACTCTTTGATATGCCTCAAAGATATCTAAATAGTATATTTGATCACCTAACCGCCAAATATAACGATCTTTGGCTTGTCCCTTGCCATCCAAAACCATTCTGTTTCTATAAGCTGATAAGTGAGCGAAGCGAGCTACCAACAAAAACTCTGTTCTATTTTCTTTAAAATTAAAACGTAGAATTGCCACCAAAATAAACTAGATGATTTTGATGATGTATGAATTCAAGGATACTTTGACACCTAGCTTCAAAAATAGTGTGATATTCGGACATGTTGCTGAGGGAATAAGAGTGCTTGCTGCAGCTCAAAATAGCAGGATTCTAGATTTTATGAGCGAGCGTAGAGAGCGAGAGAGAGAGAGAGAAAAAAAATCTTTGAAATAATGAATACAGCTTAGATAGTGTATTGTTACTTCATTCTCATGATATCATTAACATTCATTTTATCGGCATTTGGTATGACAGGAACAGGCCAATATCTCCTGAAAATCCTTCTACTTCAGGTCTTGATCCTCTTGCCGTTCGACTCCTTGCAGTTATATTATTAACATTTTGTGATTAGAAGAATAGCATAACATTACATAGGAAGACAAGATGCAAACCAGGTTCTTTTCGTAAGAATAGTAGGCCTAATAATTGGTTAAGATACTCCACATGCGAGTAGGGACAATAGCATAACATTATATATAGAGACAAGATGCATACAAATTTCTTGTCATAGAGATGGTACTACATAACGACATTGGTTGAAATACTTGAAATGCGAGAGAACGAAGCGAGCGAGCGCTTCCAGCTTTTCTTTTTCTTTGTTTTTTCTTTTTCTTTACTCCTTTCCGCTTTTTCTTTTCTTTATTTTGTGTTTAGGGGATGGTGAATTATTGGGGGATGATAATACAGGCCACCCCCTACCAAAAATATTGGGGGGGGGATGGTATATCCCCCTATCCTCCTCCCCCCTCCCAATCGACACCCATGGCATACATTTCACAACCACAGGCCAGGATGCCTCCTGGCTGATGTGCGCTGAAACATTTTCTTAACGATCTGTTACATAGGGACAGTGTCGACTCTATCATCGGAGTAAAAAAAAACAACAACTATTATTTCCTCTATTTTTCAGATAGGATGTCACCTCTACCATCGTAATAAAAACAAATGGAATAAAGAGATTTTAATTATCTCAGCTCATGTTTGCATCTTCCCCAAACACATTCTGTTATATTGTAAGAACATTCAAGTGCATATATGTCGTTTTAAAAAGAAAGGAGGTCGATTAGGCATGTTCGAATGAATATTATCAATGTATCTTTTCAAACAGCTAAAATATCTTCTTTTTCCCCTGGCAAACAAGAAGAAAAAATATAATGCAGTTTATGGTTTTGTCAGAATTGTGATTTGCTTGTTAGGTCGTATCCGTTCCTGCAACCATTGAGCAGCAACAAACTTTTGTGAATATTATGGCTTTCTCCTTTCCTCACTACTCCAAAACTATAAAACAGGCTCCCTCCTCATCTGGATTTTTCATCAACTTTGGTATACAGCAGTACTTTTTTTCTTTTTTTTTTTCTTTTTGACGCACTGTATAATGCACGCTAAAAATGAAAAGTCATGATTTCATGCAAGAACTAAATCTTCCTTTTCAATACACAAGTCAAAACTAATTATTGCATTCTGTTCGGGAAAAGACTTTTCGTCGTTCTATGCCATGTATGCAGTGCATGAATGATCATTCAAAATACAGATTTATTTTCAAACTCAGCTACAAGTATAGGACTTTGCGTATCATACTATGTGTGCGCTGTAAAAAGATAGCTGTATATTGCCAGAGATTTTATCTGCTAAAATAGCCAGTTTCACTGCAATATTATTTGGGATAAGAAGTTTTACTTCCAAAATAACAATGAATGAGTTCGTCCTCACTGATATAATTTATGATTAGGATGTAAAAAAAAAATAATAAAAAAAGTGGGCCTAAACATTTTCTGTAATTTCGCAGCTTTTCCTGTGAAGGAAAAACTACTGAAACTGTATACATAGTAAGAAAAAAAAAAAAAGGTTCAATTTTGCACCTTTCAAATGCAACAGTGGGAGCTTCTTTATGGGTACAACTTTGCACCCTAAGAAGCATTTTCCACCTTTAAGGGTGCAGTGAGATACATTTTACACCCTTAAGGGTACAGAGTTGTACCCTTTAGGGAAGGTGCGAATTTGCACCCTTTAAAATAAAAAAAAATGCCCGTCTGCACCCTTAAAGGTGCAACTATGCACCTTTATGCATTTATGGTGCAAACAAGTACAAAATGGTGCATCTTTGCACCTTTTTCATGTGCTGCCAGTGTTGCATTTAGGGTGCAAACCTGAACCTTTTTTTATTAGTGCTTATAAAAACTAGAAAATAATTAGTGAGTTTTCAGGCGCGATCTCATCATTTAATAACAGAAGAACAGATGAGATCTTTCAAGCATACTTATGCTCTGGTGGATAATAATTAAGTGCGAGGGAGCGTAGGGAGTGATCTTTTGAGAAAAAATAACTCCGGCTACTTCAAGAATAAGAGTCACAGTTGACGCTGTCATGCCCCTCCTGCTCCTGGGCGCCGTTTCATAAAACTTGCACTATGAACATAACGGACAAAGAAAGCGGACAAAATAAACAACCCCTCATTCTACCCTTCACAATGGTTCTGGTAGTCAAAAGAACATTCCTTCACTGCTATTGTCTAAAATATGTGGAACAGGTGCCACATGCATATTCCTCTGAAACTAGATGATTAAACATAATAGCTGTGAAGCGATGATCTTTTGACTACCAGAACCATTGTGAAGGGTAGAATGAGAGGTTGTTTATTTTGTCCGCTTTCTTTGTCTGTCATGTTCATAGCATTGTTATCAGTAACAACTGCCACATTTCTATGACAAATTTGCTCTCAGCCAATTAGATGCAATGATTTCAGCAGCCTCTAACAGTTATTGCAACTTGTTATTGATAACAAGTTAGATGTAGAAAAGGGGGAAGTTGATCCACCAGAAAGGAACAGTGGCGCCAGTTAGGCGTTAGGATAAACTTGTATAAGATTTTCAAAGGGGCGCTACTTGATTTAAGGACACTTACCTGATGTGAAAAGAAAAGTTGAATCGTACTACTGAAAGGAAAAAAAAATCATTTAAATATTTCGAAAGGGACAGTTATCGTGATTTTTAAGAAGGAAATTAGGGAGGGAAAAGAGCACTGATAAAACCTAGAAATGAGAACTAATCTGAAATTTTAAAAAAAGTGCCTTTATCAGAATTTAAAAGAGAAATGCATCAAAGGCTAAAATTGCCACTTGTCAGAATGTGAAACAGGTAATCATGATGATGTGATAATAATAGTAGTGATAATAATAATAATAATAATAATTTGCTCTCAGCCAATTAGATGCAATGATTTCAGCAGCCTCTAACAGTTATTGCAACTTGTTATTGATAACAAGTTAGATGTAGAAAAGGGGGAAGTTGAACCACCGGAAAGGAACAGTGGCGCCAGTTAGGCGTTAGGATTAACTTGTATAAGATTTTCAAAGGGGCGCTACTTGATTTAAGGACACTTACCTGATGTGAAAAGAAAAGTTGAATCGTACTACTGAAAGGAAAAAAAATCGTTTAAATATTTCGAAAGGGACAGTTATCGTGAGTTTTAAGAAGGAAATTAGGGAGGGAAAAGAGCACCTAGAAATGAGAACTAATCTGAAATTTTTAAAAAAGTGCCTTTATCAGAATTTAAAAGAGAAATGCATCAAAGGCTAAAATTGCCACTTGTCAGAATGTGAAACAGGTAATCATGATGATGTGATAATAATAGTAGTGATAATAATAATAATAATAATAATTTGCTCTCAGCCAATTAGATGCAATGATTTAAGCAGCCTTTAACAGTTATTGCAACTTGTTATTGATAACAAGTTAGATGTAGAAAAGGGGGAAGTTGAACCACCGGAAAGGAACAGTGGCGCCAGTTAGGCGTTAGGATTAACTTGTATAAGATTTTCAAAGGGGCGCTACTTGATTTAAGGACACTTACCTGATGTGAAAAGAAAAGTTAAATCGTACTACTGAAAGGAAAAAAAAATCGTTTAAATATTTCGAAAGGGACAGTTATCGTGAGTTTTAAGAAGGAAATTCGGGAGGGAAAAGAGCACTGATAAAACCTAGAAATGAGAACTAATCTGAAATTTTTAAAAAAGTGCCTTTATCAGAATTTAAAAGAGAAATGCATCAAAGGCTAAAATTGCCATTTGTCAGAATGTGAAACAGGTAATCATGATGATGTGATAATAATAGTAGTGATAATAATAATAATAATAATAATAATAATAATAATAATGATGATAATAGTAATAATGATAATAATAGTAGTGATAATAATAATAATAATAATAATAATAATAATAATAATAATAATGATGATAATAGTAATAATGATAATAATAGTAGTGATAATTATAATAATAATAATAATAATAATAACAATAATAATGATGATAATAGTAATAATGATAATAATAATAATGATGATGATGATGATAATAATAATAATGTAGATTTTTATAGCGCCTGATAATCATATCTCCGATGTCT
>CM057169.1:17871336-17927206 GCA_029962745.1 Echinometra lucunter
CCCAACCCATCTGACAGTTCCTCCATGAATGACTTAATCCAATCAATTCATCCCATCATCTATCTTTTTTTTAGCATTTTAAATTATACCACAGAACCTTGGTGACCCTTTGACCTTGCAAAGAACAATATTATACCCACCTTCTAGTTTCTCTAGTTTGGCAATGTTGGCTTTGAATAACGTGTAGATTCTCTCCATCTCTCTGTCCGGATCAATGTCCAATGTGACACTCCATGGTACAACTCTGCAGAGCATCAAACAAAATTAACCAGAAAATTTTCATCTTTTCATTAATCAATAAGCTTTCATCTTTTTAATTAATCAATAAAGTTTCATCTTTTCATCAATCATAAAACTGTCATCCTTTCTTTAATCATAAAAGGGTTCATTCTAAATAAATTCAGAGTTTCACAAACTTCTTCATATGAATGCTGAATTCCACAATTCAATTCATACATACCTACAATCCAACAAAATAAAGAAATTCATTGACTTGATTACTGAAACTAATTGGTTTGAAGTTTTAGGAAATAAGACTCTGGTTATATCCTTTAATTAGTCATAGAAAAAAATTCATTCTCAGAATTGTCACAAAACTTCTTATGAATCCTGATTTCCACAACATGAGATTCGGGGAGGGGGGGGGGGGGGTATCTCTAGACTGGACAACAGGTTTACTGTGTGCAAGACTTCTACACAAATTAACCCATTCATGACAGAGGTCCACATTTTGTGGTTTGGCCTAATATCTTTTAATTCAAAGCCCTAAAAATCATAACAAATACATGAGCAGAAAGAGCAAAAAATTCTACACAAACTGTGCCCATTTTGGTTGCATCAATATTCATTGTTTGATGCTGAAATTTTTTAAAGGAAAATAAGCATCATAATCCTTCAATTGGCAATGTGACAGAAAGTTTAAAATCACTGTTTTCCCCTGCAAATTGGCAACTTTTTGACTTATCATCATAATTTCTGTCAATTTATATTCATTTCTAATACATGATGTTTTATAAATAAAATGTAGCAATAAAATAAAAATGTTGGTGTTGCCAATTTCAAGAATAAAAGCTGATCAAATTAGGCTTTAAATAATTCCTGTCACGAATGGGTTAACCTGTTGCCCACTGGACCTTGAAAGAAGCCTATGAGTGCTAGTTAATCATGACCTACTGCACATGGAAACTGCCTACCATTCAGGTTGCAACGTTCTAATCCACAGCTCACAGAATATTTCTAAAGGCCTGTTCAGACATGATGCGACAAACCCCCACGGTTTTTTCAGTGTTCAGATATGGCGCTGCAAACCATGCCACTTATGGTAATGAATGCGCGTAAACGTGTCCATGCTCACAAAAAAGGAGATTTTTGCCAAAAGTTGCGCGGACAAACTCACAACATCATATTTTGTGCTAACCTGATGGGTCCAGACCTTTTTGCTGCCAGGAGGTAAAAATATGCCTCTTCCATTGGTGGTTGGGTGGTTGGGTGGTTGGGTGGTTGGGTGGTTGGGTGGTTGGGTGGTTGGGTGGGTGGGTAGGTGGATTGGGTTGGGTGGGTGGGTGGGTGGGTTGGTTGGTTGGTTGGTTGGTTGGGTGGGTTGGGTGGGTTGGTTGGTTGGTTGGTTGGTTGGTTGGTTTGGTTTGTTTGTTTGTTTGTTTGTTTGTTTTTGCCGCCTCATATCCCACTCACTTACTACACAAAACACCGCAGGGGTTTGTGGCCTCATATGTGAACAAGCCTTTAGGCCTCTTTCTTGGAAGAGGTGAAGACATTTAGCTTACCCTGTCACTGGAGTGCACCCTCTGTCCGACTCACTCTGCATTTTACAGCTGAATAAAATAAAAAGATATATAGCAAAAAAAGCAATAATTAAAAGCAACTCACTATTTATTCAGGGGTTAAAATATTGCTTCAAGTTAAATCATAGCCACAATTTCAAATGGTGACTCAATGAAGCTGTTCATAGACCCTGGACTAATAACATACTCTGTGAAATATGCATTACAATATGGTATTGTGACATGCAATATGAAGGAATAATTTTTCAACTCTGTCAGTGTTTTTTCTGGCTATGTACTGCAATATGCTGCAATCAGAATTTCAGTGTTAAAAGAGTGATGTACATGTATGGTAATTCACAAGTTTTTAAAAAGAAGCCTGAGTTTTGAGAAAGGTAAATAATGAATTTGAGAGAATTTCTCATTCTTTTATTTCACTTAGGACAAATAGCAGAAAGGTTCCCTGAAAAGATTTACTTAACAAATGCCCTTACAATAAAAAAAAAAATAAAAAAAAGACAAGATGTAGCTGAACTGACCCGAGCGTTCATGCCACATTTGTATGTGGTCCCATTTGATGGTAACTTTGCATCAACGGTAACTTCCATGGAAACCTTGAATTTGAATGGCTGTCAAGGAATGTTTCCATTGTAGTTGCCATCGATAGTAGAGTTGACTTCAGTGGTGCCCAGAGCTTGGCTTTACCTGAACAAACTAACTTCATGACCATCTTTCACACAGGCTACCCTCATTACCTAATGATAATAAGAAAAGATGGTCTTTTCAATATACTCACCACATCCAATGTCCATTGACGAAGGCAGCAGGATGGTAGTAGCTAAGCCGATGACGGTTACTCTTACATATATTGGACAGAATGTCGATCCTAGTAGACAGAGAAATGCAAACCATGAAACCAAGTAGTTCGACTACACGCATTATAACTAGCCAGTCTATGTTAGTGTTTACTGGTTTTGTCTGGAAGCATTTTAACCATTCGTTTTAATATTCATTCCCATTGTAAAAATTTCCTTCAATAGTTATAAAGCTCATTGGGAAATATAAATATAGCATACAAATATTTTAAATGAGAACAAGTTACAAGTATTTGCTTATTTTCTGTTTCATGCTTTTGCCTGCAGAATGCAAAGGATTAAGTGCCTTACACTTACAGCTGTGTCAAAAGAAACATTTTAGAACTTCAAACAATATACTGCTAACTTCAAATAAGTTGTTGTTGTCCAGTGGATAAATCTACAGACTGTTAAATACAAGGTACAGGGTTCGAATCCCTGCCAAAGCACTAACGTCCTCTGGCAAGACATTAATCTACCTTTGCCACACCCCACCCAGGTGTAGTACGTGGGTGCCTGGCAGAATTCATTCTTTGAATGCACGAAGCCCTACAGTTGCTCAAGCTGAAGCCGGGGTAATGATATCCAAAGTCCTTTTACCCATTCGTGACAGGAATTATTTAAAGCCTAATTTGATCAGCTTTTATTCGTCAAATTGGCAACACCAACATTTTTATTTTATTGCTACATTTTTCTTATAAAACGTCATGTATCTGAAATGAATATAAATTGACAGAAATTATGATGAGAAGTCAAAAAGTTGCCAATTTGCAGGGGAAAACGGTGATTTTAAACTTTCTATCACATTGCCAATTTAAGGATTTTAATGCTTCTTTTCCTTTAAAAAATATTTAGCATCAAACAACGAATATTGACGCAACCAAAATGGGCTCAGTTTGTGTAGAATTTTTTGCTCTTTCTGCTCATGTACTTGGTATGATTTTTAGGGCTTTGCATCAAAAGATATTAGGCCAAACCACAAAATGTGGACCTCTGTCACGAATGGGTTAAAAGCTCATTGAGACGTTATATCATAATGTGATATGCACATTATGATATAACATCTCCATGCACCATACAAGAATGGCAGATTATTATCATTATCATCATTATACTTCAGAATGTCTGTCGATTTCGGATAATTTGAGGAATAGCTCACCAGGCTTTCTCTTCGACGCAGTTGCTGGCTTGGACATAGAGCGCCCTCTTTGGTTGAACTACTTGGAACATCTAGCAAGGGATGGGGAAAGAAAAGGAAAACAGATTATGCTTTGAGTAAAAATAACTCTGGGGACCAAATCAAACTTGTACACACACAAAAAAAACTTCATGTTATGCACATATCAGTAGACTGGAAAATGTTGTGAAAATGTAATATCACTGGTTCAAAATTGGCTGGCTGCAATTTTTATAATCAGTGAGCAATGTGCATAACAAATAACAACATATGTTTATGCATAATAATGATTACTTCTCTATACACTTTGCATATAAAGCTATCTGTATATTATGTACATGTAAGATTAGCCTATGTACATTTATAATTGCATGTAATTTATCTTAATCAAGAAATAAACATTAATGGATTTTTGTGGATTACTCACAAACTTCATTTGGAATGATTCTTCTTCTAGCTTCTCCACAGCAAGTACATCTGAGATGGGTATCGTACACAGTGGTAGACAGTCTGAACAGAGGAGCAAGGATCAGAAGCCAAAATAAATACATTTGAAGAATGGTTTGCCTTTCATTTTCTCCGACTCTACATGTATTTTCTTTGCTATAAATATTTACGGTAGAAGTTTTAAAAATAAAGGAGGGTGCCATGGTACACTTACAAAAAAAAAAAAATTCTGCCACAAAGTGCCCACCATCTGTGGAAATGGCAGAGGCTACCACAAAGGTGGATAGTCTGTATCCACAGACTATCCATAATCTAGATTATGTCTTGTCAGTGATTTTTACTGACAACTGTTATAAGCCACTGAAATCCTTGCATCTGATTGGCTGAACGCAAATTTGTCAGTAAACATCACTGACGAGACACTTCATATAACATTCCTCTGGTACCACAGAGTACTGACAAATGTTTACCACAAAGATGCTATCATAAACTACATGTACTTATAAGTTGTTCACACGTTCCTCAGAAGAGCAGGGGGGCATCTGGGATTTTTTAAACTAAGAGGGGGCACAAATCTCAGAAATATTTCTGACAAGCCCCCCCCCCCCCCTCCCCATTTCTCAAAAGGGCCACCACCTATTTGAGGTCTCCTTGCCCTTCAAATTCTCTGACAAAAAAGATAAAGGGGGGGGGGGGGGTGTCACCCGGTGCCCCTCACCCCTAAATCTGCCACCTGTTCAAAAGTATTAGAAATCAAGTGGAAGACACTTTCAGAAAATGGAATCCAAATAATTTTGTAGCGTGAAAAAAGTTACTTAGTCTCTTGATTTGGTATATAAGGCAAAAACGGTTAAAATCAAAGCCTGGAAAAAAAAAGGGCAGATCATTTGAGACATCATAACGAAATGAAGGAGAGTACAACTCACCGTCACTCTTGGCATAGGTGAGCTCTCTGTTCGTCAGCCTAAACCACCTCCTCTTGAAGTTCTTCATACCTATACCTAATCTCTTCCTGCCCTGTGCTCGCTTGATCATGTACCTAGAAAAGCATCAAATCACAATAATGATAATAATAATAATAATAATATTGATGATAAATGCAACTTGTAGAGAGCCAGATCCACTCTGTGGAGTGCTCAAGGTGCTTTTTAAGAAATTAGGAAGTGAACAGAAATGTTTTAACATGCTTCTTGAAAGTTTCAGAGGTAAAACACTTTTTGATGTCCATAACCTAGGACACAAGTGGGCAAAACAATCAATCAAATAAATCAGTCCATCACTTTCTTCTTTTTTTAAAAACATCTCTTTAAAGGCTTTTTCACATATCAAGTGGCAAATCCCCAGCAGAATGGTATATGAGGCAAAAAAAAAAACAAATGCTTAGGCATAAAGAAAATTATCTTATGTGCAGAAAAAAGGTGTGGACCATTCAAATTCTTGTTAGCACAAAATAGCGCAAGCTTTGATAGTAATAATATGAACGTTGATGTGTTAATGCATGTCTCATTGTCATAAGTGGTGTGGTTAAACGCACCATATGTGAACACATAAAAAAAAAAAACCAGGGTGGTTTGCAGCTGGATATCTGAATGAGCCTCAAAAAGATGTTCAAGAATGCTGGTAGTGACGGAAAATGTATTTTCACACAATCAAACAAAACTTAAATAGAATATCCATGACTTCTGACATAAGTGAAAGGATTTGCATACACAATTTGACTTGGCTGAGTAATTTGAGAGATACAGGAGAAATAACTCAAGTGTAGATGCAATTCATGAGTTAACAATCTTTGTGCACACATCAGTCTGGTGTTCATTGATGATTATTTCAAGCAAGTTTTTTGAGTTTGTTAATGTTTTGCATTTTAAATCAATTGATCTACAGTCAACATAAACAATGCAGAAAATCAAGAAATTGAATTTTGGGGCTCTAGGCCATTTAACAAAGAAAAACACTTCAGCTTAATGAAGTGTATCCAGTAGAAACCAAAAGTGAGGTTAGATCACATTAATGACAATCCACCTTTTATTAAAAAGTAGTTAAAGTACAAAAGATGTTTAAAATTTCCTCTTCTGTTTTTGTCATGAGAAAAACTATCCAAGCCACACAATAGTGCAAACTACATTAGACATTAGTATGCATAAATCCAATGTGATTGACAATGATGTTATCTTTTAAAGATTCTGTACGACTCTTTCTTTCAAGTATTTTTTTTCCTTTCAAGTGGTTCACCAAAGGAAACTAAAAACTACTCGAAACATCACAGCACACAATATAGCTTACTCCAGACACCTACGAAGGAAGACAGCATGCATGAGGACAATGAAAAAGAGAGAACATGCAAATATGTGTACATGTGGTGACATTGTTTGATGCAAATGCATATGCACAGAAATCAAGAGTGCATATATTTTCTGAGAATTCATCAAAACTTATGTGATCAACTAATAGCAGATGACTACAAGTTTATTGGAAAGACACTTGTAACACGGAGAGATATAATGACAAAATTAGTTTCCATAATACCAACAAGATGCACATGCTAATCACATACAAAAATGTACATAAAATCTTTCAAGTACATGCAACTGCAAACAGAAAAAGAAACTCAATATTTGGCTTTTTGAAATAAAAAAAAATGGGACAAATCAAAGACTTGCAGCAAACTTGTAGCAAAATACCTACACGACTGTAAACGTGGAATATTTTGCAGTGTGGCTATTTTCATGCGACAAGAAACTTGCGCGAAAAAAAAACAACACAAAATATTTTGTTTATCTTGAAATGTTATCCTAACTTTCCACGAAAATTAAAAATGGGCAATTGTGTTTAACTCGGCTGAGCACGAAAAATTTCCACTTTAACAGCTTAAAAGCAAGAACATTTTTGACATTGCATGAAACTTGCATTGAAACCCAATGAGCAGAATTTGATTTCAGTACAACACATAGTTTCCACAGACCCTAACCCAAGTTATCTTGGGCTTAGTGTTCAACAGGTTAAAAGATCTCAACATCTTGACACATGCTGGATGATAAATATATGGACAAATCATTCCCCCCCCCCCCCATTACAATATTGATAGTATCTTTAATCTTTATACAACTATTTGTTACAAATGACATGAGCAATAATAAATAATAAAGTAGAAAAGTTATCAGCTCTGTCTTTAGTGAAAGGTTTATGCATCGGCAGGATAAAAATGTTTAAATTTAATGAAAAAATTCCAATTATTGCCCTTCTCTTGCCCCTTCCTCCCCAGATTTAAATGTTTAAATTTAATGAAAAATATTCCAAACATTGCCCTGTTCTCACCTCTCCCTCTCCTCACAAAAAACATCATGGGTAAAGATTCCAAGCATAGAGGCCTTTAAAACTTTGAACTTACCCTTCTTTTAACACCACAGGAGCATCCATTGACTTGGTCGTGGATTTACTTGAAGATACTTTCTCAAGAAACTGAGAGAAAATTAGCATAAGGAAAGTTAATAGTCAGTAATTCATGAAAAGTACATGTATACTGAACAGCTTTAACCAAGACTAAATGAATATAGATTGCCCACAATCTTACAATGCTCTGCCTCCCCCCCCCCCCCCCCCCCAACCATCCTCCACTGCCTTTCTCACAGTTCTGGCGCTACTGCTCTTTAAAGAGAAGCTTGAGTTCTGGGAAAGGTGAAAAACAATTTGTGAGTTTTCACATTCTTTCTTTGTCAGTTAGGAAGAATATCATAGTAAAAATGTCCCCTAGAAAGGATTGCTCTTCAAATGCCTTCATATTGGAAAATGTGACAAGAAAAAGCTGAAAAGTCTGAAGGTAACATTTATGCCAGATTAGTGTGTGGTCCCATATACTCATTTCTTTGTGCAGTGGAAGTACCTTTTGGAGAAAGTAAGTGAATTTCCTGTTTAATCCGATAATCTCCAAATATCACACTAGACACCTGTGTTTATATACAAATAATCTAACTCTCCCAGTTGCTTCAGAACAGTTTCTTACACATTATGATCGCATGACCAGGGCCCCGTTTCATAAAACTTGTTATCAGTAACAACTGCCACATTTCTATGACAAATTTGCTCTCAGCCAATCAGATGCAAGGATTTCAGTAGCTTCTAACAGTTATTGCAACTCGTTATTGATAACAGGTTTTATGAAACGGGACCCAGAACTCCAGTTTATCTTTCACCCTTTGACTACTGAATTGCCACAGTCCCCTTTCATGCAATAAAGAGACCTCCAGCTTCCAGGAGACAATGGGTTAGGCATATTTTTTACATACCTATGCGCCATTTCTGTATCCTCTTACAGTTGGAGCTAAATTCTCTCATTTCAAAATGCATGCGCCACCAATATCCATACCATGGGAGGCCTATTTTCCCACTCGCTGTTCGACAACTTTTTCCAAGATAGCAGACGCAGCGAGTGAGAGTTGACCAATTGAAAAAAATATTCAACTGACCAAGGAATCCCATGCGCAGGGACGAAGGACGAGTTTGTAGAACTAGCTGTGAGAGCCCAAGGAAAATGTGAAGGGCTAGAACTCTGTAATCACGTAGAATAGGAGCGGAAAAGACGACTGGTGCAAGGTGATGATGGTACCATTGTCGACCCATCTCCCAGGACTAACGTGCTAGGGTGACTGTCGCGACTGAATCGAACGAGAGCGCAAGGATTGTGAAATACGAGAATTGACCTACCTTTCTGATCCCTTGTACATGATCCGTGTCCAGGATATTAGAGTAGAGGGGAGTCATGTACTCCTCTTTCATGTTGACTGAGCTCTGTGGGGAGAGAGAGAAAGAAAGATAGATAGAAAGAAAGATAGAAAGAAACAAACAAAGTAAGAAAAAAGAAAGAAAGAAACAAAGTAAGAAAAAAGAAACAAACAAACAAAGTAAGAAACAAAGAAACAAAGTAAGTAAGAAAGAAAGAAACAAACAAACAAACATATGAACAAACAAAGTAAGTAAGAAAGAAACAAAGCAAGAGAGAAAGAAAGAAACAAAGCAAGAGAGAAAGAAAGAAAGAAAGAAAGAAATAAAGAAATAGAGAAATAGAGAAAGAAAAGAGACAAAGCTGATACAGAAGACTTCTTCTTGACATGTTATGATTTATCAAAGACTAACAATGAACAACATTAAATGTGACTGCGTCTCCTATATATCTTCACCTATATTCAGTTCATTTCATAGGTCAAACTGCTGCTGAATTATTATGATATACAAAATAATATGCGAATAATTACATGTTTAATCATCTCTTCGACCTCTCACCTAACAACCATAAAGTCTGATCACTTTGTAAGAGAAAGATAAAGATATGCTTTAAGTTTTTATCTCCAAAGTTTAACAAATCCAAGACTCAAAGATTAGCACGCACATAGTATTCAGGACTTACAGAAGTAGGAAAAAAGGACCATATAAGAGAGGGAGAGAGAGAGAGAGAGAGAGAGAGAGAGAGAGAGAGAGAGATAAACAAATGAATAACTCTAACCTACCAGTTTCTCAGGGTTGACATGGTTACCCAGTGTCTGTATTGCCTTGGAGACCATTTTCAGTGTTCTGCTTACTAACTCATCCTAAGGGGGGAAAAAATATATGAATCTTCTAGTCATGATACATCTACAGACAAATTCTGGTTAGGGAAACATGTACATATACTGTATAAGCCAACATTTTCGCATACAGATATTTTCACAAGTCACAGACTCAGAGACATTTTCGCCATTCACTGATTTCGCGAGCGCGAGTGCAGTAGCAAGACGGGACTTGCAGTAAACTTATTGGTACATGAAAGAGCCATATCGGCACATCTGGGGGATTTGTTTTTGAATATTTTTTTTTACGACATCATCACACTCAAAGCTTGCAATAAATATAATATATGTAATGAATGATATCTAACTCAATATCATGAATGATCACTAAAAAGTTAACCCATTCCTACATGTATCATAAACTTTTATTATCTGCTCTTAAAGCAGAAATGAAATAGAACTTACAGGGTTTTCTTTCTTGAGGTGGAATAATCTGGGGGAGAGAATGGCAGGAGCAAAGAATCGAAGGAAGACAAAACCGCTCACAGCGGAGTATTTGGCATCTGGATCATCTGCAAATGGAATTAAGAAACAGAGTTGGATTAGAAACATACCTGGATCCAATTTCATAGAGCTTGGAGTGAACAATAAAAATTATTGCATTTATCTTTATGACAAAATCTGCTCCATTTCAAAGAAAGGCACTGGCACTGGAAGTTTTGATCAATTGTTTTTACTTGTTAATATTGCAAGTTTTATGAAACAGACACTGATGAATAATTCCTCTTTCCTCCCTCACCCTCCCACCACTCATCTCCTTCCATCTCATACATCTCCTCCTCACCTCCCCTCATCCTCTCTTATAGTTTTATACCCTTGGCACATCAAAGTAGGACATCGCCCCCCCCCCACCTTCCTTCTCTTTGTCCTTCATTTATTTCATGTTTCCACTCTTTCCTGCTATCCCTCAAGAGGCTAACTTACCATGAAACTGTCTGAAGGAAGCCTCCTTGAGTTAATAAAGACTTCCAACATCAAAACGGGACCATTCCTTTACCCAATCACTCTCCTTTTTGTCCTTCATTCTTCATCTTACCACATTCTTTCCTTCTATCAAGCCACAACTCACCAGGATACTGTCTTGAGGCAGCCTCCCGAGGTAACAAAAGACTTTGCACATCCTAGGAAAACTCTTCCAGCTTTCTGTTTTCTCCTCTTCTTCTCTATCTTTATTTCCCTCCCCCATCCTCAACCCCTCCACTCTTCTCATTTCCCTCCTTCCCCTCCCCAATTGCCCCCTGCCTCTCACAATTTAACCTTGCTTTTCTCTTCTTTTTCGTCTTTTCAGTCTTTCCTTCTATCCCTCAGTGGCACACTAACCAGGAAACTGTCTAGATGCAGCCTCCTTGAGGTAACTTAAGACTTCGCACATCAAAGTAGGACCATCCCCCTCCTCACCTCCCTTCTTTTTGTCCTTCATTTTTCGGTCTTTCCTTCTATCCCTCAGTGGCACACTCACCAGGAGACTGTCTGGATGCATCCTCCTTCAGATAATAGAAGATTTTTCACATCAAAATAGGATGATCCCCTTCCCCACCCCCTGCTTTTTACCCTTCAATTTTTCCTCTTTCCAGTCTTTCCTTCTATCCCTCAGATACCCCCTTACCAGGAAACTGCCTCCTTGAGGTAACTGAAGACTTCGCACATCAAAGTAGGACCATCCCTCTCCCCACCTCCCTTCTTTTTGTCCTTCATTTTTCAGTCTTTCCTTCTATCCCTCAGTGGCACACTCATCAGGAAACTGTCTGGGTGCAGCCTCCTTCAGGTAATAAAAGATTTTTCACATCAAAGTAAGATGATCCCCCTCCTCACCCCCTCCTTTTTGCCCTTCTTTTTTTAATCTTTCCAATCTTTTCTTCTATCCCTCAGATGCCCACTTACCCGGAAACTGTCTGGATGCAGCCTCCTTGAGGTAATAGAAGACTTCGCACATCGAAGTTGGACACGTTGCCGCTGAGCCGACAATGGCTTGAAATGCTTTCTCTATGTAATGCTGTAGATTGGCCTGAAAAATTGATTTGAAAATGACATGTGTCGTAAGCATTAAGGATAAACAACAATAAAAAACTTGGCATACCGAAGTTGGACAATATCCCTCCTGAGCGGAAGATGGCCTAAATACTTTTTCAATGTAATGCTGGAGATCAGGCTGAAATCGAAAGAAGAGGAAAAATTAACATTATAGATTACAACCAACATAATGAGAATGGCAATAATAATTTTCATGAACAACTATCAAAAAATATAATAATAACAGATCTGCAATGGAAGTAAGTGGAACACTGCTGATTTTTTTTATGATTAGGTTGATTATTAAGATGGTGAAAATGTTGATAATCATAATAAAGATGTTACTGATGATGTTAATGATAATATGATGAATATGATGGTGCTGATGCAGATGCAAACAGTAAACAGAATAATAGTATTTGGTTTTGTAAAGTGATTTTTCCAGGGTTATGAGGTGCTGAAAAAAACCCAACAGTTTTTCACTATAAAGCTCCTTCAAGAAAAAACTAAAATTTAAAGAATTTCCTCGCACTTGGCATATGCACATCCACTTGATCAATTGACAAGAGTCGTTAAATGCTCTGCAAATGATGAAAGAGATTTAAATGATTACGGTGAACAGGATTTAATGTATTTACAATAAGTATTTCTATAGATATCAACGGGAAGTAGGATATTATCCGGAAAACAATTCAAGGAAATGAGACTTAAAACAAATCCACTCAGGTAACAGTTGTAATCATTGTATATTAGAGTGTCTATTGGGTTTAGGAAACACTTATAAATCCCATTAAATTGTGTAAATAATGAGGTTTACAGAATTCAAACCGCAATCACCATACCTAACCACTTTGAATACTATGTGGTGTTAAAATGGTTGCAATGTCCCTTGAGAGTATGCTGAGAGTACATGTATGTTACCACTAACAGGCAATGGTTCAAGTTGACAGGATAGATGAACATTTCGGAAATCTCCGGTGTATCGAGGATGATTGAACCATTCATGACAAGAATTTATTTGAAGCCTTATTTGATTAGCATTTTCTTCTTCAAATTGGCAACACCGGTATTTTTTTCTTTAATTTGGTACATTTTTCTTATAAACCGACTGAAAGAATGTTGAGATTTTCAAAAGTTGCCAATCAGTATGGAAGAGGAGTGATTTTGAACTGTCCACTGTCGCGTGATATATCCGCAATGCAAAAAAGCTCTTGCCGCAAGGTTTTTTTCGTTGGAATCTCGCACATCTTTTGAGACCAAATATGCAACGCCCAGGCATGTGGTGCCAAAGCTAAGCATGATTTTGCTCAAAAAAGATTTCATGTATAATTTCAATACAAAGTGTGTTTTCTGCCAAAATTTACAAATGTATGACTATTTCTCCTTTTCAAGATTAAAATCAATTACTTTTATGCTGTTTATGATTGCAAAAGTGCTGCCATCAAATTTTATTGGAAAAAACAATGAAATATCAAAAGGTCAAAAACAAAGAAAATTTGTTAAAAACAATAGAATATATGAGAAATTGATTTTTATACCATAATTTTTTTAAAGTACATTTGCTAAGATTACTACAAAGAGTACATGTCTCTAGACAAAAAAATAGCATATTTAGAGCTTTATTTAGCGATTTAGAACAAAAAGTCTGATTCATGCATAAATTAGCATAATTAATGAAATCAAATTATTTCATAAAATTAACTATACAATTTAGTGGATTACTGTGGCGGGTGACGTGCGTGGAAATTTTTATGGTGATCGGGCAGTTGATGTCCGAGATGTCAAGGGGGGCCATAATGCCCCCCCCCCCTCTCAACAGCACAGACAAAAAAAAAGATGAAGGAAATATACAATAGATAATTTAAGAAGAAAAGAATGGATAACCAATGATGAAATAATGAAAAAAATGTAGAAAAGATAAGAACAGAGAGAAAAAAAGAAAGAAAGAAAGAAAGAAAGAAAGAAAGAAAGAAAGAAAGCAAGCATAAGAGGAGAAGAAAGTACTTACAAGATTAGCTTCCAAGTTCTCCCCATCTTTAAACTTGGTGGTGTCGATCTCACACTGCTTCCTCTCCTCATAGATGTCATCGACGACGCCCTTGAGGACATCATGCAAGTAATGAATGCCCTGCAGCCTCATGAACTCGTCGATGCACTTTGACGCTAGCGAGTTGCCCCTGAATATTGTGTGCGGGTCCCTGAAAATAGAGATATTGGGATAGAAAGCTTTTAGTAAGAAATGAATGCATATGTCTCCCCCCCCCCCCCCCCCCCCCCCCTCCCCTTCACAATTGAAGGAAAACTCAGCAGGAATGAATTAGTTGATGCACTTTCATGCTAGAAAGTTGACACAGAATACTGTGTGCAGGTCATAGAAATAATGACAGGAAAACAGCTTGATTAGTTGGAGGTTTGTTTGTTTGTTTGTCTTTTATTTCTGCATTCAATAATACAAAAAAAATCAATCCTTACAGAAAAATATATACATTTACATATAAACACATATTAAGTCATAAATAATTTACTTCAAAATGCACAGAAAATATATGTGGTAAATTAACATTTTACAATCAACAGAATTTGTGAGCGCAGGAGACCGTCTGGAGTAATCGTTTCTCATCCCGCTTTCACATACGTATTGTCAGTACACTCTGCTTGCGGTAATTAGTTGATGAACTTCTACACCAGCAACTTGTGGCAGGATAGGGTTTGTCGGTCCCTAGAAAGAGTAACTGTGAAATGCATGCACAGAGCACAGTTAAAAACAAAAAGTTTCTTATACCCTGGCATGAATGAATTTATCACTATGATGCAAGGAAGTTACCAATGAATATTATGTGTAGGTTTGAGGAAAGAGACCGGGAAACAGGGCCTTGTTTCATAAAACTTGTTATCAGTAACAATTGCCACATTTCTATAACAAATTTGCTTTCAGCCAATCAGATGCAAGGATTTCAGTAGCTTATAATAGTTATAGCAACTTGTTACTGATAACAAGTTTAATGAAATGGGGCCCAGAATGGTTAAAGGTAGGAGATCCCTTTTGCAAAATCTTTGAAAATCCATACAACTTGGCAGGAGTTTACGATATGCCCTTCTGATACTGTTAATTTAATCTTACGGTCATACAAAAATGAAAATCTGGCTACCATCCTTGAATAAGCAAGTCGGATCAGCTCACCAGCAGAAGCAAAGCCAGCCAGCTAGCTAGCTCAGCCGCGCGCAGTTCGCGGCCACCACATGTACCACATAATAGCAGCGCTGTACTGTATGTAACATGAATCCTTTCGTTGTGCGCTATCTCGAAAAAAAATCCGTTAAAATTTTCAGTCCGAAATAAGTACAGAGTTATCAAAAATGTTAATTATTCAGTTAATTAGCCATGTACAATCCATTTTTCTTTCACAGAAGTTTTTAATAAGACTTATAATTGAACCCATATTCACACATCTTAATATTTTAGAGCTGCAAATGGGATCTCCTACCTTTAAGGCTCGTTCAGATATCTAGTGGCAAACCCGATCACTGTTTCTTTTTACCGCGCCACTTATGTGTATGATAATTATGTGTGCATTAACCCCTTATAGTTCACCTTCAAATGAAAGAGAATTTCTACATTTTAAAGCTTTAAGAATTTGAATATAGAATTATAGGGAGTCGAAATGCAATAGATAAGGTGGGAAAGTGACATACTTTTAGTCGTCAACAACTTCCGATCGTTACATGTACAAGTATCTTGCCCCTAAATCTATGGTGAATGAATTCAATGGAAAGATTTCCACTTCCGCTGTTTTCTCCTGAGGGATTCTTCCATTAGCTGAAATCGATACATACAGTCCAAGGGTAACTCTTTCAGCATTACGACTCATTTCCTCCCCGTTTGTCTCTTTCTCTGTCTCTTCCCTCCCTCCTTTCCTCTCTCTCCCTTTCTACCTTCCTCTCTCTTCCTTCTTCCAACCATCCCCCTCTCTCTCCCCTCCTCATCTCTATCGCCTCCCTCCCTCCTCTCCTTTACTCTCTTCCTCTCTCCTGACCTCTCCCTTCCTCCTCCCTTCCTTCTTTCCCTCTCTCCTTCCATCCCTTTTTCTCTCCTCCTTCCCTCCTCTCCTTTCCTCTCTCCCTCTCTCCTGACTTTTCCCTCCCTCCCTCCCTCCCTCCTTCTTTCCCTCTCTCCCTCCCCCTCTCTCTCCCTCCCCGTCTCTCTCTGCCTCTCCCTATGCCCCCATCCCCCTCTTCCTCCCTCCCCTCCCATCTATCTCTCTCTCTCTCTCTCTACCCTATCTATTTCAGAATCTTTCATCCTTAACCTCTGTGTCAAATTATCTTCATCTCTCTATCTCGCTCTATCTCGCTCTCTCTCTCTCTATCTCTCTATCTCTCTATCTCTCCCCATCTCTAGCTCCATATATTCTGCTCTATCATCTTATTTACGACTATTAATCAGTACGCACACATCTGTCTCTCTCTCTGCCCCATCTCTTTTGGAATCATTCACCCTTAACCTCAATGTCAATTTACATTCATCTCTCTCTCTCTATCTCACTTCCTCTCTCTGTCTCTTTATTTCTCTCCATCTTTAGCTCCATTTATCCTGCTCTATCATCTTATCTCCTACTGTTAATCAGCACACATATATTGCACATGTATCAAATTCATTTCGTTGAAGACTAAAGACTTCAAGAATATAACTTTCAAGGAGATAAATTTCCCAAAACATATTTTACGGAAGGTGCTTGTGAAAGGTAAACACACATATCTCCCTCTCCTATCTCTTAAGATTTTTGACCCAATTTCCCCGTTTCCTTCATGAAACTGAAAACAAATACGATGGAAGAGCTCGGCAGGAAGGAAATGAACACGTGGGAGAATAAATATTTTTCCATTGCGCCTGGACAAAGGGCTGCGGCAACCCCTAAAATGAAGTTGACTCTGCGCCAGCTATCTGATGACCACCCACGCTTCTACTGGGTTACCAAGGCGATGCAGTTGCATAAGTACTCCATTTCCGCTTTGAACTCGGCAAAAGAATCAGCTTCCCTTCTCCCCCCCCCCCCCCCCCCACCTTCCAAGACAAAAAAAAAAAATCTGTACCCTATGTTTTCAGCATTTTCTGTGGTTTTCCTGCTCCTCTCTGATTCAATCTGAAAATACGCATATACCAACAGGATCATTCTACTAAACTTTGTTGGGCTGGATGACTGGTAACCTTAAACATCCATTCCTGTTCAATGTTCGGTTGATGGTGTTTCTCCTTAAATCTACAGAATATATCTCATCTCAATCATCTTCATCAATCATATAAAGCTTGAGGCTCTCAGGGTAGAATTGGGAATACAACTGACACTATTTTGCATGCTTTTAGACACACATTTTCAGAATTCTTTTTTTTTTCTCTCTTAAAACAAGAAAAAAACGTCCTAAATACATGAAGGTGTAGTTGGCAGTTGACAACAATGATTTTGTTTTATATTATCCATTTACTTACCTACTTTAATAATTACCTGTAGTTATTTACTCTCTCACTCACTCACTCATTCATTCATTCATTCATTCATTCATTCATTTAAAGGCATTGGCTAACTTTGTGAGTAGCTGATTTAAAAAATTCTCAAACTAAGATGAAACATGTGTATGAGTACTTGTATTTGTACTCAAAAACCCTGAAACCAACCATAATTTGGAATGAAAAGCTGTAAGTTAGACGCAAACGGCGATTTTATTATCCTTCGTCTCACGAGACAATCACTAAGAGGACCACTTTGCTTGAATTTGAAAATGCCGTTATGTGCCTCCCGCCGCGTGATACGCCAATACACACAGTACGGCAAGGTGAGTCATACGCGCATGCGCACTCCTTATGTCTATTCTGTGCAACCGACCCTCGTATATTTTTCAAACATTGGTTCACATTTTTGATATTTAAAATCACTTCCTGTGGAGATTATACTTTGAAACTTTCAGACTGGTATTTTTACACTATAACCCTTATGTTTATCCCATTTTCAAGTAACAAAACAAGATTTTTTAAAATCATAACAATGTTAACCAATGCCTTTAATTCATTCATTCATTTATTCATTTGGAGGTGGAGGTATTTCATCCATGTTTCTCTCACATATTTTCATGAATGTTCTCTCTCCCTTCTTTTCCCATTACCCCTCCCTCTCTCTCTCTCTCCCATTCTATCTGCTTTTCTATTTTCTCTTTCCACCTCTCTCTTTCCCCAAACCACTCTTTTCTGTCTCTCATTCTCCTGCTCTCAGCTATTTTTATTCCTTCCATTTTTCCATTTTACTTATTTTTTCTTCCATTTCTTTTCACTCACATCTGTTGTCCTCTATCCTCAAAAAACATGATAATGTAATGACGCCAGTCTACGAAGCAAACCTAATGACCCTTGAATAGACACAGAACGTATACTATACCTATGCTTTGATTAGACGTCTTATTTTGACATCCAAACAATACGTCCCTGAATAAATGAAGTGATTACGAACCGGTATTGATCCCTGCACGATGAAGGTTGCGTTACGTTACCCTCCTTCATGCTTTTCCTTCAGTTTCTACTTCCACATGATAACTGTGCACTATAGCCTCTTTCACACATGCAACCAATAGCCACGCCAAGAAAATTCTAACTGTTTCTGAATAATGGAGGGATTCGAGCAGTAGCGATCCTTCCATTACATCATTTTCCTTCAAGGTTTTTCTTAAGTTTCTACTTCTTTTTCATCGCTGAATGGTTAATACCCATTCACAAACATCCTCTGTTCAACTATTGCACCTGTTAGTATTAAGGAAGAAGGTTAAACATCTCTGCATAAAAGAAATGATTTAAGGGCGGTGTTGATCCTTGTGTTCTCTACTTTCAAGGTTTCCCTTCAGGATCTTCTGGATTGTAATTGTAATTGGAGTGTCCTCAAGTCACGTTCACACATTCTGCAAAAAAAAACCTACTAAAAAAAAAATCACTCTGTACATTCCTGAATAACTGCAATGATTTACAACCAGTGTAGCTCCTTGCATGATGTTATCTTCCTTTTGGTTTTTCCTTTAGTTTCTACTTCAGCTCGATCAATGAGCGATTAATCCCTCTTCACACACATGTACTGTATACTGCAATCAACCAGCTAAACAACCCTCTGTACATTCCTGAATAACTGTAATGATTCACGGCCAGTAAAGATCCTTGCAAGATAAAGGATGTAGGATGTTATCTTCCTTTCGTGATTTTCCTTTCGTTTCTGCTTCTATTTGATCAATGAGCGATTAAGCCAGCCTTGTTCACATATACCACAATAAACAAGCCAAAAAACCCTCTGTACATTCTTGAATAACTGCAAGGATTCACAGTCAGTATAGATCCTTGCAAGATAAAGGATGCACGGTGTCATCTTTCCTTTGGGTTTTCCTCATTTCCGCTTCGATATGATCAATGAGTGATTAAGCCCTGTTCACATATACTTCAATAAACTGGGCTAAACAATGATCTGGACGTTCACAAATAAATGAAGCAATTATGGGAAGCATTTACCATGGGCAGCAAGATGGAGTGTGCAGTATGTCCTTGTCCCTCTAGGTTTTCCTTCAGTGTTTTCTATTGATCTGCGAGTGGCTAAGTCCCATTCACACATACTGTAATAAACTGGCTAAGCAACCCTCTGGGCATTCCTGAACTGCTAAAGTGATTACTGGCAGCACTGATTCTTGATTCTTCTGATTCTTGATTCTTGATTCTTCTGATTCTTCTGATTCTTGATTCTTGATTCTTCTGATTCTTGATTCTTCTGATTCTTGATTCTTCTGATTCTTGATTCTTCTGATTCTTGATTCTTGATTCTTCTGATTCTTGATTCTTGATTCTTCTGATTCTTGATTCTTGATTCTTCTGATTCTTGATTCTTGATTCTTCTGATTCTTGATTCTTGATTCTTCTGATTCTTGATTCTTCTGATTCTTGATTCTTCTGATTCTTGATTCTTGATTCTTCTGATTCTTGATTCTTCTGATTCTTGATTCTTGATTCTTGTGATTCTTGATTCTTCTGATTCTTGATTCTTCTGATTCCTGCACTATGAAGGTTGTTTCAGGTTCTACATCTATTTGATGACTGGGTGGTTAAGCCTCATTCATACATACTGCCAATAACCAATGACCTGAGCCAAATGCTCAGCCACATTTGCTCTCGACTTTATTTTTATAAAAAATTCAGGTTCATTATTAGACTTGCAATTGGATTTGAAATTTGGTTTTAGAGCAGGTTTAGGATTACAGGTTTGCGTGAAAGTTAAGTAGAGTGCTTAGGTGTCGAGGGTTGAAGCTAAGAATTCATTCAAAGTAACGGACTACCATAGTTCATTGGAAAAGTCTACAAACTGCCCATAAATATTCATGATGCAAAAAGAAGAAGATGAAGAAAAAGAGTAATTTCCTACCCGAATAAATAAGGAGGGGGTGGGGGCCTTAAACATTTGAATTTGAGATCTGTCATTAAATGTTAATTGTTGTAATGTGGACTACACTTACATAATTTTGTTTTTGGTGGGTTTATTTGAGGCAGTTTAGAGCAAAATGTGTGACCAACATTTTAGGAGCAAATCAGAACTCATCCAAGTTTCTTTGCAAAACAGAAAAGATATCAATATATATATATATATATATATATATATATATATATACGACCATGAAAGGCTGAAAGAGAAATTCTATACACACTATCAATGCAATGATATCAAATCCAACGGAGTCAATGTCTGAGAGCATTTAAAACACAAAAGTGAACAGCACACATAAAACAAATAACTGATGGATGCTTTCTTTGAAATCTATGAAAGAACATTCAACTACACTTCGAATGACACCTAAACCAATCCCAAGGATAGTGTTCTAACCACACGGGGGAATAGTATTACTATTTCTTGGGGAATAGTATTACTATTTCAAGGAAGATAGTGAATGATCATATCCCTATCGATTGCGCTAACTGTGGTTTTCATTGGGGGATCACTGATATTTAATAGAAATCTCTGCAATTCTCATCCAAAACCACAAATTTACATTGGGACTTGTAAAGAGCAACATTTTTAAGAGAAACTATTCAAATGGGAATGTCTAAATGAGCTTTTGAGAAGACAAGTCAATTTTCAAGGGCCGTAGCAGTCTGTGCAGTATGAAAATCAAAGGAAGTCCCTCTTCTTATGCAAAGTTATTACACTATAGATCCGAAATAAATTTTTGCATTCAACATAGAGAGCTTGTCTGATGTTTGCCTGATAAGGCATAAACTAACTAACAAAAAAAAACTGAATGCAGTAGTTTTCACAAGGGTTAAGATGTTCAAAAATGTTGTAAAATATTGTTTATATATCAAAAACTATCATGAAGCTACTATAATGCATGAAACTAATATTTAGCTTGAATGTTATTCAGCTTCATATAAACTTCTTGACAGAAAATGATCTAGTTTGTCAATGGATTCTTTAAACAGCAATTCAAGAATGTTGTGAAGAGACCATCATTAATCAATCAATGACAGTTTCACAAGGCAATATTTATTCTTTTTTTTTTCCTTTTTGCCAACCAGCAAAAGTGACAAATGATAATGATACCTCAGAAGCATGAAGTCACAAGCACCAATTTTTTCAGATCAGTGAAATCACAATACTGATATTCCATACCTTTTCTAAATCAAATTCAGATCAATTTGGGAATGATATTGTAATAAAGGTATCATTATATTCATCGGTTAACGTGGACCAGCCCTTTAAAACCTGAAAACTTACCAGTTTCAGGAGAGTTTTCCATAAACACATTTATTGTAAGGTATTTTTGTAGAAACAGTAGGCTTCGCAGATTCCCCCTTAGCTATGATTTAAAGGGTAAGTCCACCCTAGAAGCTTCACTATTTCAATAAAAGGAGATAAATTTGAACAGCATTTTAAAAAAGAAATGAGCAAAATCGGTCAAAGAATAAGAAAATTACACTCATTTACATTTTCTAGTAAATTACTCTCGGCTCTGCAAATTGGCAACACTGATGACATCACGAGCAGCTTCCATTCACTTTGTACATGAAATTTCACATTTTCTCAATTTTCTTGGAAGTTACACATTTTCTAACCCCCATAGTTAATGTATGTTCAGAAGAATTGCTTTTTACATAACATACTTTGACTATGGGGTGAGAAAATTTGTAACTTCCAAGAAAATTGAGAAAATGTGAAATTTCATGTACAAAGTGAATGGAGACCTGCTCGCATGTGATGTCATCAGTGTTGCCAATTTGCAGAGCCAAGAGTAATTTACTAGAAAATGTAAATGAGTGTAATTTTCTTATTCTTTGACAGATTTTGCTCATTTCTTTTTTAAAAAGCTGTTCAAATTAATCTCCTTTTATTGAAACAGTGAAACTTCTGGGATGGACTTTCCCTTTAAAGGCATTGGTTAACATTGTTATGATTTTAAAAAAATCTTGTTTTGTTACTTGAAAATGGGATAAACATAAGGGTTATAGTGTAAAAATACCAGTCTGAAAGTTTCAAAGTATAATATCCACAGGAAGTATTTTTAAATATCAAAAATGTGAACCAATGTTTGAAAAATATACGAGGGTCGGTTGCACAGAATAGACATAAGGAGTGCGCATGCGCGTATGACTCGCCTTACCGCACTGTGTGTATTGGCGTATCACGCGGCTGGAGGCACATAACGGCATTTTCAAATTCAAGCAAAGTAGTCCTCTTAGTGATTGTCTCGTGAGACGAAGGATAATAAAATTGCCGTTTGCGTCTAACTTACACTTTTTCATTCCAAATTATGGTTGGTTTCAGGGATTTTGAGTACAAATACAAGTACTCATACACATGTTTCATCTTAGTTTGAGAATTTTTAAAATCAGCTACTCACAAAGTTAGCCAATGCCTTTAACTTATACTCATTTGTTATTAATGGTATTGCTCCTCCCATTTTTTTACTATGTATTGTTATGCGCAGTCGAGTATATTCCTCTAGAAATTGTGCAATATCAATTTACAATTATTATTATTATCATTATTATCATTTAAAGTACACTAATGGGAAGTTTGTCCCTGAGCGATACTTACGTTGTAGTTGAAATCTCATGCTCAGCTAGAACCCTGATGATGGGAAGGATTTGACCATAGTGATGGAAGAGTCTGACCAGTGGTCTGGCGGCCGTAATCTTCTCCTTGACAAACTCCCCCAGGATGTACACCGCACTGGACGTTGTAGGCTGCATAATAAAAAAGAAGTATAAATTTAAAAAAAAAAAAAAACAAATAAGTGTATATTCAAACACATTTATTTTCCAATTATTCAAATAAACAGCAAAATAATACAACAAATTGACATTCTTGGTATTGATAACAAAAATCTGACATAATATACAATCAACGTAATTACATAAATAAATATAGTGGCAGATCCAGAATATTTCAAAATAGGGGGGATGGTGGGGGTGGTGGGGGCTGATCAGCTTTTTCAGGTGGCTGTTCTACCTGAAAAAAATTCACTGACAAGCAAAAAAAAAAAAAAAAAAAAAACCTGCCAAGGGGCGGGTGGGTGCGGCTGATTCGCACCACCCGATCCACCACTGGTATGTGAATATTTGGAATAGGATATGAATTCCTTCAAAAATGCTCTGTCAGAAATATTGGGTTTATCTTGCTGCATGTTTGAAAGAGAGAAAATAAAATACTGAAGGGACTCAACTTGACAAAAAAACACCCCTCAAATTAAATCAAGCACACACTCATTATGGTAAGACATGGCAGAATGATCAAAAAAATCAATGGTGTTTAGGCTTTTCTGGGGTTCATGCCATCAAATCATTCATGATATAGGACAATAATTCTTAATTCAAGCTTTTAGTTAAAGCTGATTCACACAGCAGCAAATCCCTGTGATAAAGCCCCAGTGCTTTTCTTTTTCTACAAGTTTACAAATGGTATAATAAAGTGAACAAATTTTTTTTTCAAAAAAGCTAAGGCAAAAATTAGCTATTGTGCCTCCTGGCATCAAAAAGGTATGGACCAATTAAATTTTCATAAAGTTTGAAAAAAATATGTCATTACTGATATTAGCAGCATAGCTTTTGGCAAAACTCTCCTTCAACTGAGCATGAACTAATATTGGCATGCATTAATATTGTCATGCATCATGCATCTCATTGTCGTAAGTGGTGCAGCTTCCCATGCCATTATGTGAACACTGGAAAAAAAATGAGGGTTCTTGGTGAGCATTTGTTGTCGAATACGTAAATGAGCCTTTGCAAAGAATCAGAATATCAAACATAAGAAAATCCTACCCATATATGAAGAGTTTGAATGCAAAAACCGACAAATCCATAGTAAGTATTAGAAGGAAATCTATGTTACTTTTGACCATTACTTTAACAATATATCTTTTTATGTATTGAGCAAAGTATTATATGAAAAGCATTATTTTGTACTCTATGAAAGTGACCTTACTTTAAAATTTTTAAAAATGGCGTTTATCAGTTTTTGCATATAAACTCTGTATACGCAAGTCACAAACATTTACAAACATTTCAAATGATACTTTCAAATATATTTTCCATATTTTTCCGTAAACAACATTGTGATCGATATCAAGATGACCCTGAAAATTCTCTTCGCGATCTTTAGCAGCTGACTTGATCTCCTTGGGACTTGGGACACTTGATGCACAAAAGCCTTATCAACACCATCACAAATAGTAACAAAACTTGACCACATTTTTCCTTTTATAATTCTGCCTCTTTAAAGAAAAGGACAAATATGCTCACGTCTCTAGAGTGGGGGGGGGGGGGGGGAGAGAGACTCTTAAAAAAAAGAAGAACATGCTTGTTTAGCGATGGCAGGTATCTTTATGCCCGCGGGCAGGTGACATTTACACACTCCATCCAGAATTCATATTGAGAAATGCCAAGTTGATTTTGTACTGGAATGGGTCTCCTGACAATGAATAATGACAAATGTGTGTTGTGCATTTCACTCATATTTTCATTTTATTTTTGATAGTTTAATCAAAATCAGGATTTATTTCAAGAATGAATCACTGAATTGTGAGTGTGTTGTTTTCCTTTTGATGGGGGATCAGTCTTCTTTTTTTTTTCATTTAGAAAGATACAAAACATTATATATAGTCTTCAAATCACTGTTATGTATACATGAATCATGATTTAAATGTTGATTGCAACTTAGACACACCATTATCGTTTAGCTGTGGAAAAGGGTATTGAAAGGGCAGAAATATATTCAGGAGACAGGTTATTTAATTTATGAAAGGTTAGAAGCAAAAAATCTTTAGATGGCGAGCTGCTGACCACAGAACTGAAGAAATCCCAGGACAGCAGTGAAAGAAGAGAATTCATCCTCTCACAATCATGCTTAGATCTCACTTTAAGTAGTACGCATCCTTCAAGTTCATGCATTTACGTAATTTGATTCAGTAAGTGAAAGTCCTTTTCATGCTGTTAGCTTTTCAGTGAAAGAATCCTATAAAAACACTGGAAACCCCACAGTAACAGAGGACTTTCAAGAAGGGGAGGGGGGGGGGGGGTGGGGAGAAATCCAACAGATGAGATCCAACCTACTTTTTGCTTCTCAATTAAAGGCTTGTTAGATAAGAGGAGGGAAACTGCTGGGTTTTTAAGTGTTTTTTTTTTCTTTTATACAGAATGAATGGCAATGATGCAACAAAGAACTGCACTAAAAAATTTCAGACTCATTGACTTGCGTATTATAAAATGTTATCAAAATGTGCGGAACCCCCCCCCCCCCCCCCCCCCGTTTCACTCTTCATATATATGAACGGGCTTTAGCAGTGAGAAATAATAGAAAATTGAGGAGTTGCTTTAAAAAAAAGATAAACTGAAGCTCTTTGTCTCGACCTTCGAGTAAGATAAGATGAAGGGGAAACCCCAGAAGAATACTCTGCTGGAACCTAGAATAATTTTTATTCCTTCATAAAGAGGTAATGTCATTGCTACCAAAAGACAAAACATATATATCTGTGTATAGATGGGATAAAGGGTACAATAATAACAAGCCCTGATTTGCTCTTGGAAATTGTGTTTACAAACAAAAGCAAAAAGGTCATAGATTTGTGTATATTGAGAGCAAAAGGGCATTAGTGGTGTTAACTCTAAATCAGATAGTTATTATCATCATCATTATAATTATTATGGTGAGTAAAATCATAAGTACTATTACCACTTTTGCTATTATTACCATAACCATTATTACTATATTACCATTAGTATTAGTATTGTTCTTATTCTTATCATTATTATCATCATTATAATTATCATCATAATTATCATTATCATTATCATTGCTTTCATTACCAATAACTTGAAGAAAAGAAACGGAAGAATGGAAGATAGGGACAGGAAAAAAATTTCCTGAATGCCAAAACATCACAACTGTAATTGCACCTTCCCATAAGAGAGCAGGGTTATCCAGAGACATGCAGCTCCAGCTCCCTAAGAAAAAGAACCTCTTACAAAAACAACCCCAGATAATTCCTCTCCCACTTCTTCGGTAAACATGACAACCTTTCCGCGATTACGCAAGGTAAATGACCATCCTAATGCCGTTCTTTGCGATCGTGGAACGCAAGTCGAGGTGGCTCTGCGCAGGCACCGAGGCCCTTTCCATCAAATTACCAGGGTAGGACACAATATATGCACAGGGCCGATAGATGAGAAAAAGGAGAAGAAGAGGAAAAAATAGATGCTGTTTTTCTCTGTTTTGTCCAGGGGAATCAAAGGCAAAATGTGTCACGTCTACTACAGTAATGTTAACAATGTTTCTGCTGCTGGGCATTTCAAACAGAGGACCTCGTTATTCAATTTTCGTTCAGTATTCCTCGCATAATAATTCTCTTCTTATTTGTCACCCCACTTTCAAACCTCTCTCTCTCTCTCTCTCTCTCTCTCTCTCTCCTCTCTCACTTTCTCTCTTCTCTCACTTTCTCTCACTCTCTTCTCTTTCTCTCACTTTCTTTCTTTCTCTCTCTCTCTCTCTCTCTCTCTCTCTCTCTCTCTCTCTCTCTCTCTCTCCCTTCTCTTTATCCTCTTCACTATTAAAAGGATCTAGTCAGATTTTACTTTAGATTTCCAGATACCACAAGCACTAGCTTTCCAGATACCACAAGCACAAGCTATTCTATATAGTCAAAATTTACACATTTCCAGTGAAAATGACCAGAATTCTGGTAGAAATAAACAATTTCTTTACTAGAATTTTGGTCATTTTCACTAGAGTCATGTCAAATTGGTGTTGGAGCAAGTGTGATCCTATGCTCTTTTCAAATAGTGTACTAGAATTCTGGTCATTTTCCCTACTGTTGTGCCAATTTCAACTAAAACTGTACTAATCAGTCAAATATGACTAGAGTTGTTTTCAGAGTGTATGTCTCTCTTTTGAATAGTTCCATAATCAATTATCACTTTTCTCTTTATCATTTTTTCATTAACCCTCTTCTTTCTTGTTTCCATCTACACTTCTCCTACATTTGTGTCTCCACTTTTTTTTCCTTCCCTCCATTCTCCACCCATCTCTTCCTTTCTCTATTCTTCTAATAACCTTTTCTACAAATTTGTATTTAATCAATGACCCCAGATACAGTTTCATGTACAACTCCCTATTGTGGCTAGCTTGACACATCAATTACTTTATAAATAATCAAATATCTCACCTTTCCCTTCCCCACAAAAGTCCAGCACTGAAAAATGTAATAATTCTCAAATTCTGAATACCTCCTTCTCTTTCTGTAAAAAGGAATTAATCTAATAGAGATTTCCTACATTGGTTGCTTGGAGTTTAACTCGGTCAGTTGAAATATATACAATAGTAAATAGAATTCAAGTTCTCTAATTCTTCATTTTTCCCCTTGCAATTTAAGTGAATTCCACCTGCATTGCCCTTGCCGTGAATTATACATGTACATGTATATAGCAATTCAAGGTCACTTTAACATAAACAACAATCAACAAGACAAAAAGTTTATGAGACAAACAAAGTGCTCCTATTACAAACACAGCTGCGACTTTGTAACTACGATATATCGCTTCGGCACTCGATCATTTTCTTCAAGCGAAAAAAGTTGGTGTCAATTGAGTGCCTCCTACTTTGATTCATATTTGAGCCCTGCATTTAGAGCCGTAATTGAATCAGACGCAGCGCTTGATCAAATTTCTTCGTTTCATCTGCATCTTGATTTGATAATGCAATATTAGTGGATGTGATGAAGTGAAATATGAGCTGGTCGGTCCCCCGTGGTAGGCATACGCTCAGGGAAAATTCCTCCGATCAAAAAAGGCAATCTAGCCGACGCGACGGGTCTCTTTCAAAGCAAGAAATGTAAATCTGACAAAAGTAGTTTGATGCATATTGTTTAGCCCGTATCTTATTTACCTTGCTATCTACGGTTCTAAAACAGGTATGTATTTCAATTATTAAGAAAATACCTAACTTCACACACATGTACATCACTGAATTTTATGAATTCGAGCAAGCTACTCAGATTTCAGTCCATTCTACCTAAATGATCGATGCAGGGTATGCGTTACCATAAATGGATGTGAAAATTTAGATTGAATGATTGCAGGACATTAATTTCCTTCTACTTGACTCATTCAATTTAAACCTACACTATGACTTAACTGGTTGACTACCAAATTCTCTCATCCTCCATGGATTATAATAAGGCATCCTATTCTGGTAATCAACAGATTAAGTCAAACCATACTTTTCATTAATTATACAGTAGCAAAGACTACAACAAACTAATTTTCCTGTTTGCCTGAAAGCATCAAGTCAATTACATTTAAGTGAGCATACAAAATTCTTGACTTTTATCGAGTTAACCAATCAGTACTCTGTCCATATTCAGATATTTATGCAATTTGGAAGTCCATCTTTCTCTAAAATAGATTATATGTAGAAATTCTTGAATTCATTTAATTAACTAAGGGCATATTATATACAAATGTACAAAAACATATGCAATTTGGAAGTCTATCTGCAGGTAGACTATATTATGTGCAGATTTTCTTTTTATTAATGAAATTGATTTTTACTATTTCAAGCACCAGTGGGAGAAATAGAGAAAGCTATATATATCTTCAATGTCCACTGGGCATGATCTTGCTAAATGTAGCCAACGGTTTATAAAAATAGTAACAAAGCTAGCAACTACTTAGATAATAGCTAGGTCCAGTTTTAAACCAAATAATGATACTGCGAAGTATGAAATACATGTACCCTAGAATATTCCAAAAGTATTTATAATCAGAGGTTCACACAATTCCTCTTTCTCTCTTTCTCCCAATCCTTTGTGGATGTTATCATAGTCCATATGAGGAACAAGTGAAAAAAAAAAAGATTGAATTAAGATCTCATTTAGTTCAAAACTGCCATTTACAGTTTAATAAAAAGACAAAGAAACAAACAAAGGAGGCAAGGAGGAGTTTTGCTATTAAAATTTCAAAGCATGCTTTGAAATAAAACAAAAAAAAAATAAAAACATGCTCAGTGAAAATTTCACTTTTACATTACAAACTAATCAATTTTTGTCATATTTAAGGTTACAAAAATATTTTTCCCCATTATGGAAATTAAAAATCATAATACAAAATATTATGCATGCAATACAGATAGAAGGTTTGCCTGCACTTTCTTGTGTTCTTACACATCCTGATCTAGGTGCATCCTAAAGGTTGTTTTCTAGAGACTATCATTCCAATATCTGGAGGTGGCATGAGCAGAGGCCATTTCCAAATGCTGCTTAAATTCTGTCTCCCCTGCTTTCTCCTTTCTTTTGCCCTTTCTGTTTTTTGGGGTTTTTTTACCCAGAAAAAAGGAGGAGTAGGAAAATCAATACCCTTCACAACCGGGTTGCATATATAGAGCTAGCGGTTGAACCCCAAAGCACTTTCCTTGCCGAGAAGGATGTTCAAAGTATGCAGCCACCTTTTCTTAGTCTGTGCAGGTCTTTATTATTTGTTTTTGTTCTTACCTACAAAACCCAATGCTGGCCCTACCACCAAACCTAATTTGTTCTAATGCTCTAAATCTCTATCTCTGTCTGTCTGTCTGTCTGTCTGTCCGTCTGTCTCTCTTTCTCTCTATCTCTATCTCTCTGTCTCTCTTTCCATCTATCTCTCTCAATTTCTCTACTTTTTCCCTTCTTACCTATCTCATAAACTAGTATTCATCCTAATGTTCTCATCAATCTTTCTCAGTAAATAATTCATCCTCATTCACCTAAATGTTTTTCTCCTGTCATAAAATGAAAAAACTCTGTTCATCAGGATGGATTTTATGAATAAAATTCTTCTTGCAATCATGAAAGTAGCGAGTAACTTTAATAATAGTTCCTCAGTCTCAAGAAATATCTCAACAAAACAAGGCAAACGCCAAGCGTTGTCTCGCCTGCATATTGCAGTCATGAAGAGACTGCATGTCAAAACTATGCTATATGACTTCTGAGGCGCTTGGTTATGGATAAATTAAATAAATGAATAAATAAATAAATAAATAAATAAATAAATAAATAAACAAATATATGAAAAACAGTAACAAGTAAAATACAAAATCTGGTTCAGGTATAGAGAGTAGTGAGTTCACTGCTATTATACAGTAAACTGTAGAATGAACTCTGTTGAACTGAAGTAAAATGTTAGTGTTAAAAAGTATCAAATTATAAAGTTCATGTCATTACAGGAACAAAGTGGTGTAAATCATAGCACAGTGCCAGTCATGGAAAGTTCATTGACCTTTAACCTTAATCAAATTCAATTCACATTCAAACTTGACCTGCACCTTCAAGAGATGGACCTCTGGTATGAATTTGGTGATTCCACGTCAAAGCTATAGAAAGTTATTAGGTGTACAACATAGCACAGTGCCATTTATGAAAAGTTCATTGACCTTTGACCTTTGACCTTAATCAAATTCAACTCACATTCGAACTTGACCTGCACCTTCAAGAGATGGACCTCTCATATGAATTTGGCAATCCTACCTCGAAGGTATAGAAAGTTATTGTGTGTACAACATAGCACAGTGCCAGTCATGGAAAGTTCATTGACCTTTGACCTCTGACCTTATTCAAATTCAACTCATACTCAAACTTGACCTGTGCCTTCAAGAGATGTACCTCTGGTATAAATTTGGTGATCCCACCTCGAAGCTATAGAAAGTTATTGTGTGTACAACACAGCACAGTGCCAGTCATGGAAAGTTCATTGACCTTTGACCTTTGACCTTAATCAAATTCAACTCACATTCGAACTTGACCTGCACCTTCAAGAGATGGACCTCTTGTATGAATTTGGCAATCCTACCTCGAAGGTATAAAAAGTTATTGTGTGTACAATATAGCACAGTGCCAGTCATGGAAAGTTCATTGACCTTTGACCTTTGACCTTATTCAAATTCAACTCATATTCGAACTTGACCTGCGCCTTCAAGAGATGGACCTCTGGTATGAATTTGGTGATCCCACCTTAAAGCTATAGAAAGTTATTGGGTGTACGACACAATTGTTGACGACGACGCCGACGCCGACAACGCCGACACCGGAAATAGTGATACCTATGTCTCGCTCCGCTACGCAGGCGAGACAAAAAACCATTAAATTGTCATAGGTGTGTCACAAATACGAAGAAAGTTTTTTTTATACTGCTCAGAAGAGTATTCACATCTCTCATGCTTTTTTATCAATTTTTTTTTTTTTACTTTATCTACTCCTCACCTATTATTTCAATGAACCCAACAAAGTCGCTCTTCATGAAGATATAGAAAAGTAGCTATGCCGTCATACAAATAATAAGAGAGGAAGCACTTTTCATAATCATTTCCAAAGGCACAGACACGCAGACAAACAGAAACTCAACTCGAGTCTATTTACAGTCGCCTACACAACCTCTTCACTAGGGATGGTAACGACCAAAAGTATTACAGAAATAAAAACATGAAGTCTCATTCGGCAACCCCCCCCCCCCCCCACGGCTTTTTTAGCGTTCACATATGGCGCGGTAAGCTATGCCAATTCTGAAAATGAGAAGCGCAATACCGCGTCAGTAATAGTTCACAATAAAATGAAAGAGAGTTTTGCCAAAAGTTGTAAAAACTTGTGATATTTCAAGCTTAGTTTATGGGAATTGGATTGGTTCCCCACTTTTTTTGCTGCAAGGAGGCGAAATAGATATTTCTGCCTCAGCATGTTTTTTTGTTTTTTTGTGTTTTTTTGTGTTTTTTTTTTTTTTGGGGGGGGGGGGTTTCACCTCATATCCCACTTAAATGTTTAAAAAAAAAACCCACAAGGGTTTACCATGGGGATAAGCCACTTTGTATGTGAACAAGTCTTAACCAGTTTAACATGATTTTATTTTGGTATTACATGCATATTCCTTGGACCCCAGCCCGAGTTATCTCATACACAGTATTCAACAGGTTGAAAAGGAACAAATATGAAGACAAAGGCCGGAATTCACAAAGGTGGTTTTAAATCTAGACCATGATTTATGCAAATTTCGTGGTATAAGTGCGCTTGATTCATGTAAATTTACTTAACTAAACTATGTGAAAATTTACATAAACCATGGTCTAAACCATGGCAACTAGCGTGAATTTAGCGCAATTTTCCAAACATGCGCGTTCATTAGTGGACCTTTCTTAGTGCACGCGCCAAATCAAGTGCACTTATACCACCAAATCTGCATAAACCATGGTCTAAATTTAAACCACCTTTGTGAATTCCAGTCAAAGGGTGTAATAATCCAGCTGCTTAGCAAATGTCCCTAGTTTTCACCTTAGATAAACAAACAAACAAATAAATGAGGACAAATGAAATTACCTCTATTTCCGGTGATGTAAGGAGTATTTCCCTGAGGTTTTCATAAAGTAACGTTGGAAAGACGTAATCCTTCTGATACTCGATCCTCACTCGTAACGAACCTACCGACTTGGAATGTCTGGCATTACTTGCTTCTCTTGGCTTCAGAAAGTACCTGAAAATAAAAATAAAAGTGAATTCATTTCAAACAGAGGCTGCAGAAGGTCGTAACGTCAGTCTCAGACAATGAAAGTGAAAGGGCACCTATTGTTTGGGGGACAAAGTTTGCTTCTTTACTTCCTTCGTCTGAGCCAGATGTTCCTCCTCCTTCTCTGATTTCAAATATACAGTTGCCTCTGATCACCTAAATCTATTAATATGGGTGGGAAGGGGTGGGTACATTGGCACCTCATCTCCATCAAATCCAAATCCCAATCTACCTATAATCAGTACACATGTGCCCTATAATTGCACCCTCCCCCTTGCTGGAATTTACACCAAAAACTGCACCTCAAATACGATTTGGTCAAATAATTCAATAAACAACTTTTTTAAAGGGGGAGGGGGAAGGCCTGATTAAATCACACCTTTTTATAACTTCCAGCAACTTTGACAATCTGAAACCGCCATCCGCACCCACCTTCCCTGCTTGCTTGCTTGGAAATTTAAAAAAAAGAAAAAAGAAGCTATATTGTTCCCCTTATTCATGTTCTTGCAATGCCCCAGCAAACCTGGAAATGTTACACTGCTAGATTGCCGGAAGCAATGCAATGTGTGTGTCAGAACATGTTCACAATACTGTCAACATATATAAACAAAGTCGGAGAGAAAAGTCAAATAAATCTCAAGATTTATACATGAGACTTGGCACAGAGTAGATGACAGGTGGGATGTTTATTTAGATAAGGTATGCCTGTATAAATATTGAATCAAACCTATTTTCATCTGCTAACATTGCAGCTAACATATTGTAAATCATGGAGCATGTTGTCTGTTCAGAGCCAGAAGGGCGTTACAGCATATCATTTTACAATAATAATGCCCTTCTGGCTCCTAACAGACAATGCACAGACACATCTAACATTCAACATTCTAGACATACAAAATGAAAAAAAATAAATACATTCAGACAGTCTTTTAAAAGAGCACATCCTTGCGGGAAGACTCAGGTGGCTTCCTATGAACTTTCTTAACCCAATGACTACTGAATTCTCAAACTCCCATAGACTTAATACAGGGACCACTCGGTTCCAGAGGGCAATAGGTTAACATCCCATGGCTTTTCAGACCAATAGCATAGGATTTCCCTGACCTTTACTTTACATCAATATTCCTTCATCTGCAGATGTCATTATGACTTACAGATCACAAAGATGATCAAAAGCTGCCAATATTGTATGATGCCAGAAGGGCAGTTCTAAAATGTAGAAAAAATTACAATAAACAAGCATTTGACTTCAAGTTGTCAATCTACTTTATCATAAGGGCAGGAATTTTTGCCATTAGAAATTGGATTAGAATTTGATCTATTCAAATGAAAAAAAAAGAAAAAGAAATATTAACTGTGAGATACAGGGTGCTACAATAAAATTCCACTTTCTCAGTTTAACGACCTGGTCACTAAAACCACCTGATAAATATTGATTTTTTTACCCCTCATTTGAAAGAAACGATTTAACAACACATTTTACATGTTCATGAGATGTATAGTGAAATACTCATACTTTGCTTGCCCAATCACTAATGGCCTAAAGGATTTTAAAAATATGGATGATGAGTTTAAATGTAAGATAAAAATGAAGAAAGAAAAAAAAGATAATCCCTTTTTCATTCTTATCCTTCCTTCTCTTTACCTCTACGGCTAAAAATGATGGTTGGGGGAAAAAAGTCCTAGAAAAGTAATCACTCACCAGGATAAGTTCTCAACGAGAATGCAAACAAATACACTAATGAAATTAAATTTCATATTATATAGTCATCTCTTCCTCTTCTACTTCCTCGACGAGCAATAACTGAAAAAACAGCAGTGAGTGGAGGGAAAGTAATCATGATAAGATCTCCATCAAACCTCACGATCGGACCTCCTCGGCAAAAGTTAAGAGCCACTTAGCGGTCTTCCTGTCTGCCCGGAGGGGATAAGATGAACAACACGAACCCTTGTCGCAGGTTTGATCAAGACAACACAGCCCACAAACTGGGGATTAAGTACTGTTTAATATAAATAGAGCACTTGGTATTGTAAATCATCGAAGCCAGCAGAATGCAACACATAACAATGTGGAAATAATGACTTTTTGCTCATTCCAGCAAATTCATGAAAGCATGCTGATAATGAAATAAAGGAGATATAACTGCCTACATAAAAGGAACTAGCTAAATATGGCTCCGTTTTCATAAAATTCCCTGAACAGAACAGTCAACACTTTTCAACATCTTATACTTGTACTTCAGGCAATTCATGCAATGTCAACCAATGTCACCCTTGGAGAAGCACTTGGCATTTGTCAGTCTTGGTTATTTTGCTTGACACTTTACTTACTGCATTATAGCCCTAACAAATGTCTCCTCTGAGCTAGAAGGTTATCAATTTACATCATGATGCCTTTCTTGCTCTAAACAGCTGAAATACTAAGCAGTACACGTAACACGAATGTGCAACAAGTTGCAAGTGTAACAGGAGAGTAGGTCATTCCCCTAACATCCTCATCTTATCGATCTCCCCATCTGTCCTCCAGCACAGTGTTCCTCAAGGCTCCTAACTGTCACCACTTGTCTTTTAATCAATAGGGCAACTGAGGATGATGTCATCTTGCCGCTTGAATCTTTTATTGCCTTTGGCAAGAAAATCTTTCCTCCTTAGACATGTAGGATGACCAGAGCATGCTCCTCAAACAGATAATGGCTTATTCTGGTGTCAATCTAAATCTATATCTTTGTAAGATAAATTATTCGATTTTTTTTTAATGTTTGATTAATTACTCTAAGTTCATATCTTCATCTGATATGTTCAAGCCATTAAAGGTACATACACATCTTCAGATAATCAAATCTTAATTTCAACCTTTTCTTCCAACCAAGAGAGTATAATTAATGTATTTTCACACTACCAAGGTAATCAACATCCTTCTTTGTGTTCTAATGTCATGTGTACAGGTCAGCAATAGTAAGTTTATATCTTTAGCAGATAATGAAATTGATAAATTCTTACTTTTTTTTTTATCAATTCATCGATTGCTGTTCGTGCATGGGTCACACTGGAAAATTAATTAGAGCTCTGATTAATCTACTTTCTTGCATTCATCCGATACGTCTAGGTAAAAAAACAAAACAAAAAAAAACAACTACGTTCACATCTTCAGTAGATGACCAATTTGAAACATGCCTTCTTCAAAATTACAAAGGTCAGGACACAGGTCATCTGAAAAGTTCATCAATGTAATCTGCTCATAACACATTTATCTCTGTCTGATACTGCAGATCAACAATATAGGTTAAATATCTAAATTAGATCATTCTAAATCAACACTATCTACAATGATGTCAAGCCTCATTAAGGTCAACAGAAAAAAAAGTAAATTTTACAGTGAGCAGATCAAAGAAATCTAGGTTCATGGCTTTACATGTAAAGAATAGACTTTTTTCTCCATGATCTTTTAAATATATATCCAAAATTTATTGACATCCATAACAAGTGAGATCTCCATTTGTTAATATTAGGTTTTTCATGACTGATATCACCTAACAGTTCTTCCAAGAAAGAAATTCCCCTCTCCCTCCCCTCCTCCTCCCACAATAACACTTCTGACTAATCCACCTAATATCTACCCATCCATTTCATTGCAGCAGTAAGGGAGCTAGTGCAATACATTGCTAATGCACTTTTTTTGACAAATATAATACAGGAATAATCAAAACTCTCTGACACTACTCTACAATAACTAAAAGTGGCACATTCACAATGATATCAAATAGCATAGGCATATTAAAATCCTCAATTGTTTTGTTTCATGCCATAAGCTTTCAAAGGCTTATGTCTTGTAATAAGAGATTTGGGAGTTAGTGCTTTATTACACTGCAATGACCCTTCCAAGGTTTAGGTTTCAAAAGCCAGCTTTCACAGTTACCATGAAGGCAGCCATCGATTTAATCTCATGTTACACTGATGCAACTTAATGGAAGAAAGGTGATGCCATAATTTGGTAGATTTAATAAGATGAGAGACTGAGTGGGTGAAAAATGAATGGGAGGAGAAGAAAACATACCGGAAGCAACAGCATTCAGCTCATAACACGCTATACGATCTGACTGCTATCTGACTTTCAAAGAAATCAAATAGGATTTTATTGCACTGGCCCTAATAAGCATGGGAAGAAATCCTGAGAAAGGCTAGGTTTCAACAGCCAGAACTCTCCGACAAGACCTACAAAGGCAGGCATCAATATTGTCTCACGTTACGCTCATGCAACCTTATGAGAATTCAATGAAATATAAGCTTCATTACTGAGGTTCAGATTTAATTTAATAACATGAACATTAAAAGCCCAATCAGTGTCAAATACGATTCGGCATCATTTTTACCAATGGCCAGTGCTTCCTTATTCTGCATTAATACATGTTAGATACAATATTAACATTTAAGTTACAAGCTTTCCTCTGATGTATATATCAATACATAAAATTCACGTTTCTGTGCACTGTGTGCTGATTCGCCAGTTTGTAAAAACGATGACATATTGCAGGACTAGTCTGACGTCACAATTACGAGCCTATTTAGCTTTTCCAGCAACAAGGAGGCCTTCACTTTTCCCTGAAATTTTCATATAGTCATGTGATTATTTTGAACCCAAGTCATCATGATTTCACATGTCTGAATGTTTGTAGTAGATACTATCACAAATGCTCCCAAAATCAGATAGCAGTCAGAGTAAACAGTGTGCGGTGAGCTTGTTTAAGACAATGTTTGAAAGAATAAAGTACATCTTTGTTGTGATGATTTAGCTTCTAAAAGAAACCAGCTTCAATCAATTCTGTATTCTTTATCATGCAGTGGATAGGTGATTTTTCTTTAGCAAAATGTAAATAAACAAACTCTTGCTGAAAATACATCCAATGAATCTACCTATCATATTTTTTCAAGCTCAGCCTGGATAAGGTTGATCTTGAGTTTGAATTTCTCTTGACTCTGTTCCTTTTAAAAAAAGATCAGACCAAAAACTTCTGCAAAGGAAATACCTACCAATAATAAGGCAAATGTGCACGGAAAGAAACATATTCAGCCCCTTAGCTGCACTGCTCGATTCCAAATACAGATGTGTCATTTAATGATTTCCTCAGAGGGAATTACAGATGTTATCAACAAATAAACCGGATGCTGTTTGAAATTTCTGACAACGAGTCGATGTTTACACGTGATCTCCTTTTGGCTGCTACTATTTTTCATTAACAGAATCTTTCCAAGGGAATCATACTTAAAAAGAAGTAAGAAATAACACAAGAAGCACAAATTCTCCCTTTGGGTTGAAAAAGCTTTTTGTCGGGCTGCGGATGTGTGGCTATTTTTCGCCACAGACACACTGAAATTAGAAAGCGGTAAGAACACAGACAAAGGAATCGTCTCCCCCACAAGGGCATTCAGCTCTCCATCTTTTTTTCTCCCCGACGAGTTCCTTCCGGTCACAAGTCTTTCCGGGACAATACAAGATGTGAAATCGGGATGCAACGCGGTGGGAAAAGACAGAACAGGAAAGGAGGAAACAAGAGAGAAGGGGGAAAATGAAGAAGAAGAAGAAGAAGAAGAAGAAGAAAAAGAAAAGGACAAGGAAGATGAAGAGCTCTCTCTACTTAACCCAATTTGACAATGAGATGAGCATTCAGGTACAAAACTGAGATGCATTTCTATGACGGAAAGTAGGGGAAAGGCTGTTTTGGAGTAGAGATAGGGGTTTTTTAAGAGAAGAAAATGCACTGCATGCAAGTAATGACATGTGAATACTGAGGCAGACTTGGCCTGAATCGAACTGTTAGATTTTATCAACACTATGGTGCAGAGAAAAGTAAACTCAAGCACAACATCTTTCCATATCCAAAACAGACTACAAAGAATTAGTAGTCGCAAATTAAAGTTGCCTACAAGACACAGAGAAGATCATTCATCTTTATGTTCACCGTGAGTTTCATTTTGGAACATCTTTCTAAAGCATAATTCATGGACAATATCATACTGCAACAAAATGTGATGTTTGAGAATTGGTGCTGAAAAACAACCTCAAATTGTTTGGAAACGTAAATTATTGGAGAGTAAGTAAACTGTCTCAAATAGGGCAGGAGGCCCAAAGCCAAGTTGATTACGAAAAACTTATATATGGTTGACATTAGAGCCCATTATGCTTCCCTATGCAACTGGCATTGAAAAAGTAAGTTGCACCTTGTACATGTATAGGAAAGATTCTAACCATAATCTCACAAAGATTTCATCATAAACCGTAACCACTGGGATCCATTAAGCAATCAGTCTCCTACTCCATACTATTCAACTCTAAGAATTGCTCAGTAATAAATCGGATCAAATTGCTCACTTCCCCCATCTCCTTATTATCCACTATCATAAATCAAACAATAAGAGTAGCTAGAGAGGAAGCAATCAATCCCATGATTAAATCACTTACTTTGCCACTTTCAGAAAAGGAATATGTGAGATGTTTGCTCAATTTTGCTTCCATTCCCCTCTCCATCTGTCTCTGTCTCTCTCTCTCTGTCTCTGTCTCTCTCTCTCTCTCGTAACGCACAGAGGCAGCCCAATTTGACGCATCGCCGGGCTCGCATCCCGGCGCGAGACTTGTTAGCTCAATTCATTACCGCTAAGACACAAATCACAGATGGAGCTGACGTGATCAGGCCCTGGGGAACCCGTGATTGAAAGTTTGGTTTCCCGTCTCCGTCACCACAAATGGCGGAGAGCCGAAGGCTAATGCACCATTCGTGTTATAAATGAACACTCTTCAGCTTCATGTAAAAGGAAACTGTCTGCCTCATGGGAGCTCTTGTGGTATTTGCTGGAGTAAAGCTTAGATTTCCTTCTGACAATCTTCAACTAACTTTTAACAGAGCTGGGTTTTTTGTTTTTGTTTTGTCATTTTTTTTTTTTTAGTTAGCAAGTGCAGCAAGACCTTTCCGTATTTCATAACTTACATCACTATCTCTCTCTCTCACTTATACTTACAGTACCTTGTCACAAGTGGCTAGGTTAACGAGGGTGAATGCACACACACTACAAGTAAAAATATCCATGAGAAATATTTCAAAAGCAAGCTTGAACTGAAATATTTGCAGGCTTCAGTTAAAACCAAAGATCTGTTGAAACCAATTTTGATGTTTGTATTTTGGATACCAAAGACCAAAAAAAAAAAAACCTCATACTATAGCAGCACTCCACACTACCCTCTTGAGGACTGGGGAAGGGTCCAGAATGAAATATTCTGGGGGGTGCCAATGTGTCCCGAGCACATGTTAGCAACAAACCCTGACCATGGTCTATACATGCATACGTCCACTCTGGGAATTTTTTGGAATGAACAAATCTAGTGATGTTCTTCTATCTGTTCAGAAATATAATCAGCACCCAAATAGTCACAACAACCTAAACAGATCCTATCATAAATATTCTCCTGTGGCAATCTATATTTTGCCGTGATATGATGCACTAGAAGACGAGGAGGGAAAGTCAAATTCGGTGCAAATCTTATCAACCCGACTACTGCATTCCCTCTCTCATTCCCATAGACTTTATACAGGGAACCCTTCGGCTTACGGAGGCAATGAGTTAACCCACCAGCTACTGGTAGCCCATGTATTAAACCTATGGGAATACAAGAATTCAGTAGTCAACGGGTTAACCCTGTGATTCCAGGGGCAGGTTCTGTCAACATCAGACTGTATCCAATAAGTAAACCTGTTGGCTCCTGGAACCGGGTGGTCCCTGTATTAAGTCTATGGGGAAGAGAGAATTCAGTATTCAATGGGTTAAAGGAGTAGAGAAGCATGGAAAGCCAGTCTGCAAATGCACTTTGTCAGTACCTTTCTGTGAACAATAACATCCCTGTCCTTAATAAAACACTAGTGTATTGAACTCTGTTTAGATTAAGAAAGAGAAATGGGACAGAAAATGAAAGTGAGGCCGTACAAAGGGTGAGTTCAGCAGTACATTTCTTACCCCCCCCCCATTCACACATCGTATAACTTACTTTATACAAGACAGGACTCGAAAAAGTATAGGACTTATAAATGAAAAAATGAGTGTGAATGCACATACAACAGTGAATGCACATACAACGTCATATAACTGTACGGTGTTTCGGGCATTGTATCATATACCTGCACCTGTAGGTCGTATAACTTGTTTGTGAATGAAAAAGCTGCCATGTCTTTACTTTTTTTTAAAGTAAGAGCGAACTGGCACCCTTGTATGGGATTTTGAAATAGCACCCTCTCAGTCCTAAACTACTGATTCTGTTCCCCTTTTTGCTCCCAGCATGCTCTATTCTGATCAATGAGACCTTGATTTTTTGAGTAACATCCGTTAAAATGTATTTGTATTCATACTAAGGAAATTCACGAGAAGCCACAAAGGATATAATGTTTCTAAGAGTCTCTGGTTTTGAGTAGCCGTAAGTTGGTACTGTTGTAAATACATCATAATAAGGGTCAGTTCACTGCTGCTTTAAAATGGGCACCCTGCAATTTTAATGCTCCGATTTTATAAACGATGTACGAAAAGTTGCAGCCAATCCAATCACGCTTGCCATTACTGCACTGTACACAATACCCATTAGGGGCAGATACATTGTAAACTAATAACAGATGAGGTAAAGGAGAGATATGCAAGGGAAAACAGAGATGGAGAGAAGGAAGAAAGGAGGAGAGAGAGAGGGAGGAAGAGAGGGAGATCACAAAACAGTCGGCACAAAAAATACTCTGCTTGCTATCACATTAGACCAGCGTGAGTATAAACACAAAATATCATAAGAAATGAAAATTAGAGAGGAAGATTTAATACAGCCACAGAAAAATGCCTTTAAACAGCAAACTCAAGAAGGTAAGATAAAAATAGATCAGAAATTGATTGGAAAGAAACGTGTACCAAATTACAGCCAGTGGAGAAATATCATGCATTTTCATCATAATCACATAAAAAGTATACAAGGAAGTGTGGCCTGAAAGAGAAAAACATCAAGAATAACTCTGACAAAGAGAGCAAGAATATTTGTGTAGTTGCATCCCAACCAGCGGGATGTAAAATAAAACTTCCTCTGAGAATCTCACTTCGGAAAAAAAATGATGTTCAAGATAAAGGACCAATATCACAAATGATGAAAGAAGAAAGGGATGCATTTCCCCCCCCCCCCCCCCCCTCTCACTGCCAGCGGATGTTTGGTACCATATTCAGAAATGATTTTGTCTCCCCCGCAAACGTAATCCAATCTGTAACCCCAAATCCTGCAATATCCTGCGCACCCAGGCTCAAGTCAAAAGGCCCGGAAACGCAACCATCATCTGGCACTGCCCGGAGGAACATATTTCCCTGCCACTGCAATCAGTCGCACGGCTGGCCACGGGGTGAGTAACGGACGACGATGACAGGGGAAAAAAAAAATGGGTTGAGGAACAGCCCGCATGATGAGGTATGACAAGTCATCTGCTATGCTTGTAAGCCGAGGGAAATTATGCGTGCAAATCGCTTCACGTGTGAATTGCTCCGCTGGGGGTGAGGGGACTTGGCTGAACCCGATGAACTGTAAACAATATCAGGACAGGAGAAGTGCCAAGATGATAGATAATTTACGGCTAGATGATTCGGGTTATCTCTCGGTCTTTTCTGGATGTTCTTATTTTTCGGATGACAGTGAGGCGTTTGAAACTTGGATGATGGACCCTAGACAGACTTTATAAGAGGGTCTCAGAATCGTCAACAAAGGGTGATCTTAAACCCTCAAAAAAGAAATATGGCCTCAAAACATTTGTAACAGCCTGAATTCTAGCTTTTGCCTGAAAGTTGTCATCCCAATTTGACATTGCAGTGGATGTCTTCATACAGAATGTGGAGTAGTGGGACTATGGAGTAGGACAAGACAAGTTTTGCGCAATACATCATGTCTTTCATGACTCAATGGATAAATCTTGCTTAAGCCCACCTGATCGATGACGTATCATAGCGGTTCAAAGATAACTGTGAGGTAGTCACCTTGAGTGACACTGGGTCTCTTTTCTCTCTTAAAATTCAAGCAAATACATGAACTAGAAATCACACTATGTTAGTTTCTGGAATTTCAGCTCTTACACATATCTGTCAGAATTCTGAGATAGTGCTTTGAGAAGAATAGCACGTTTTACAACTTTAAAAATGCCAAGAGGAGAAGTGAAGAAAAATGAACAAATATCTGTCTGCAGTAGAGACAATTAAACTGAGAAATCTTTTAAGAATTTACACATCTATCACGAAAAAGTCTATTTATATGTATTTTATAATTAACCCTCCCCCAATATTTCTTTAATCTTTTCCTTTTATCTACTGGAGGAGGAGATTACAATCCATGACATTTAAATGTAACTGAACATTTCTTGTGATTTACAAAAAAAGAAGAACTTTCACCAGTTGTGTAAGATTTTATTTCAATATAACACACGCTTTCCACAGACCCTAGCCCGAGTTTTTTCAGGCTTAGTATTCAATAGGATTAAACAAATAAACATTACCATATGAAATGAATTTTCAAAGAATAAATCACACTGAAAATGGGGTATTAAAAATGGAAAATATCTTTTCAGCACACTAAATTACAATGATTTGGAATGAAATTTTTTTTTTCTTTCTTTTTCAATCAATTTTTTTTACTTCTTAAACTTCCATCCAATATCTTCAAAACAATTTACCACAGCTTATCAACAGGAGAAATCTCTGCAGTATTAATAATCTATTGTATACAATATGACACACTCAGCACTTAAAATTCCAGTACTAGAAATTTTAACAGCAAAACTGTTTGCCAGCAGCCCCACAATAAAGGAATCAATTCAATTGAATATGCACCGTCGCAACTTCCTGGAAATGCGTCTTCACCTTTGGATATCAACACGCCATGAATCATTCAATAAATCACACAGAGAGGGAAAATATCTTCCATTACAGCGGCCATTAAAATTCAACGTTCACACAATCAATTATACAGAGGGGAAGTATCTATTATGACAAAGTCAGGAACAACAAAATTTCAGAGTTTAAAGTTTACTTGAAAGTGTCAAGTCTTGCCCTTCATAAAAATGCTGAAAACGAGAAAGCAGAAATCACTTCCCATGTTTTAAGGAGCTGGAGTTCTGGTTATGTCATCATGATGTGGAAAGAAACTGTTCCAAAGCAACTGGGAGAGTTAGATTAGGTTAGAGTCCCCAGTTTTCCGCGATACGGAAAACGGAAAAATTTCACGGCATTCAAGAAGAACACGGAATTCACGGAATTTCACGGAAAATGAGATTTTCAGGTTAAAAAATCTGAATTACGAAGAATTGAGTGAAAATCAATCAAAGCAAAATCCAATAAAGCTAAATCGTGCATCAGTGTAATCTGCCAATCAAACCTGTTCCCACGATTTAGCATGTGTTCGCCAAGCTTGATCTGATACTACAGAGCGAATATATTACAGAAACTTGTGTTTTTCTAAGGTTTCCACTATTTATAATTGCTTTATCATATGTTTCGTACATGTCACCGAAGAAAGCGGAATTTGAAGTTTAGAACGCCGAAGAACACGGAATTTGCATTTTTGAAAATGGAAAACTGGGGACTCTAGATTAGGTGTATATGAACACAGGTGTCTTAAGTGAGATTTAGAGATTATCGAATTGATAGAAATTCATTTACTTTCCCCTTGAAAAGGTAAATATACCAGCACTGCATGCACAAAGAAATGGATATATGGGACCACACACAAATCTGACATGAATGTTACGCCAAAAATTATTCAGCTTTTTCTTGTATACGAGGGCATTTGAAGAGCGATCCTTTCTGGGGGGGAAATTTTTACTATGATATTCTTCCTAACTGCATGAAAAGAATGAGGAAGCTCACAAATTATTTTTCACCTTTCCCAAACTGCAGCTTCTCTTTAATGTTTGTTTTACAACTGACAAACGGGGACAATTAAGAGTTTGACTAATAGTGTTAAACTTTGCTACAACAGTATTTAGGCATAAATGATTACCTCTTTCTACTCACTCAATAAATAAGGATTATTTTATAAAAGGGGTCCAAAAAATACTTTTGATCAGTAATAAACTCATACCAGACTAAGGTTTTTACGTAGTAAAGTTGAAGGATACTAAATTTTCTTTCAATGATTTTTGTAAACTTTGTGATATAATATTCTTTAAATGATACTCTAATTACTTTATTATATTTTCACTTTTTAAAAAAATCAGCAGGCTAGAAAGTAACAAGTCATTTATGAATCATAACTTTTAAAGCTCATACAGGTTTGGTAGTAAGTAGAACTAGCATAAAACTGATTGAATATACTCTCACATTGTCCACAATGCATAAAAATTAACACATCGTTATGTGTTTTCTAACCAATAAAATGTATCAAGATTTTTAAAAAAATTTAATAAATAAATACATGAGTGAGATCGAGTAATAGTCCATTCACGATTTCCTGAGAAATTTCGTGTAAATATCTGAAAGGTATGCAATATACACGTAGCAGCTGCACTGCCCTACACTAGGAACCCAAACCATTCTCCACACAATGATCGCAGCATTTCGTTACATGCCTGTCATGTAGACAGAACTCTCATTAGTTCTACACCTGTGTTTTGCATGACACAGTGTTGCAATTTTACGTAGCTGCCCCAAGATAAAAAATATTTCTCACCTCCTGTGTGTTTGGTATCCAACTCGAGGACGAAAAAAATGTCACAGCAACTAAGTTTTCACTATGAACATGGTGGACAAAGAAAGCGGACAAAATAAACAACCTCTCATTCTGCCCTTCACAATGGTTCTGGTAGTCAAAAGAACATCCCTTCACAGCTATTATGTTTAATCATGTAGTTCCAGGTGAATATGCATGTGACACCTGTTCCACATATTTTAGACAATAGCAGTGAAGGGATGTTCTTTCGACTACCAGAACCATCGTGAAGGGTAGAATGAGGGGTTGTTTATTTTGTCGCTTTCTTTGTCCGTCATGTTCATAGTGTGTACTAGTATCTTGCTAGCAACCAGCTAAAAGCAAAGAATACCTTCCCCCCCCCAAAAAAAAAAAAAAAAAAAAAGAAATAAAAAAAGAAATCTGACAAAATAGTTTTTGAGCACCTAACAAAACTATAAACAACCTTCAAGTGATTTAACAATCAAAAGTGTAGCACAGGAAATCAAAAGCAATAAAAAAAAGGTAGGCATTTCAGAAACAGTAGTTGCCAAATACAGAACATCTCGATACTAACTGATGCCTGCACAAACTTCAATTGTAATACTAACATCTGTGCACAGAATTAATAAGCTACTTTAAACAGAAGAAGAAAAAAAAGTTAAACTCCATAACTCAAGACTTTAACAAGTCAATCAAATACAGAGGTAATTAGTACAAATATATCTACTGAAATAACTCCAAATAAAAACCATACTGAAGCTTTTCACCTTGTACTAATCACAGTAAAATGCAAAGCTTTGGTTTTCCATACTTTGTCCCCTTTTTGTTCTTATCTAATTTCAACTTTCTGTTCTTTCTATGTGATTTACTTTGGTGAGTAAGGAAAAAAAAGACTTCAGTATGTCTTCATCTAAAGCTAATCTAAGCTAGGCTAAGCTGAGTTAATCTCTAATTAAAGCTGCTTATCAAAAGTCTTATCTTATTGTAAGGTCTACTACTTCTACTGCCCTTGAGACAGGGCCCCGACTTACCATGCTTCATGAAGCCCTGTAGACATGTCCAGAGCACTAATGGGAATCTTGACCTCGCCAATGAAGACATCACCCGACAAGCCCGAAACAGAGTTCCATAAAGCAATTCTGCAAAAACAAAACAAAACAGAAATATGAAAATATGTAAATCATTGAGGGTAAAGTAAAAGGTGTTGAATTTCTACATTTTTTTCTTCCTTGCAATTATTGATAATGAAACTATCATTAAAAGGCCAGACGGCTCAGTACAGGTGGCAAATTGGCTCAATCTGTAAATTGTCAGCCTGTCAAAGCAAAGATTGTGATTTAGAGTCCGCCCCGGATGGATTAACGATTGAAGCTTGCAATGTGTCTTAAAGACACTCAGTCGTGGGCTTTCATGGGGAATTTGACACCATGGGTGCTTACCCAGTAACAGGTGTTGTCCATCACTATGAGTTTTATGACCAACAGACCTTATGTAATGCTCTGTATATTCCACCCTTTGCCCCATATGGCAAAGTCATTATCTCACTTTCCCTGGCCCGAGAATGCCCAAAGCAGGCAGAAGATTCGAAGAATGTTTATGGTGGGACAGCTTGTTTTGTTGTGCTCCAGAAATGTAATTCTATTACAGGTATTTCCAGTGCTTTTCACAAAGTCTGGTGTCAGCAAATTATGATCCAGCTCCCCATGAAAGCCCACTACTGAATGTCTTTAACTGCCCCTCCTGTTTCATAGACGCAGACTCTGTTTCAGTGGAAGACACTCTGTACTTCGGATAGGACGTTAAACGGAGGCCCCATGTAGAGGAGAGTCACCATCTTTGCACGTTGAGAACCCACTACACCATTTGAAGAAGAGTAGGGGGAAACCCTGGTGTAGTGGTGCACCTCCAAATCCCAATTAGTTATACTGAGAGGATAGTTTTGATGGTCATGATGTTCTCTTTTCCCCTTCTACAACTAGGCGACAACAAATACTTCATCATCATAACAATAACAATAACAATAACAATAACAATAACAATAACAATAACAATAACAGTAACAATAACAATAACAACAACAACAACAATAACAATGATAATAATTCCATTCTTCCCCAAAGGGTAAGATTGATAAGTGAGATGCAGATACGAAGTGAAACTTTGAATACAAAGGGTTATACCATTATCAAATGTTCGTTCCTCAACATCATCATGTCTTCTAGTCCTCCTTATCCTCCTCTTCCTCTTCTTCCTTCTCTTCCAATACTATCATTACAACCACCACTTCAACTATCACCATCACTGATAGCATAAATACCACCATCACTACAACTATCATCATCATCATCATCATCGATATCATCAATACTACCATCACAACAACTGAAATCATCGTCATCGTCATCATCGATATCATCAATACCACCATCACTACAACTATCATCATCATCGATAACATCAATACCACCATCACAACAGCTTTCATCATTATCACCATCTCTACTATCAACATCATTTAATAGTCATTCCAAACAGATATGCAGAGAAAGTTTAATATCATTTAACCCATTCGTGACAGAGGTCCACATTTTGTGGTTTGGCCTAATATCTTTTGATGCAAAGCCCTAAAAATCATACCAAATACATGAGCAGAAAGAGCAAAAAATTCTACACAAACTGTGCCCATTTTAGTTACGTCAATATTTGTTGTTTGATGCTGAAAATTTTTTAAAGGAAAATAAGCATTAAAATCCTTAAATTGGCAATGTGAAGGTGATAGAAAGTTTAAAATCACCATTTTCCCCTGCTAATTGGCAACTTTTTGACTTCTCATCATTATTTCTGTCAATTTATATTCATTTCAGATACATGACTTTTATAAGAAAAATTTAGCAATAAAATAAAAATGTTGGTGTTGCCAATTTGAAGAATAAAAGCTGTTCAAATTAGGCTTTAAATAATTCCTGTCACGAATGGGTTAAAAAAACTGTGGAGGTCTCAGTCACCTCTGTCATTATATCATTATATCATTCATCACTCAGATTATACATTGTATATCTACCATCCAACAACAAAAGGAGGCAACTCCGTAGAATGAGTTTCTAGTAAATGAAGAAAATATGTCAGTCTTTTATGTGTAAACCTATTGGGTTGCTTCGTTTTGCTATGTCTGTATTTCGGAAATTGGGGGTCGTGTGATTATAGATTTTTCATCATCATACGGCATACAAAAAAGTACCCAGAAGTCATGAAAAAGTCAATTTTGGAGGGAAAAAAAATCAGTTGCTTCCTTTTGTTATTGTATGGTAGATATGATACATGATGCACTCAACCAAATCACGGGCAATGCCAGACATTTTATCTAGTACTTGTTCAATTCTTTTTTAAGTATCGACCTAACAATCATTATTCCTCTCCTAACTCATGTCGAAACTTATCTCAATAACTCTTACGCCCATCACTTTGCTAGTGTACTCAATCACAACTTCAAGAGCAGTGTTCGACAGCTTGTTTACAACTAGTTCATACTTCATGTATCTTCGGGGTATTGGTCCAAAAATCGTTATTCTTACTTCGCCTACCTACCTCGTTTCGAAACTTATCGCAATCGCTCTCAAGTCCATCACTTCGCTTACATAACTTGTATTCAACCAAGATAAGAGCAATACCTTGGACTTTTGCATGATTTCATTTCATTTTTCAAGTGGTGGGTCAACAATTGTTATTCCTCTCTTTTCCCATTTTGAAACGTCCCTCTCTTCCTCTCTCTTTCTTACTCTCTTTCTCTCTTTATTTCTCTCTTTCTATCTCTCTCTCTCTCTCTCTCTCTCTCTCTCCCAGCTCCTTCTCTTTCTCTGTCTCTTGCTTGTCCAACAATCATTAGTATGCATCAGCAGCACCACAACATCCTATTCCCCCAATTTCAAGCTATCATCAGACAGCAAACAACATGCACTTGACTAAAAGTTGCAGCACAAATTCATTTCAAATTCAAGATGCAACAGTCTCCTCAATCACAGATGAACTCTTCGCATCTGAAGTGTCCGGTTGCTATGGCAATACAGATGTATCAACTTTACCTTGAAATGGGTCATCACTTTTGCAAACATGATAAGCATGATCATTAACCTGACCATTTTCATTTTTTTTTCTTTCTAAGACTCTTTCACAGACAAACACTGTAAATGCTGTCTCCACACAAATGACAAATTTCATGTTTTCACATTTTTATACATCTTTTACTGACTCAACATTTCAAACACTTCAGATGGAAAATTCATAACTACAAATGAATTAGACCTTTAATTACTGTACATATATATAAGACCAGTTTTATGTGAAATGTTATTTCGATCAATTGACAAAGTTAGAAACATCTTTTTTTAAAGAGTTTAAGAGCACATACAAGAGCTTTATTACATACACCAGTGAAGAAATACCAAAACTACATGGTTTCATGTTACACAATGTCAAACAAGTTCCACTCGACTCTAAGTTCGAAATCAAAGTCATTGAGTATGCCAGACATGATCCTTGTCCCCTGGGGTGGACTCCTTGCATCTCAAAGTACTGTACATTTCCTCAGGCTTCTTTGCTTCCCTACTGGAAAGCACTCAAATGTTGATCAGAATCTTTAGGAGAATGGGGTTATTTTCTCTGGTTCTTATATTCTGCAGAAGGTGATCTTATTCATCAATACGTTAGCTTTTAGAGCAATGTCTTGAAGGCATATCACCATTTTCATCATTTTATCATTATTAACATAATCATAGCTATTTTATATATCAATATCACAATCACCACCATCACCATCATCACCTAAATTACTCTAATCATCATCACCATCTCCATCATCATCATAATCATTATAGTCACTATCATCATCTTTACCATTATCATCATTGCCGCATACATCACAACCACCTCCATCAACACCCTTAAGCCCCGGTCAAAACCCACCGTGCATGTTTTTAGTTCGTACGTTTTTTGGGGAGGCCACGGCCGCCACTTTTTTTCTGAAAACGTGGGGATGGAGTGGCAAGAGCAGGTTGCGCAAGGTGTAAGTACGTGGCCCACACGCCATGCCTGGTTGTGAGCAGTTGCGTGCATCATACGTTGCGCACATGGTAAATGAGTTGTACGTGCTTACAACGTGCTTACAACGTGCTTACAACGTACGCTCTCCATGCGATTGCCACGTTACCGTACGGAGGCCGTACTTACACTTCCTCCTCACGTACGGTGTCCGTACTCACTCGCAAGTTGTAAGTGCGTGCAAGTGCGATGAACATGAGTTTTTCTGCCCGATGTCAGGGGTATATATAGGACGACCTTCCGAGGTTCTCCAGAAGTCCCAGCTGCTGCTGCCTCAAGATACCGCCCATTCCATCGCAGAGACTCCGGGTTCTAATGCTGCAAGAGCAGCTTCAAGTGGCAGCGCATGAGCATGACGTTGGCACTCGTCCGTCGGCTCGTTTTTATATATACTGCAGAAATCAGTGCGCATAATGTGCGTTGTAAGTGCAGAGCATGTGCTTACTTGGTAAGGTCCACGTGAGTTCTGCATGCTCATTGGACAGTTGAACTGGGGAAGTGCCGAGTAAGCACGGACCACGCACTTATCACTTCCGATCAGCCGGAAAAGTTGGAATTTCTGACTTTTCCCTGCGTTATAATCATCGGTAAAATTCAAACGGCATCATTATCACAATGTGCTGATTTGTCCACATGCAGACCTCCCAATCTTTCTGACCGAAAAATACATGTAGGGATGATTTTGCTAAAAATTAGGAAAGAAACAGCACTTCCCACAAGAGTGTGTAGTAAATTTATCAAGAAAAATAGGAAAATCATATCGAAATAAGAGCTTGGAATGGACAAAATTCAGATTCTTTCCTCCAAATTCAGAATGGTTGGGAGGTCTGCACATGCATCATGTGAGCCACACACTTAATCCACTTCACAAGGAATGGTCTTGCTGATGAAATTCAAATCACAATACAATCCCAACATACAACCTTGCCCTTTGAGGAAAGAGCGGTCCCGGACAGACCCCTCGACCGAAAACCACGACCCCAAACCACTTAGTATGCTCAACGAACTCCCTTCATCAACAAATCAATGTCCTTGATGTCGCGCTCCTCCTTCGCTCATGAGAGTCTCCTTCAGGAACGTATCAAGTCAAGCGAGGAGATACTTCAAGTTTGTGAAGGGGAAGAGATGGGGAGGAGACCTTTACCACTGGCTTAGAAGCCACAAACATGTATCAAGACATGTATGTTGAATTCAAGCCTGTTCACTATTGCAGCACCAACTGCTATAAAAGAAAAAATGCAGAACTTTTTGTATATACAAGCTGAATGAAACAAAGAAGCTATATGGGCACTCACTTGTTTCTGTTTTTCGAGCTCGATAAATGTGACGTGCACACGGTTTTTCCCTTTTAAGCAGTTTGCCCCTGCACATAATAATAATAATAATAATATACAGTTCTTGTATAGCGCATATCACATTATGATATAACGTCTCTATGCGCTTCCAAAGGACTTGGATATTATTACCCTGGCTTTAGCCCGGCAGCCGTTTTTTTTTTACAGCGCGCAAGCATTTCAAGGAATGAATTCCTGCCAGGTACCCATTCACCTCACCTGGGTTGAGTGCAGCACAATGTGGATGAATTTCTTGCTGAAGGAAATTAACGCCGTGGCCGGGATTCGAACCCACGACCCTCTGATTGAAAGACGAGAGTCAGAACCACCAGAACCACATCCGATAAAGCCTTTAGGTGGGAATTTGTATACAGCCATTATGACAATATGACCCCATGCAAATACAGCTAGGCAATACCCAACTCTGTTTTATCAAACAGGATTTTTCTTTAACGTGAAACGTTGTAATAGATAGGTCTCCTATAAAGGTGTAAAAGTTTCAAAAAGAAAATGTGACATTATCAGACCGAAATGCAAGGACTGTACCCTGGCAAAGATCCCACTCTGTTGTCAACCCAAAATCTTCCTCCGCTGCAGCACCATGCCTGTCGAATCAGCTCCTCCAGAGTATCTGGAATCACCATCTTTGGCAGTTTTTCAACAGTCCCTGAAGACCTTTCTCTTGAATAGTTTGCATTTGCAATTTCCTTTTACTTGCCTTTAAATTCGTTACTAATGTATAGCATTGTATTGTAAAATGTCTGGATAATCAAAATTAAGAGATTAAAAATACCTTCTTTATTTTTATCATGTGCACAAATATTTCACTGGGCAAGGAAAAAATCACAAAAGTGCATAGTTTATGATACCTGACAACTAATCTTCTGCTCTATCACCTTCTTTGTAATACATGTACATTATAAACACATTGGCCCAAATTCACAAAGTTTTCTTTAACCAATAGCAGTACAGAGCTTTCTTGAGGTCTAAACTAATCATCTTCAATCCTCAAATTGGCAATACAAATTATTTTTTTTCCACATTTACATAGCTTGGAAAAAATAAATATGGATGTAACATGAACCAAAATGAAATATAATTGTAAAATTGAATCAGAAATTGCCAATTTGAACACAGAACCAGTGATTATATATTATTCACTGCATTGCCAATTTAAAGAATTTAATGATTAGTTACACTTAAACTGGTCTAATTCGAGAACGCCACACCATACAGCGATGGGAATGGGCTCAAATTTGTCAGTGCATTTTTCTCTTCCTGCTCATGTATGATATGTACTGCCAAACATTCTGGACCAACAGACACTGCAAAAGCATCTCCTAAAGGTGACACTGTACCTCTATGGGTTAAACCATGGTCTAAACCATGGTGTATGAAAATAAAATAAATGTACATAAGCGTAAATGAGAGTAAATGGGAATATAAAGGCTTGTTCAGATATGAGGCGACAACAAAATGTCGCCGAGGCAGGAGACATTTTTAGTCGCCTGGCTACAAAAGGCTGTGGACCAATTTAATTCCTGAAAAGATAGCGCAAACTAGGCTGTCTTGAGTATGTCTGCGCAACTTTTGACAAACCTCTCTTTTATTTAATGCACGTTCATTAAAATAAGTGAGGTGATTTTATTGCGCCATATCTGAACACTATAAATGTCGTAGGGATTTTTTGCAGGGATTCGTCGCATCATATTTGAACAAGCCTTAAAAGCACATCACTACCTGCCCATTGAACAAGAGGACATGCACATTTCATGCTTTTCAAGGTTTGAACCAGGCCCCTAAAGCTCCGCCATTTTGTCCAGATCCATTAGAAGGCCGACCTAAGCACACATCAATATTCATGAGCAAAAATGAATAATTCACTTTGTAAGATGATTCCAAGGAGTGGCGTGCGTTTTTGCAGGATTTAAAACATTACACCCATCAGCTAAAAACATGCGCAATAAATGCACAATCAATGTGCAACAAATGTGCAACAAATGCGCATTAAATCAAAGTATCATAATAAAAGTGATACGCGCAATAGATATGAATAATGCAACGATAGCGGGTGCTTAGGTCGGCCTTCAAATGATCCGAAAGAGCGGGGACTAATGCCATTCGCGTAATGATATCCGCACGTGCTGCTTTTCGTCTAGTAAATTTATTATATATCTATGGTTTGAACCATGGAAATAAACCTCTCGTGAATTTGGGTCATTCTTATTGTTTCAGAAGGAAATGAATATGAATCTCAATCTCCATTTCCAAGATATTTCTATGGCAACAGAAATCTGCCTACCTGAGCTCTGTTTTGCAGATGTCCTCTTCCGGTGGACTAAAATGATTCTTCTCTACATAGGAATTATTCTTCTGCAACTGCAATAAAAACAACAAAAGGGATTAGTAGAATAATATCAGAATATACACATTCAAAGTGTAAAAGAGCAGATCAAAAGTAAAATGCAATGACACCAGGGCTCTGTCTTACAAAGAGTTGCGATTGATTCATATCGATCGCACCTTTGGATTGATCTCAACCGTGTACTTAAGAGATAGTTGAGATCGATTTGAATCAATCGCAACTCTTGGTAAGACGGGGCCCAGAATTATTCAAAAAATGATTATCTTAGGAAATCTTTTTTGAAGAAAGTTTCAAAGGAAGTATTGGGCTCAACAATTTTTTCACCCTAGCATGCATTTCAAAATTGCAATGAGACAAAATAAAGAAACACAAGAGGCATTTTTTTCTCTTTTTAACAATATCTAAGCCTAAGAAATTTAAATATATAACATTGTGAAACAGATTCAATTCAAATGGTAGACAGTCATACTGATTAGGAACTAAATTGTGATAAATAGTACATTCAACCATGTTTAAAAAAACCAGAACACACAGCACAGAACAAGCCTTTAATCTTAGCACAATAAATATCCAACCTTGAAAGTGAAAAATATGTACAACCTTCAAGAAAAATCAAGCACAAATGTCAAAGTCATTTCTGCATTGACCTGGATTCTCCACAATCAATGCATCCCCACCTATTGAAAATGACGTAAAGGTAAAAGCCTCCTTTACCATCAACTTAATGAATTCTCAGAAATCATTTTCATACATCACATCCTTGCTTTCCAAAGAGGACCAAAGCGGTAATTTGTTTTCCTTCGACTGTCAAAACGTGGCTTTACCGCCTCAATCAAAATCGGATCTTGCGGATCTGCCGTTTGACTAAGTAATTTGCTGGATTGCCGGCTAATGTGGGGGGAAATCGGGATTTATTATTTCTCATCTAAAGGATTTTGACAGGTGATGGCTCAATGCAGCTGTTTGGAACTTGATGGAGGAAGAAAAAAAGGAAATTATGGAAACATTGGTTTTGGAAAACCACTTACTGTCAAAGACTGATCCCTTTATTCTAGTTTCTGTACTTCTGTACTTCATCCTTTTTCCCCCTTCTTCTTCTTAATACAGTGGTCTTCTTACACTCTATTTTAGTACCCTTTTCAAGATCTGCCTAGGTTTTTTAAAATCTTATCTATGTTTTTGCTTTTAATAGTTTTTTTTCTGTATACTCTCTCTCTAATATTTGTGTTCTTTTTTACAGTGGCACATCTGCAAGAAAGATGTATGGAATACACAGATATATACATGTAAATAATAATTTTTAAAATTCTTTTCTCCCCCCCCCCCCCCCACAATCTTGCTGTCATTCCCTTCTATTTCAGGATTCAATTTGGTTTTCTTTTAAAACGTATCTTTTTATCCCGAGGCCATTGGTCCATTA
>CM057169.1:17927706-17951787 GCA_029962745.1 Echinometra lucunter
AAAACAGATATAAAGAGAGAGAAAAAAGAAATAAAGCACAGGAGGAAATGAAGATAGATGTAGAGTGAAAAAGTTATGTTGAAAAGGAGAGAACTCAAAAAGAGCAAAAACATACCAAGACAAGAGATATACAATAGAAAGAAAAAGATTTGTGGTGGTGCTGGCAGAACACAATGGGGGAATGGGTCAACAGCCCCTCAGTTAAATGAACCTGAATGTTTAAAATACACAAAACAGTAATTGTAGGAAGGTACCCCCTTCCTCAGTCCCTCTCCTCTGCAATCTATCCCTACCCCTACGATAAAAAAAAAAGGGAAATCATATTTGCAGCCCCTCCCCTCCTCCTTCTGCCACCCCCCCCCCCCCTTTCCTGCTCCTTCTCCCCCTTCCCTCCCTCAGTGAAAAATCCTGTCTACCCCACTGCGCGTGGGTGTGCATTTGAGAGAAAGAGCCTATTTTCTGACATAAAAAAACAAGAAAGAGAAGAAAAAAAAATGAAGAGACTGACAATAGTTGTAGCCTAGGGGCGATAGTATAATGTCCCTCAATATGTTTTCCATAATACCTTTTATTATGCCATTCATATCTGCCTCTAGCATCTTCATTTAGGGACACCAACTTGGCTACTTCTTTTAAATGTCACCCTTATTACCTCACCAAGTTCATGGACATCGCCATGAACTCACTGCATTAAATATGTAAGGAAGTGCTCAAATATTTCTATCTTCTTTTGCATTATCTTTTTACTGAATGATGCAAAATAGCTCTCATGAATGCTTTCCAGAATAGCCTATTTTGGGAATGGAGAGAGAACTTCTTTTTTTTTTTCAATGTAATTCTATTGATTGATTGTCAACCTTTTGGTTAATTTCTAAGTATTTCCAGGGGCTGCATTTATTTCTGGAACATCTTTTAATGTGATTACATCAAATCATTAAACCATGATAATTCTTCTATACCTAAATTTTCAAAGCATTTTTAGCAATCTGCATCTGTATTTAGGTCGTTGATAACATTACATACCAAAAATAACTTTGTTCAGCTGAGATTTTCTCAGGGGTATTTAAAAAATTTTTACATATCTTTTCATTCCAATTTATATTATATTTAACAATCAATTTGCTTCCATGTAGTAATCTGATTTTAAATGGAAATGTTTTAACGTTAAAAAAAATAGAACCTCATACACAATTAACCCATTGACAACTGAGTTCTCTTTATTCCATTGGCTTCTTACGGGGCCACTCAGTGCTGGTAACCAATGGGTTAAAATCCTAAAAAACACACATAAACTTTATTAGTCAAAGTCATCTGTTTGACCTGAAAAAGCAGAAGATATTTCTCTACCATCTTGAACTTTATGACAACAGCATGTATTTTACAAAAGAAAAAAAAAATTAGAAATCCTTTTTATTTAAATATGCAGTGTATGAAACTTATCTTACAGCACACGCGGGGTCATAGTAATTTAAGGATAAAGAACACAGAATACAAATAATAACTGCAATGGACTTTAGAAAAAGTGAACATTTTACGACATCAAAATATTTCAATTCGATTTAAAATCGACACAATTTTTTTTTTTAAGTCGTTTCCAAATTCAAAGGTCCCTTACTTCACATCTACCATAGATCACATGACTTGTATCCTGTGTTGTAAACTTCTGGTGATCCAACATTTGCTCCCGTGTGTGACCCTACATGAATACAATGCTCCTACCACAACTACTCCTGGCTTTGTTTCATCAAAGATGCACGCTCAGGGTCAGGCTTGCAATGGGATTTTTGGGGTCAGGCTTAGGGTTAGGGTTATGCATAGCATTTGTTCCAGGGTTAAAGTTCAGTATTCTTTTAGTGTAAGAAACTGACACAGAGCGATTGTTGCCAGAGAATGTGTCATGGATTCGCTCCAATGAAATTTTCATTCATGACAAGGGACAGGGTCAGAGTTGCAAGTGGGGTGTTTAGGTAAGGATTAGGTTTAGGGTTAGCACCAAAAGGGCTCGGTTTCATAAAACTTGTTATCTGTAACAACTGCTACATTCCTATGACATATTTGCTCTCAGCCAATCAGATGCAAGGATTTCAGTAGCTTATAACAGTTATTGCAACTTGTTACTGACAACAAGTTTTATGAAACTGGGCCCAAGTATCGCATCACACGTATATCTACAGAGTCTAATATAAGAATTTGACGAGTGCAAGAAATTGACCATGGATCAACAATGTCCCAGGAGCATGTCTTTTGAAATTAAATTTCTCACTCAAAACAACACAATACAACAAGACTCAAAACTATATGTTATATAGGGGGGTCGAAAAGAAATTTCTGGGCTGTTATTCAATTCAATACTTTGAATTTTACTTTAGTAAGCCAACTTTAAGCCAAAATTCTTTACTGATAAGCATTGTGACGTCATATTTTCAATTAACATGTCGCATCAAATACGCTCGAATACACTATCATATAATTCTGCGCAGCTCATGAATACTGCTTATCAAAACCTATGCCTGCCAATCAAGGCCTCTAAAATAATTGGCTTAAGTCTCCTAGGTAGGTGTCTTAGATTTAGAGTAAAATACTAAGCCAAAATATTGAACTGAATACCAAAATTTGCTAAGTATTTTATCTCAGTAAAAAGCTAAGTAAAATACTCATATTTCTGACTTAAGTATTGAATTGAATACCGGCCCTGGTCTGTTTGCATTGAGCATTACATGTATGTCAAAATTTTCTTAGATTTTGAAGGTTCAAACCAAGAAATGGGGAGCCCAAGGGTCGCAGGCCCCTGTTAGTCTCAATCCCTTCCATAAAATACTAAGAACATGCGATAAAAATATTACCATTTTTGCAATGCACAGATTCCTTACTTCATATCTAAGTTAGATGACCTAAACAAAGACAAGATGTCTTCGGCAGTCAGTACTATCCAGAGGTGAAACAATATTCGGTCGTTCATTATCCAGCACTAGCAGTGAGAAAATCATTTTATTTGTTCATGGGAGCCCCTTTTAAGACTTGCTAGAGTGAAAGTAAGATCCGCAGTACATCTTCTTTTTTTCTTTCATTACCAAAACTCTATTAGAGCTTTCAAGATGTAAACTGGGCCAGTATTCAATTCAATACTTAAGTCAGAAATATGAGTATTTTGCTTAGTTTTTTACTTAGATAAAATACTTAGCAGAATGTGGTATTCAATTTAATATTCTGGCTAAGTATTTTACTCTAAATCTAAGACACCTACCTAGGTGACTTAAGCCAATTATTTTGGAGGCCTTGATTGGTAGGCATAGGTCTTTTGTACGCAGTCATCATGAGCTGCGCAGAAGTACATCATAGCGTATTCTAGCGTATTTGATGCGACAAGTTAATTGCGCATTGAAAATATGACGTCACAATGCTTATCAGTAAGAATTTGGGCTTAAAGTTGGCTTACTAAAGTAAAATTCAAAGTATTGAATTGAATATGACTTAAGCAAATTTCTTAGCCAAGTAAAATACTTGAATTGAATACCGGCCCAGGTCCATATCTGATTTCTCTCTCTCTCCCTCCCACTCTCTGTCTTTCTCTATCCTTCTCTATTCCTCTATTTCCCTGTCTATCTTTCTTTCTCTGTCTCTCTTTCTACTTTTTAATGTTATTTATATATTCATTTTTCATTCGTGAATTTATCAATCAATCACTTATTTTTTTTATATCAATTCATTTATATATTTCTTTATGAATTCATTTCTTAATTCATCTATGTATTCATTCCTTCCTTCCTTCATTCATTCATTTCTTTTTCAATTATATGTCTGGGTGTTCATTTATTTATTCATATCATTACTACTGTTTTACTTTTAATAGCTGTTTTACATTGCCAGTATAGTGATTCGTGGTATAGTAGCAAAACTTGCATTAGTGTAACAATCATGATAAGTACAAGACAAATCCATAATATGATAATATCACATATGTTTTTATCCAACAAAAACAAAAACTGCTAAGAAATGAACAAATATCTGCAGATACTTTACCTCAAAGTGAAATGCCTCATCAAAATGTGGATTAGTAGATTTCCTTTTCACTTTGGTTCTTTTTGTTTCTAACCTGCACAAAAAAAGAGTAATAACAACCACATAAAAATATAGGTTACTATTCAAAATATCACCAACATACTGACAAAGATTAATTTGTCTATAGTTCTCGTTGGAGAAAACTTGAAAATTTGGTTACTGACTTACTGTTATACAACTTGAAAATTTCAAGGCACACTGAGAGCGTGTACACCATGTGTGCTTGTAACTATTCTCAACCTCTGCTACGTCAAGTCAGTAAGCACTTGTTTTGTTTAAATGACACACAATATTTTTCTTTGAATTTCAAACTTGCAATATTTATGAAGATTTTATGTTCTGGGACACTGCAAGGAACACAAAAAGACAATGATATAATGTAAATCTGTATTGGTGAAATGATGTATAATATAATATCAAACTATGTGTCATACAAAAAAAGTAAATGTTTTTATTTCTTTCACATAACAAGATAAAAGACATTTTACGTTTATTCATGTAGAGTGAAGATGGCATTCTTCACTCTACGTTAACATTAAAAGCATGTAACCAACATAGCTTCCGAACCGATCATTCTTAATTTACAGTCACATCAAACAACAACATAAATACATATTTCAGCCCTGCTGCATAATGCACCTCCATTTAAAAATACAAAACAGGACATAGATCATTCCTCACATTTTGACGTCTGTAGGCGGAATTTAATAACGGAAGCAGAAAAATGGAGGAGAAATTGAGACAGAAATTGGAAGTGAGAGAATAAACAGCCTCTGGGTATTCCTGCACGAAAATAGAACACCAAACATAATGACCAATACGTCTGTTCAGAGATACAAGGACGTTAAACTGTGTTGAATTGAATTAATGCCCTTTCAGCTTTCCAGACACGAATATGTTTATAGATCTGACACATGGTGACGGAATAATAGGAGTGAAAGGCAATAAATCGTTTTTATTTTGCACATGCATGAAAAAATGACAAACACCACAGAGGATATGAATTTTATTTGGTGAGGAATACATTCGTCAGGTGTAAAGAGTTAATCATTTTCACCCCCCCCCCCTCTTCTCTTCCTAACTCTTTCCCCCACTCTCAAGCCCCCTTTCTACCTCTTTCTCTATCTTCATACCCCTCCCATCTTTCTTCCCATCTCTCCCTCTATCTTCCTAACTCCGTCACTCCCCGTCCTTTCTACCTCTCTCTCATCCTCTCTACATAACTCTCCCTCCCCACTCTTCTTCTCTCCCTCCCTCTTTGCCTCTCACTTTTCCTCTATCTCACTCTCTTGTTTTTCTATCTCTCTATCTCTTCCTAACTCTCTCCCTACCCAATCTTTTTCTCTGTCTCCATCTTCACCTCTCTTTTTCTATCTCTTCCTCTCTTGTTCTCTCTCCCTGTCTCCATCTTCACCTCTCTTTTTCTATCTCTTCCTCTCTTGTTCTCTCTCCCTCTCTCCACCTTCACCTCTCTTTTTCTATCTCTTCCTCTCTTGTTTCTCTCTCCCTCTCTCTCCATCTTCACCTCTCTTTTTCTATCTCTTCCTCTCTTGTTTCTCTTTCCCTCTCTCTCCATCTTCACCTCTCTTTTCCTATCTCTTCCTCTCTTGTTTTTCTATCTCTCTATCTCTTCCTAACTCTCTCCCTACCGAATCTTTTTCTCTCTGTCTCCATCTTCACCTCTCTTTTCCTATCTCTTCCTCTCTTGTTTCTCTCTCCCTCTCTCCATCTTCACCTCTCTTTTTCTATCTCTTCCTAACTCTCTCCCTACTCAATCTTTTTCTCTCTGTCTCCATCTTCACCTCTCTTTTTCTAATTCTTCCTCTCTCGTTTCTCTCTCTCTCTCTCCATCTTCACCTCTCTTTTTCTCTCTTCCTCTCTTGTTTCTCTTTCTCTCCATCTTCACCTCTCTTTTTCTATCTCTTCCTCTCTTGTTTCTCTCTCTCTCGCTCTCTCTCCATCTTCACCTCTCTTTTTCTATCTCTTCCTCTCTTGTTTCTCTCTCTCCCTCTCTCTCCATCTTCACCTCTCTTTTTCTATCTCTTCCTCTCTTGTTTCTCTCTCCCTCTCTCTCCCTCTCTCTCCATCTTCACCTCTCTTTTCCTATCTCTTCCTCTCGTTTCTCTCTCTCTCTCTCCATCTTCACCTCTCTTTTTCCATCTCTTCCTCTCTCGTTTCTCTCTCCCCCTCTCTCCATCTTCACCTCTCTTTTTCTATCTCTTCCTCTCTTGTTTCTCTCTCCCCCCCTCTCTCTCTCCATCCCACTCTTCTTTCTTTCTCTCTCATGAATCACCCTAATAATAGGAGTCCAAAAGACCTGAGCAACCTGCTCTTATCAAAAAGGGTTCAGCTGACATGAATCATGTGAAACTATGAACAAACAATATCTTCATGACAAAGCAAATATACATACACCCATGTATACAACAGATAATGTAAAGTAACAAATATGAGTGGAGAATCATCAATACATACTGCATTCTTTCTCAACTACCACTTATTTCACTGATTTTCTTGTTACAAGAATTATGTAAATGTAGTTACGCTAAGGAAATTTTGAAAGCAAATTTCTACTCCTGGTGACAATTTTTTTCGGCCTAAAGCAGAGGAATAGCAAACAAATAGGTATCTCTCCTTTGCGAGGTCCTATTTTCCTGCTCAACCTATATTCCAACAATCATCATCCTTCCATATCCCCAAAACCTTTCCCGGGTTGGGTGAGAGAGAGAATCGTCTCCCTTTCACTCTAAATGACAATATTGCCGTGCCGGGTGTCGCCTGGCTTTCACTTATGCATGCATCCACCCGTCACCCGATACCGCAAAGTTTACACAACACGGGCAGCCAACCGCCAAAAAAACGTGACACTGGAAAACGAAGATCCCGCTGATTCTCTCTGTCGACGGAATCGTGACCATGACAAAATAGTTTGGTGTCAGACGCGGATTGCCTTACGATCGTTGGCGCGGCAGCACAAATATTCGGATCAAGTTCGCCCTAAGATGAGAAAACACGTTGCTTGAGATTTAATCGTTTTAGTGGCTGCAGCAGAGGAAAACTTTGGAATACAAAACTCCTCTCAAATCAGCCTGTCTGCAACCTATTTACTCGATTCTCAATGTAAAAATGCATTCCATTCTAAAGGCCAGCTCTAGATTCCAACAATCATTATATCATATTCAGCTTCAATGAATAAAAAAAGGCAATTTTGCTTTCATAGAGAAGATTTTGGTAGAGATACATGCGCTGATAGGTTGTGGCCATATCATAGATTTATTTCTAATAACACTGAAGAGACAAAAATGACATATAAAAGTCACCACACACAAAAAGAGACTAACTTTTGTTCGAAAATCATATTGACCACTGACATCTTCATGTCCTGGCCATATCATGGACTAAATATGAGAAATTTCATGACTGTCCATTCCCATGAAATGCTAACAAAAGATGAGCTTTTCAGATTAACAGTCACCCTGCTATGACCTCTCAATAAGTGGATTTCAGCTTTTGTTTCATCAAAGTCATTTTAACCCATTCAGTGACAGGAATTATTTAAAGCCTAATTTGATCAGCTTTTTTTCTTCAAATTGGCAACACCAACATTTTATTTTATTGCTACATTTTTCTTATAAAACATCATGTATCTGAAATAAAAAATAAATTGACAAAAAGTATAAGAGGTCAAAAAGTTGCCAATTTGCAGGATAAAAGAGTGATTTTAAACTTTCTATCACATTGCCAATTTAAGGATTTTAATGCTTATTTTCCTTTAGAAAATTTTCAGCATCAAACAACGAATACTGACGCAACCAAAATGGGCACAGTTTGTGTAGAATTTTTTGCTCTTTCTGCTCATGTATTTCGTATGATTTTTAGAGCTTTGCATCAAAAGTTATTAGGCCAAACCACAAAATGTGGACCTCTGTCATGAATGGGTTAATAATGATATTTTGGATCAAATATGAGAAATTTGATGACTATCCATTCCCTTAAATTGCCTAACAAAACATAGTTTTTAAGACTAGCAGTCATCCTATTTGCACTCCCCAAAGAGCAGATTTCAACTCCTATATTTTAGAAAGTACAATGTACAAGTAAAAGATGATTTCTTTTTCATCAAAGTCATTTTGATAATGATACCTTCAGATAGGATTCGAACCAAACAAATTACCTGTGAATAATGTTTGTCAAAATATCCAGGTACTAGCATGAATAATGCAACAGATTACCTTCGAGAGAAGTCTGATATCCCTTGCTTGAAAACAAGATTAGGGAACCTCTATTTTCACAGAATGTGTAAGGAATGACATGAATAAGGCAAATGCAGTAGAAACCATCAATAAAGGTATGACTGTGTGTATTAAAGTGAACAATGTTAAAAAAAAAAATAGATTCCCCCCCCCCCCCATTTTAAACCAAAAAACTTTTTTTTTTTAAAAAGTATCATTCAAGTTCAGAATGATGAAAGTAAAAAGAGAAAATATTCAGTTTGGAGAGAAATTCTTTATTGAACTTTGCTGCAGTAAATCAGTGTGTAATTAAAAATATTAACTTTCTTTCAACATACTTCATGTGTGTGAAAGGTATTGACTCCATTTACTGTTTCTCAAAAAGAAAGAGAAGTGTTTGAATTGTCCAGTAATCCAATGTTTGGAGTTTCAAAAAAAAAGGAGAACATGTGCATCATTCCCCCCCCCCTAGAAAAATGCATCTTTAAGGCCATTTTCACTTAATGTGAAATACATGTACATGGTATTTCAGAATTCAAGTTTTTTGCTTGGGTGAGTTGAGTGTGGGCAAACAAGATTTCTCTCACAGGAAGAATCCTCCACCATTAAAGGGTTTGCACAGATTCTGATTTCTAATGGAAATTAGTCCATTATCATCATTTCAATAAAAAAAAAGATAATTTCAAGTGGGAATGGCAAGAATTGAAAAGGTCTTCTGACTTTGAATGATTGAAACTGAAAGTGAAAACAAAAGTTACCACAACAAAAAAGAATGAATGAATGAAACTACCATAGTGCTAAGAGAAATGATGATCTGCTAGAAAACAAAAGGTCGCTTGACTTGGAACTACGTTGTAGCACCATGAAAGTGTTAAGGAAAGGTACCCCCTGTGGAAAAGAGCGCGCAGGGACTATTGAATGATGAATGCAGAGAAACAAAAACACCTATTTGCACTTGCATGCTCAACTACCAAAACTACAAAGGTCATTTAACTTTGAAATGGCAAGCAACGTGAAGCTTCCTATAAATAAATACTAACAAATCCTTGCTGGGAGTGCATTAGCTAGCTATGAATTTTCCTAAAAAAGTACAAATATAAACGGTGCTTCACAGGAAATCGCCCTGCATCAGTAATATTGTTGTATTGAGTAATATGAACTGGGCTCTCTCGCTCTCTCACTCTCTCACTCTCTCTCTCCTTCTTTTCCTATACTCCATCCCTTTATGATCTCTTTTTCATTTGCACATATTCTCTCCCCCTTCCCAATCCTTTCTGTTCTCACTCTTCTCCTTTTCTCTCCTCAAAAGTTCTCTTCCATTCTACATTTATCTCTGCACAGTGCATACAATCTCTCTTCTCTCTTCTCTTCTCTTCTCTCTCTCTCTTCTCTCTCTCTCTCTCTCTCTTCTGTAACTGCCTCTATTTTTCTGATTTAAATCAACTCCTCTGTCAGGTCTTTGATATTTCATGTGCATACCTTCCATGTACACATTTTGTCGCGGAATATGGAATTAAAACACACAAAGACATTTCCACTGAAAAAAGTGTACAATATCAAGAATAGGGATCCTATCAGGTGTTCAATATTAAGAATATGGATGAGCTTAGGAACAAATCTTAAGACCCAGTTTAAAGTTCTCATGCAGTGTTAAAATCAATCACCTGAATACACAAGCGTTCAGAAAATTTGGTATTCCACGGAAGTTTGCGAAAAACAGGTCACTCCGCTTCAGGAAATCTCCAGAAATTTAGGACAAGCATCTATGACCGCACAATAGGAATAATGTATGAGATATAATTGTTTACCTCGAGGCGGAATGGTATGAAACTGCGGCGTACGTATCGCATTGTCCGTTGACGATGGTTAGTCCGCTTCCTTCAACGACTCTGAAATGATTAAAAAGAGAGAGAGAGAGAAATGACTTCCTAGTACAGTTCTCTTGCTCCCTAATGATTACATTCTTAAATCTTAATTATAATGAAATATTGATAGCCTTGCATCACAGGTAGTAATGATCAGATTTAAATGGAAAATTCATTCATGAAATAAAGTTCTCAGAAGAAAAAGGGAGAGAATGAATAATTAGAAAATCAAAATTAATATCCTCATCTCCTGTTTCATCACTATCAGAAACCTTATGATCATCGGCGCAACAAGAAAATAAATATATTTGATGACTGCCATAATCATACTCATCATTACAAACATTTTCACCATCATCATCAACTCCACGACCATCACCATTATTATCATCATTATCACCATTCATTATCCTCATCCTCTTCATTACCATCTTCACTATCAATGTCACATCATCATCATCGCCATCATCTTCCTCATCATTGTCATTATCGTCATCACATCATCGTCATCGTCCGCTTCATTACCATCTTTACTATCAACATCACATCATCGTCGTCGTCATTATTGTCATCAACATCATCACCATCATTATCATCTTCTTTATTACCATCTTCACTATCAACATCACATCATAGTTGTCATCATCATCGTCAACATCATCATTATTATTCTCTTCCTTTACTATCTTCACTATCAACATAACATCATCATCATCATCATCATCATCACCCTCCTCCTCCTCCTCCTCCTCCTCCTCATCATCATCACCATCATCACCCTCCTTTTTATTACCATTTTCACTATCATTGTCGTCATCATCATCATCATCATCCTAATCCTTCTAATCATTATTACCATTAATGTAATGCCAAACACCTCATACAAACATGGATCTGTAAATAACAGGACTACCACGCTCACATATCATTCAAATCATTCATCTTCCTCTGAAACATGCTTTCACATGAATGAAGACAATATGATCATCCCTACAAGCTCACAGTTGTTTGTGAACGATGAAGAGACCATTATCTCCATATTCAATCAGCTCGGCAAACATCCAAATGTGATTATCCGCCGATCATCGGAAACGATGACTAATTTGCCAGCAAATTGTTGAGCAAGCCCTCAAGCATTTCCTCCAGGCACAAATCGGGTCCATTAATCACTTAATTCCCGGCTAGAATGGGGAACTGATTGAGCAAATGCCACCTGAGCCAAGTGGAGAGGTATGCATATCGAGGGCAGAGTCCAACGGAACTCGTTTCTAACATTCGCTGTTGTTTGCCAAGCCACCTTTTGCATTGCCGCTCGGAGCATGTGGGTTTGAATTCTATTCAGAGCTTAAAGACACATATCAAAATTCCTAACTAGTAGGCAAACAGAGGGAGTAAATTAAGACTGGAACTTATATGTAAATAGAGGGAGTGAATTAAGACTGGACCCTATCTGAAAAAAGTTGAAAAGTCTAGTGGAAATCATCAGACCAACAACATGTGCGGATCAAGCCACTATCACTTTCCTGGGTGCCGTTGCATAAAACTTGCTATTAAAGTAACTTTGCCATCAATGGTAACTTTCATGGAATACTGAATTTTGATTGGCTGTTGAGCAAAGTTACCATGGTAGTTACCATTGATGGCAAAGTTACTATAATAGCAAGTTTTTATGCAACAGCACCCAGAGATCCACGCTACACTTTATAATAACAATAACTTTCGATTTATTCAATAGCGCATAATAATTAAAACTTAATTCTTAACTTAAAAACTTAATTCTCTATGTGCTTTACACTGGAAACCAAAACCAAAACCTTTAAACTTCAACTCATGGCATCAGTGCAAAAGTGCCTCTAAATATATTGTGTGCAGAAAAGCCCTTAAAACGAATACGAAATATTTTAAACCTCTTTTAATCAAAATCCAGTTGTGACACGTTTGTTTAGAATTATCTTCTTTCTGGATAGATTTTGAAGACATAATGAAGCGCTTTACAGCAAATTCAACCCTACATCTTAACCCATTCATGACAGGAATTATTTAAAGCCTAATTTGATCAGCTTTTATTCTTCAAACTGGCAACACCAACATTTTTATTTTATTGCTACATTTTTCTTATGAAACATCATGTATCTGAAATGAATATAAATTGACAGAAATTATGATGAGAAGTCAAAAAGTTGCCAATGTGCAGGGGAAAACGGTGATTTTAAACCTTCTATCACATTGCCAATTTAAGGATTTTAATGCGTATTTTCCTTTTAAAAAATTTCAGCATCAAACAACGAATATTGACGCAACCAAAATGGGCACAGTTTGTGTAGAATTTTTTGCTCTTTCTGCTCATGTACTTGGTATGATTTTTAGGGCTTTGTATCAACAGATATTAGGCCAAACCACAAAATGTGGACCTCGGTCACGAATGGGTTAAATGTAAAAAGCATGGAACAAATAGCATCACAGCAAATTTTGCATCACTGAAGAACTATGAAGGTTTATGCATATATCAAGCAGCAAACCCCCACAGCAAAACCCCCTTGGTTTTTCTAGTGTTCACATGGTGCTGCTCCATTCATGATAAGGAGATGCACAAGTACTGATTTATGCTTAAGTATTGAAGAGTTCTGCCAAAAGCTGCGCAGACCCTTCGTTTACACGTACTTGTGACATCATATTTTGCATAAACTTATTAAGAATTTGATTGGCACCATCTTGCATGAATTTATAAGAATTTGATTGGCATCTTCTTGCAAGAATTTATAAGAATTTGATTGGCACCTTCTTGCCACCGGCAGGCACGCAGATAATTTTGGGCTCCCAAGTGGCATTTTTCTTTTACCTTAATACATTCATTTATGCACAGTAAAAAATGCGGGGGTGTACCACAGGGGTTTGCTGCTGTATTTGAGGAAGCAGCCTAAACCTATTAAATAATAAGATTGAGATAACTCGGGCTAGGGTCTATGGAAAATGTGTGTTATACTGCAATCCAATCATGCTAAACAGGTTAACAGAGGTCAGAAGATACGGTATACATAAGTACAACATGGAGGCAATGGAATGTAAAGAAAGAGAAGCAGAACATCAGAAGACATCTCTGAAGATGGACCCATTGAGTACAATTTGATTTTGGTTTAAAGGAGAATGAAACCCTGGGGAAAAATCAATTTTAATGAAAAGAGAGGATAGAGAGAAGCAATTTAAAAAAATTTTCATCAAAATCGGTTACGAAATGAGACAGTTTGAAGAGTCTCGACTTACTTTCTATGGCGCTTCTCAAAATGGCAATGTTACTTCAAAATGTAGGTTTTGTGGCACAACTCTCAACATGTTTTGTGCACAAAATTTCATATTTTCTCCATTATCTCTCACTATGCAGCTTTTCTCCTTCTTCGCTCAAGATAAACATGCATGGGAAAATGTATTTGACACAACATATGTTGAGTTTACAAAGAGACAAGCAGCATCTTTAGAGATAATGGAGAAAACATGAAATTTCGTGTACAAAATGTATTGAGAGTTGTCCTTCTAAACCTACCATTTTGAAGCAACACTGCCATAGAAAGTAAATCAAGACTTTTCAAACTTTCAAAACTTTCTCATTTAGTATAAACCGATTTTGATGGTAATTTTTTGTAATTGCTTCTCTCTATTCTCTCTTTTTATTAGAATTATTTTTTGCCAGGGATTCATTCTCTCATGCATTTTCCAGTCTCCAGCCCGAGCCATCTCAGTCTCATTCAGTGGTTAAAGGGAAAGTCTGCCCCAGAAGTTTCACTGTTTCAATGAAAGGAGATGAATTTGAACAGCATTTTAAAAAAGAAATGAGCAAAATCGGTCAAAGAATAAGAAAATTACACTCATTTACATTTTCTAGTAAATTGCTCTCGGCTCTGCAAATTGGCAACACTGATGACATCACATGCGAGCAGCTCTCCATTCACTTTGTACATGAAATTTCACATTTTCTCAATATTCTTGGAAGTTACACATTTTCTCGCCCCATAGTCAAAGTATGTAATGTAAAAAGCAATTCTTCCGAACATACATTGATTATGGGGGTTAGTCAATAGTCAATGTATGTTCAGAAGAATTGCTTTTTACATAACATACTTTGACTATGGGGTGAGAAAATTTGTAACTTCCAAGAGAATTGAGAAAATGTGTAATTTCATGTACAAAATGAATGGAGAGCTGCTCGCATATGATGTCATCAGTGTTGCCAATTTGCAGAGCCGAGAGCTCAGGCTCATTTAGTGGGTAAAAGTGTCAGAGATAAAAGACAGATGAAAAGAAGTGGAAAAGAAAGAAAAAGTAAAATTGATGCAGTACAGGGTCATGAAAATTGTAAAAGGGAACAAGATTATGCGTACTGAAGCACAAGATGATAGGCACATTCATATGCAAGAGGAATTGAAATGTGAATCGCGATTTGAATCGCGATCCGAATTTCAGTTTTACTACTACCATTCACACGCAAGGAAAAAATCGAAATTTGGATTGCGATTCTAATCGCGATTCAAATTCCGATTTTGTTTTTGACCATTCACACACACGAGGAAGCAATGGAAACAGGCAGGAGAGCCCACAAACTTCTCCGCTTAAACTTCTGTTATACAAAATTTTGGACGGGAGAAAATACACATCGACAGCAAAAGGGCTACAGAAAATACAGCAACAAACTCAATAATTAAATACAAAACATTTGTTTACAATATGAGATCAAGGGCGCCAATATAGTGTGCAGTGCGTCCATGCTTATACAGTGCATGCATCCTGTAACGTAACACACCCTGCATACACTGCATACTGCATGCACAGCGCATCGATCGCACACGCACAAAGAATGATGGGATGGATAAAACCTATTTTCTAATCGCGATTCCGTTCACATGCACAACGCACGGCAAATAATTGCAATTATTCTGAAAAATTGCACTTCCTACTGCGAGTTTATTCTGTCCACACACAAAATAAAATCGATTTTCTAATCGCAATTAGAAAATCGATTTTTGAATCACACTTTTTACCTTGTGTGTGAACGCCCCTAATGAAAAACATTAGAAAAGATATGTTGAAATGGGAGAAGGCATTACCAAAGAATTTACATTTAAAGTGCCAGATACGAAAGAGTATTGAGGGGCGAGGAGATGAAAAACAGGAAATAAGATGACGATGGTGAGGTTCTCGGTCGAGAAAATTGCGGAAGAGAAAGAAGATACACCATGAGTATGAAAGATAAGATAGAATTACTTCGCTTTTATTTTCAAAGAGGTCAGGAAGAGTTTGTAACAATGGGTGATTTAATCAAGATTTCCACATTTTATTAATCAAGATTTCCCCATTTTGTTAAGGTTTGCTCATACATACCATTGACCCGAGATGTGCTCGGGCAACGACTGCTGCAGGCTTTGATTCGTCAAAGATACATGGCTAGAGTCATGATTGCATGACAGAGTTTTAAGGTTAGGCTTAGGGTAAAGGCCAGGGTTAGGGTTAGGGTAAAGGTTAGGGTTAGAGAACAGTTTTAGGGTAAGAGTTATGCTTACGATTAGGGTTAGGGTTGGCCAGCATGTTTATTCCAGATCTTAAGTGCAATATTTGGTTGGTGTACGAAATTGTCACATAGCAACTGCCTCCAGAGCATCCCTCTTAATACTAAACGGTGAAAAATACATGGGGTGGATTTTTGTGTTCTTAATGATTAACGAGATAGGATGAGTGATGCTACCAAGGTTTATACGTTACCATGTGTTACGGAAGCATAAATGTGAAATGATAGTACGCTAAAAAAAAAAATTCTAAACATTTTTTCAAGTTATGGTTTTAGATAGCACATATGTGAACTAGCCGTTATCGTAATAAAGCTGAAAAGACACCCTAAACAATAGTGAATAATCAGCAATTCTATATGTATTCAGGTTAGCTGGAATTCTACAATTCTGATAAGAAAAAAATTTCTCCTTTAAACTGTTCAACAATGTAAGCTATTAATGAGTTTTTAGTACATGTCCATGTACATGTATATCATACATGTATGTAATTCATTTTGAATTAGCTACAGAGAATCCACTGAAAAACAGATATTGTCATTATTTCCTTTGCTGTAATAATTTCCTTGTGAGAATGAAAACCTAAACTAAATTTGAATAGAATCTGTACCAGCACATCTTTGATTAACTAACCAAACATAATCAAAGACTTCTATGGGTATTACTCAGTTGTAATTAGGTTGTTTGACTGTTGCCAGATGGGCATTGAATCTGTGTTTACGGTAATGCCCCTCAAATTCCAAACAGATAATAGGTGAAAGAGACAGAAATAAAAGCTATGTTCACATGAACAGTCGTAGTTAGCTAACTTTAAGAGAGGGAGGGTAAGAGATGGATAGACAAAGAAGGAGAAAGAGAGAGGGAGGGAAGGGAGAAGGGAGGGGAAGAAGGGAGGGGAAAGGGAGGGGGAGAAGGGAGGGGGAAAGGGAGGGGGAGAAGGGAGGGGCAAAGGGAGGGGGAAGGGAGGGGGGGAAGGGAGGGGGAAGGGAGGGGGAGAAGGGAGGGGGAGAAGGGAGGGAAAGAAGGGAGGGGAAGAAGGGAGGGGAAGAAGGGAGGGGAAGAAGGGAGGGGAAAAAGGGAGGGGGAGAAGGAGGGGTAGAAGGGAGGGGAGAGGGAGAGAGAAGGGAGGGAAGAAGGGAGGGGGGAAAGGGAGGGGGAGAAGGGAGGGGTGGAAGGGAGGGGGGAAAGGGAGGGGGAGAAGGGAGGGGAGAAGGAAGGGGGAGAAGGGAGGGGGAGAAGTCCGAGAAGGGAGGGGGGGAAAAGAAAGGAAAGAGGCAACAGAGACAGATAAAAATTGCAGGAGGGCAAAAGACAAATAACAAAGAGATAGACCTGATGAGTGAGAAATGGTTACATCCAAGAGAGAAAGGGAAAGAGAGAGAGTGCAAGGGAAAAAAATATGGCCTAAAGCCATAGAGAGTTGAATGTAGAAAGTTAAAACCACACATCTATCTCAAAAAGTATGAATGGTCACAAATGGAAACTTCCCGTCGCATGCATCTTTTCTCATATCCAACACAAATAGAGAACAAACAATATCAGGTGAGGCACACATCTCTAACAAGTTCGAGGCCCAAGGGGGATGCTAAAAGGAGCTGCATTTGACGTCATTTTCTTTTTTTTCTTTCACGAACAACGCACACGAGGGATGCAGCGTGGCAGTTAAAGAGCCTTTTTTTTTCTCCTCATTTCCTTGCCAATTCAGCAATTATCTAGGACTTTGCAATGAGCAGCGGCAAGGGTAAAGGGAAAATGGGTGACCGAATACTCTGACGTACATCCACGTGCCATTAAGAAACTTGCTTTCAATCTCTAATTCTTTCTCTCTATATATATCTCTGTATCTATATCTTTCTCTCACACTCCCTATTTCTCTCTTTTCTTTCTTTCTCTCTCGCTCTCTCTCTTTCTCTCTTAGAGTACCACTGAGAAATACACTTTTGACCTTCATGTCTCTCTCTTCTCGATGCTCCACAATGACATTCAGAAACATGCTTTCGATCTCAATCTTTTCTCCTTGCACTTTTCTCTCTCTCTCTCTCTCTCTCTCTCTCTGTCCCCTTATCTGTCTCTTTTAATCTCTGCCTCTATCTATCTATCTCTCTCTCTCTCTCTCTCTTTCTCTCTCTCTCACCCACACACAAAGACATACATGCACTTCTTACCTCTATCTCTCTCTCTTTCTTACATCACACTGGCCTGGTTTGAAATTTCTGGATGACTTGAGCCAAATAAGACTTAACACTAGAACTATCAACATTATTTCTACCCACCATACAAACCTATGCCGCTCCCTCTTTTCATCTACTGAGAGCTTTTTATATTCTTTTTTCTCTAATTTTTCTTCTTCTTCAACCTCCCTTTACATGTATTTTGTTCTGACTTCTTCATTTTAACTATCCTTAAAATACCAATGGATTCATCCATGACATATTAAGCAACATATTCTATTTTACACACATCTCTCTCTCTCTCTCTCTCTCTCTCTCTCTCTCTCTCTCTTTCTCTCACTGTAATTTTGTATTTTTGTATAATTTCTTTTTGACAAATTGCATTCAAAATGTCCAGGTGGTCAAATGTAAAGAAGATTTGACAATCCCAAGCAATACAGTATATCTAACCAGGCTAACCTCAACCTACATCATGGCTTTAAAGCTAATTGAAAAAAAAAAAAATCCCCACTGAAGTGGTCTTCAATCATCTATGCATTAAGAAAGGCACTTTTTCAATGACCCTGACCAAGAACATATATCATCTTTACAATTGACAATTTACAAAATTTTATAGAATTCTGTGATATTTGTACAATATTCCTTTTTACTGGTTCTGTTAAAATAAAGAAATAGAAGGAAATAAATATAACATGATAATTTGTATCACGGAATGAAAAAGAAGGGTTAGAAAAAAGTGCGAGTTGATAAATACTTTGGACGAGAAATTAATTTGCTTACCTAACAGCTAGTTTGGTGATAGAAGATGATCCATTCAATAGTTCACTGGTCCTTATCTCAACATGAACCTTCCCCTGAAAGATTAAGAATATTATAATCAAACAATAATGTGAAGTTGCAAGAAAAAAAAAATATCTGTACATCGAATTATAGCAATCAAATACCTATTCAACTAAAGAGATGAATTCATTTCAAACTGATGGACCGTAGAGATGTACAGTGTACATATTGGGAAATTTCATGCAAATATCATCTCTTCAGAGCCAGAAGGGCAGTAACATATATCATTTCATATAGATTTAATGCCCCTATGGCACCAACCAGACAAATATTTCCTCTATTCCTCTCTTTGAACTGTGGCCCTTTTGTACCACATGTTTGTGTAATTTTTGTGTGTGTGTGTGTCTTTTGTAAAGACACTTAGTGAAAACTGCACATCTTCTCTCCCTCTTTTCCGTTTAAATAATTCGCCAAGCCGATGTTCTTAATAGTATGATTTCACGTCCTACATTCTTTGAAAGATAATTCATACCATAGTTTTTTTTTATTTGTGTGTATTAGTAATACATGTACCTTTAATCATACACAAAGCATGAAAGTGAGAAAAGTTCATTTACAATAAAGAGAGTTTTGTTTTCAATGCACAAAAACCACATGCTGGTTGGACTTCTATAAATCCATGAAGGCTCATTCAGATATACAGCAGTAAATCACTTTAAAAACCAAGGAGGTATTTCACAAAGCTGTGTGTAAAGTTACACGTGACTTTAAGAATGAGTGAACTATGAACGCCTATGGAATGCCTTAAGGTTTTTTGTCTTGTTTTGACAAAGTGGGACATTCACTGTATTTCACATAATCACAATTAAATTGTCGGCAAAAATATACTTTGCTTTAAGCATGGTTCTCACCAGGGCTTTTACACGTGGCAGGGCCACCATGTGTAAATTTAAAAAACACTTTTGCCACCACGGGTAAATTTAGAAGGGGAAATGCCACCATGCGTAAATTAAAGCATGAAAGTGTATAATGCCACTTTTTGTATGCACGAAAAGTACCCAACCAAAACGAAGCCAGGTATTCCATTACGTTTCCACCACACGTAAATAAAATGAAATAAAATAAAATAAAATAAAATAAAAAACAGCCCTCTTATTTCATTGGTCTCTGGGACCAAAATTAATAAAATCGCAGTTTGTGTATTAATACACACTGTACTAACAGTTTTTCATTCCAAATTATGGTTGGTTTCAGGGTTTTTGAGTACAAATACAAGTACTCATACACATGTTTCATCTTAGTATGAGAATTTTTAAAATTGGCTGCTCACAAACTTGGCCAATGCCTTTAAATGATTGGTAAGTGTCTGTGAGTGAAGTAAAAAAAGGTGCTACAAAGGTATTCATTTACCCGAGTATTGCAAGATACTGAAATGTTTCATGAAGTATACTTTAATCAAAATAAAATACACACTTTTTTCACCAATTTATAGCTCCATATGTGAACAACCCATAATGTAAACAAGGAAACTGTTGGTTAACGAGTGCCACCTATGAAGGGCAATCAACAATTATAGCTCATCTAAACAAATACCTTGGTTTTAATATTCAATTGATAGATAAACAGAATAAACATTATCAAAATCATTACCGATGAATGCATCTGCAATTTTCTGCCAGCCTGATTTTCTCGTAAATGACCCATAATTGTATTTCCATTGTCAGAGGTGGTGGGAAGTACGATGTATATAAGGGCAATTCTCGAAAATTCAGTAGAGTAATAACTGCATGCAGTATGCATGGAATTCATGACAACAATGCTGGCAGACGCTGGTTTGCACATGCACAAAGAGGTCTCGCGAAGAATGTGAATGTTGAAAAAAATAGAAAGTCCAAAAGTTTGCCAAACATGCGGGGGGGGGGTGGGGTCAAAAGTATCATCAATTGTTTGCTAGATGCTAGAAAAGTTGGCAAAAATTTTCAAACGTTTTTGAAATTCAAAAAAAAAATTTAAATTCCTGCCAAGCTTAAAATGAACAACTGATGACACTTCTGAATCCCTCATGTTTGGCATTATTTTTGGAGCCTGAAATGCTAAAGGTGGACTTTATTTTCACATTCGCATCCTTTGCAAATTGTATGTATGCCCATGAAAACTGGCCTTAAATTTTCGATACAAAATGCACAATGGAGAGTTTCTCATCCAAATATTCTAAGAAAGTTGTAAACATCTGGAATGTTACGCGTGATAAAGGGACACTAATTTTTAAAAAATGAAAACAGTCTCTAAGAGACTATCATTTTTTTCAAATCAAGGTTGAAAAATTGACCAACATGAGGGTAATTAGGTCATTGACCAAATTTACGCAATTCCTGCATTCTCATGATGAAGTTTTCCTGAGCAAATCCAAAGCATTTGGTCATTTCATGCCCCAATCGTAATCACATATATTGAATCGAGAGCACACAACGGATTGAATTACTCTTCTTGATATTTGGTCCAACCTATACAGAAGGGCTAACATCAAAAAGGATACTCAAATTGTTAATGAGGTCAGTAATTTCCAGGACACACCACACTGGATGTGCCTTACTAGAAATTGAACAAACTCACTTGGGCTTGAGCTTTTACCGTAATCAGCCTAAATATTTGTACATGTATAGGACTCATGATTACCCTCATATTTTGTAATATCATACAATATTTTGATATTTTTTACAGTGTTCTAAAACTCACCTGAACTTCAGTGTCTTGGTCAACAGGGGTGAGTGGATACCACTGGTCCTTGCTTTGGCATTTATGGAGCTCTCCCCGACGTAGTGCCACCTTGCCAATAGGGGAATCCGACCGCTTCAGCTTGTCCTTCTCGTAGATGTAGAAGGAGAGCATGCGAAATTGGATGGGAATGTCGAACATGTACTCCTCCGCCCAGAACGGACTGTCATACAAGGAAGATAAATGCAAAAAGCTGAAATTTAAATGAAGAAAAAGTTTTGCCAATTGTCAGAATGATTAATCCAATGACAACTCTATTCTCATGTTTCCCACAGACTAATACTGGGACCACCTGGGCCCTAGCTGTTTCATAAAACTTGTTATCAGTTAACAACTGCCACATTTCTATGACAAATCTGCTCTCAGCCAATCAGATGCAAGGATTTCAATAGCTTAGAACAGTTATTGCAACTTGCCATTGATAAAAAGTTTTATGAAAAGGAGCCCTGGTTCCAGTAGGCAATGGGATCAATCTTTTGGTGTGACATCAATTTACATTGCCACTCTCCACTCGGGTGAAGTAATATAAGCATCATGAAGACGGAAATTCCGTGAGTTCTTGAGAGAGCTCTGCAACCGGGCAGATGGTGGACTTTAGCTGGGTTAATGTTAGTATTCAGTGCTTTGTATCCAAATCCAACACCGTTACAATATTCCATAGTATTTTACATTTTCAAAGGCTTGTTTTCATCATCAGCTTTTTTGATGAAAGCCTGATCAATCGTTTGTCTTTAAAGTCTAATACACGGACCATAACATTTTAAATCTATTGCATCAGTGATTTACATCAGATATTCATTTTTCTTAATGGTGCTTATGTACAAATCCAAGGAAGTCCTAACAAAGTTTTAAAACTACTGCTTCAAATTTAGTAAAAGAAAAACTCATACATGTACGTGATCTTTAGATTTCCTGGATTCATGCAATATCAGATAATTAATGACCTAATTCAATTATCGATTTGCATGCAACGTATACAAAATTATTCACATTAACTTGGTATTTGCATAGGATCACCACTCCTCAGCCTATATTAGAAAGTCTGAACTGGCTTATATTTCCTTAAATGTAATTATTGCCAATTTACTGCAGCCCATGCATAATAAGGATGCACACCTGGGCCCCAGAGAGCCTCAGCGCTCTCTCCCAAGATGAGCCTCCCCCGTTTAGACTACCTAAATTCATTGTATCACTCCATGAAATCTGTAAAAGATATGAGGTGACATTTCCCTGCAACAAATCCCCCGCAACATATTTAGTGTTCAGATATGGCACAACTTATGTCTATGAACGTGCATTAACACGTCACCTCTCAAGAGAGAACTTTGTCAAAATTTGTGCAGACAAACTCATGACATCATATTTTGCACTAACTTTTTTAGGAATTTGATTGGTCGGCAGTTTTTTGCAGCCAGGCAGCAAAAAAAAAATATGTCCTGCCTCGGCGACATTGTTTTTTCTCGCCTCATACCCCACTGACTTGTACATTAAAATGTTGCAGGATTTGCTGTGGCCTTGCGGGCACATCTCACCTCACACCTGAACACCCCATAAAGCTATATGATAAGTAATTGAAAGTTATATAAAGTATGACGAAAGGCACGTTTAAGCATCATTTCAAATCAAAACGCAATAAGAACCAGCATTATCTTGTAGTCTGAACTTCACATCGGACACAAAATAATATGACTTGGTGAGACTTATCTGTATACATCCTGATAACGACCAATAAGCTGTATCTTTGTATGATGTACCAGTGCTGCCCTTGGCAAAACCTGATATCAAACCTACGGCGACAGTTGAACTCCCTCAAACCAGTATCCTTATATGTTGCCTTTTTTAAACAATTTATTTTTACAAATGTAAAATGCTGCCATATACGTTTCTTTATACGAGTTTTGTATTGTTTTAACAGTCTGAACAGGCTACCTACAATGTAGCTTCAATGAGTGTTGACCGGTGCGGAGGTACTGACGCACGAAACGATACAGATCAATTAGATTTGCAGCAACGTTGTTGACTTAATTGGTCAGTTACGGCTACGTGGATGCAGGCACATGGGACTGTACTGAGCTCACTAGCAAAGCTATTTCTGGTATCACTCCCTTTTAAGGGTACGAGGTTGGGAATGAAACTACGTGTACAGTAACCGTGTTATAATACATATACTGTAGTTGGTTGCTTTGGGTAAAGTCTGGGGTTTCTACAGATACATAAAACATACAATCAATCTTACAATTGATATCAATCGTAGGTCTATGGCAAACCATGTACTAAAGAGATACAATTGATTGTAAGATTGATTGTATCTCTTTATGTTACACCCCCCTCAGGGGCCTGTAACATAAAGAGATACAATCAATCTTACGATCAATTGTAACTCTTTAGTACATGGTTTGCCAAAGACTTACGATTGATATCAATCGTAAGAATGATTTTTTTTTTTTTTTTTAATGTTACAGGGCCCAGATGTGATGGAGTAGCGACCCTAAAAATTCACCAATGGAAAAACCAGACTCAATTTTGAACCAGAATCTGTAGAAAAACATAAGAGGAAAAATTGACTAATTTACAATTAAATCACTTTTATTAGCATCTTTTTCTACCAAACATGTGTATGTATTTAAAATATATTCTAGAATCAATT
>CM057169.1:17952287-17982796 GCA_029962745.1 Echinometra lucunter
CCTTCTTCTTATCAAAGAAAAATGATAGCTCATGAACAAATATCTTTGATACAGAAGACTTTTTTCCTTTCATACCTCACAGTATCGTGCTTTTCTTCCACAGTATCAACCATTAATTCATATTTTTCCAAGTGCTTAGTGTAAAGTTTGCATTCTATTAAGCTTTTCTTCAGGTCCACTTTCGGCCCACTTCATTAGATACATTGTGAGAGGCAAAGATGACCCATATTTTTCTTGAACACTTATTTGCACCTTGTTTTGCAATAACTTTACCAACAGGTTCAACGTATTCAATTCACGAATCAGAACAAGATGAAAACACTTTCATCACCCAAAAACGAAAACAGGGAGGAGAAAAGAGAGAGAGAGAGAGATAGACAGATAGACGGAGCAAGAGAGAAAGAAGAGTGAGATTAAGAAACAATAAAAAAAGAGAAACTAAAAAAGAAGGTCATGTTTCAAAAACCTTGTTCTTGCTGAGTTCGATTATGACGAGGTCACACTTGATATAAACCAAGAATTTTGAAATATGACACCTCTAGATACTTTGTCAGAATCACTTGAAAAGGTAAAACAAACCAAAACAAAAACCAAAACCAAACACAAACACCCAAAAAGCGTGCCTTCATGCCCGTCTCCGGTTACATCTTTTCAGCTCAAAAACATCCGGAATACTGTCAACAAAAGTGGTTTAGGGTGAATGTTTGGAGACGTCTCTCTCAGATTCCACTTCAGATAAAACACACTTCAGATAAAACAAAGGCATTGGTAAAAGTCAAAGAACATATAGAATTCCTCTATTTTTTTCTCTCTCTCCGAAAATAGAATACTATCCAAACACATCTCATGTTTAGCAATGTCTGGATTTTGAAAATATGTTACATGTAATGTAAGTGTGAAACTTCAGCTATTTTGCTTTTCAACCCATTCGTGAGTGTCCACATTGTGTGGTTTGGCCCAATAACTTTTCCCTACGTTCACACTATTCTCTGAGGGGAGGAGAATTCCCCGCCCCTCGGAGAATTCCCCTCCAATTTGATAACATGAATGGTCACGGAGAACTCTCTCCCCTCTCCCTCGACAGTTGAGGGATTCGGGGACAAAATCATGCCTTAGGGCGTAATTGATAGCGCACAGCTGTTTTCATGGAATGTGCGCATGCGCGAAATGTGGTGGCCCGGCCTAGCCGTACACAATCTGCAACAACTTGTCTCCACGGCTCGGAGAGACAGTCCTTACAAGTGTGAACGGTCGGTCGTAAAAAAGATAAGATCTCTGGAGACTGTCTCCTCCCCTCGGATAATAGTGTGAACGTAGGGTTTGATGCAGGGCCCTAAAAAAACATACCAAACTTAGGTGTAAACAGAAAGAAAATAAAATTCTACACATACTGTGCCCATTTTTGTAGTGTTAGTATTTGTGCAGGGAGGGGGTAGTTTGCCCCCTTCGACGTTTCTTTGTCATCATTCCATGTCTGCTCCTTCTCTTCATACACTCTCTCACCCTTTTCTCCTCATGTTCAAGATTTCTCTCTTTTGGGAGGGGGGGGGGGTTTGAGGGGGTGACTGCCCCTACCACCCACTCTGGAAACATGGGTGTTGCAACCCTGATCTTTGATGACATAAAGGCCACGGCCCCATTTCATAAAACTTGCTATCAGTAAAAAGTGTAACTTTTCTATGACAAATTTGCTCTCGGCCAATCGGATGCTAGGATTTCAGTAGCTTATAACAGTTATTGCAACTGTTATTGATAACAAGGTTTATGAAACGGGGCCCAGAGCAATTGCTGCCAGAGGATATGTCAGTCCACCATCATTCTGGTTTGACTTACCATTGTGTCTTTTCTCTTACGGCAGTCCTATAAACTTCTTCTTGGTCCAATTTGACAGTGCAGTAGCAATCACGTGTAGAACTTAAGTTTTTAGCTTCACCTATGAATTGAAATTTAAAAGAAAAGTGAAAAACATTAACTTACATGTAGAAACCTAATAAATTTCCTGTAAACTGGAAAGGTGGTACAGAATTCACAGATACACAGGAAATATTCTGTTTTCTGACAGAAAAAGAAAGAGAAAAACAATGAAATAGGATTTAAATGTATGGCATTAAAATGCATCATTCACAGGAACATCGTCAACATAGAGATAATGAAGGAAAAATACTACGTCAATGAACATAGTATACAAACTTGAATTAATTTAAACCACTTCGCCCAACATCCCAGGACATGTAAAATTCCAGATAGGCAAGTGAATTTAGATATACATGTATACACCTGTAGTTATACATGTATACTAACTGCCTGACTTGTCTGAGAATTCAAAATCAACCTTAATGTACATACACTTTGTTGCCAAAGTCACCCTTTGATCAAAACAGAGTAAATTGGCACTGGCCACCTACAAGTGGTTCACAAATTGGGTAATAACAGATTTTTATGACTTACATGTGATACAACCAATTTAGTGATATCCAGAATGTACGGAGGTTCAACTTGGACAGATAAACTTTGAGCCTCGGCAAATAATTAAATGATCCACTTGCCCAACAGGGCAAGTAAAAAAAAAAAAAAAACCCAAAAATGTAACAACATCCCTTCGATGATGTAAACTGTCACAAGGAGTACTGTAAATGCAGAAATATTCACGGTACATGAATTTTCACAGATTTCACTTTATTTTCAGCAAGCGCGAATCCTAGAACTCGAGAAAATATTAGCACAATTTCTTATGCTTGTTTTGAAGTGACGCCGAATTGCGTTTCAGCTGATGAAATGCGTGTTTGAATCCACTTCAGTTTAGAGTACGTTTGTGTAGTTGCGTCTTCTGTATGCATTTGATTGACAGCATGTGTGTGAGATGATAAATGGAGCCGCGCTGATTATTCATGTTCAATGCGACCATTCTGAGTTATAACTAGGGCTGGAAAACGATTATCATGCATGGTAAAATGAGATAGAATAAAAATCTACTAGAAGTTCATGGCATTTTCCCTTTTTGTAATTACTCTAAATGGTGTAAAGGATATGCAATCAATAGACATATTTTCCTTCTTATTGGAAATTTGAAGAAAAAAAAAATCTATTCATTCGTGTGAAACTGAGAATGTAGCTCCCACTTATTTCCCAGGTGCTAGTATCAGGCAATACATTGTTATTTCACATTCAAGCATACCTTATGAAAGGAGTGAAAAATCATGCCAGCTAAGTTCACACTACGTACATGTAACTTCATTGGAATATTTTTTAAGGAAAAGATGTGAGTAAACACACCACAATGACCACATTCACAAAGTTCACATACATTCTAGTCCACATGAATTAACAGTATTTCTTTTCTTTCAGTACGAAAGATTTTTGGGGGGAGGGGGCATTTTGTATGTGTAAAGAGAGATTTTGTATAATAATTTTTTTAAAGTGTTTTACAAAGAATATTTCAAAGCTTTCCTGAGCTCTAGAATATCTCACACCAGAGTTTTCGAAATGTCTTCTTTCAATTTTCCAAACCTCTTACATGTCTAAGTTTTAACCTTCACTTCCTAATATTTCTGCTGCTTCTAGAAATGCTGACAGTGCCTGCAAAATGAATAAATCCAAAGGAATTTGAGGCAATTATATGCTCACTGGCAAAAATGATAAAAATAACATAATTTCACAAGAAAGATATATTCTAATGGTGTTAATTTTTCTAAAGGATTTGAAGATGCTGTTTGCATTAGCTCTAGAAAAAAATAATTTTTCTACAAAAAACAATGTTTGCAAATCTTCCAGAAATTTTGCTGAATAAGAACACACCCTACTGACTAGCATGATTACCTCTGATACACTAAGCCAAGACAATGGTAGATTTTATGAAGAGTTTGTTTAAATTCATCATCCACTTAATAACTGCAGCAATAGAATAGAAACCAATACTGTAAACGTGCAATATTTTACGGTGTGGAAATTTTCAAACATTTTGTGGCATGATATTAGCACAAATATAGACCCATGCGAAATATTTTGTTCACTTGGAAGTGAACACAATTATCCTAACTGTCCGCGAAAATTTAAAGCTCGATTGTGTTTGACTTGGATGAGCATGAAAAATTAGTCACCGAAAATTTCCTTTTACAGTATACCATCCACTGCAATACCGGTACTGGTCTAGAAAATAATATTCACAAAGAAAATATTCCAGAGGTTAAAGCAAATGAGAAAAAACTTTATTGGCCAGTGTATTAACCTCTGATACACTAAGACATAGGTACATGTACAGTGTAGGTCTTCCAATGAGGAGTTTAATTAGAATCATCCACTGATTAGATGAAGTTGTACATGTAGGTGCATCCTCATTAGCTTGAGTTATAAAGGCCCTGTCCCATACTACTGTTTAATGATTCCGTCTGCCTCGGTCTAAATATTTATGTTAGACAGTGTCAGACGGAGGCAAATTCAAAAAATTGTGGCCATGAACTAGCGCCGTCTGCCAACGTCTAGATACGTCTGTAAACCAGCTGAAGAATGAATTTTAAAAGTCCAATAAACGTACGCGTTCGTTTCTCAGACGGAATCGTTTAACGGTAGCATGGGAAAGGGCCTTTAGAATAGCCTGCTATTTTCAATCCGAAGAATTAACCTGATCAGAGAACAGCAAGCTAATTCTCAGATGAAGACATAATTAGCCCGCTATATTGTTCGAAAAGTACATGTAAGCCACCGAAATATTGGACTTATCTCCAGAATAGCCTGCTAAGTCGCAAACAGGGGGCTATTTCTTATGCATCTACAACAGTTTGAGCTTCAAGAGCTGGCTCATCAGTGCCATCATGCACGTGCGCCAACATCGTGCAATACATGTAGCTTGAGCAAGTTTGCAATGTATGGAGCTCGAGCTGATACATGTTTCAGCTGAGTTCGGGCTAATACCTGAGATCCCAAAATAGCAAGCTATTCTTCAGCTCAGGCTGATGAAGATCCACCCATTGTAAATAGAAACCTATACCAGCTAGCCATGTAAACCTGACAAGTGCTCTTCTAATTATTCCTGTATGCATACATCAAGCGTCTGATTTGACGCAGTGTTTGGATAGTGCGTGTGTACAAGTGTAAACGCTTGGCTTTGATTTATGAGATCTGCAGTTTTCATTACAGACAAGTTTGCTTAAATCCATTCCTCATTTCAATTAACTTTTAACATCATACAGCACTAGAGTTGAATTTGGTCAAGACCTCCTCCCATGCCCCCTCCCCCTCCGCCTACTGGAAAAAAGGGTGTGTAGCACTATATATACGTTTAAGAATAAAAGATACTGTTAAAGACATTGTTATGATTTTAAAAAATCTTGTTTTGTTACTTGAAAATGGGATAAACATAAGGGTTATAGTGTAAAAATACCAGTCTGAAAGTTTCAAAGTATAATATCCACAGGAAGTATTTTTAAATATCAAAAATATGAACCAATGTTTGAAAACTATACGAGGGTCGGTTGCACAGAATAGACATAAGGAGTGCGCATGCACGTATGACTCAGCTTACCGTACTGTGTGTATTGGCGAATCACGCGGCGGGAGGCACATAACGGCATTTTCAAATTCAAGCAAAGTGGTCCTCTTAGTGATTGTCTCGTGAGACGAAGGATAATAAAATCGCCGTTTGCGTCTAACTTACACTTTTTCATTCCAAATTATGGTTGGTTTCAGGGTTTTTTAGTACAAATACAAGTACTCATACAAATGTTTCATCTTAGTTTGAGAATTTTTTAAATCAGCTACTCACAAAGTTAGCCAATGCCTTTAACCTTCAGTAATATTTGTTTCTAAGGAGCTTGAGGGAATCTCCACACTCTCATCCCCTTTCCCTCCTTAAAAAATACATAAATAAGAAATAAATAATTAAATTGAGGGCCAGTATAAATGGGGAAAAAAAGCTCATGTTTGCTGTTTTGTACTAATACAACTTGTCAAGAAAAATGAACTCAAATTCAATAAAAGTTTGGCTAATTGGCAGCCTCTGAAATACACGCACAATTGTACACCTGTAATAATATTTTCACCTATATATATATATATATAGCTGCCCACTGAATATCTATTCAATTACCCAGATACTTTGACAGATTAGATACTAATTTCATATACAAGCACCTGCCCCTAATGAAGGAATAAGCAGGGTGTGTGTTTATTTTTCATCCTTATATTGTTGAAAGTGATTGATTTTCTACTATTTTTATCCATGAATGCAAGTCTGCAACACCTTTCACAGTACGAAGCTTCACACTTCATGGGGAAAATTGCAAAAAGCAGGAAATATGATACTCGTGTGAATCTTTGGAGGAAAAATAGCGGACTGTGAATGAAAATAATTTAAAGCATCTCCAATATACATTGTAAATGGTTTCATTATCATACAACTCATATCTATTAGCGCAGTCATGTATGGTTCATTATTTCAGCCTATATCATATGTTTTTCCAATGAAAAAGGGAATGTACATGTAAATAGGTTACAGTCCTATGATTTTTAAGGGGCAAGCCCACAACGAGATGAAGTTTGGCTCAATAAAAAGAGGAAAAATTCCAAACAAAACAGTGAAAATTTGAGGAAAACCCGATGAAAAATAAGGAAGTTAAGAATTCTCAAAATGCACGTAAAGGTTATTGCGCATACTGTGTGTTGGATGGGATCGGCTTACTAAACTTATTAAATATCACTGATAATGACAGACCTATCTTTAAAGAAAAAAGACCATATATAATCAAATGATAAATATCTAGGAGTTCTGTTGTATAAATGAATCATACATACATGTATATGTCTTTTTTTGTTATTACAGTCTATGCAAGATGAGGCTGTGTGTATCAGCATGGTTCTCGCCAGTATATAACACCCATGGTTCCAATACCATGCGTAAAGGGTTTCAGACAAGGAAGAACCATGTGTGAAATTGCTGCACCATGCGTGACAACAAGGGTAAAAAAAAATATTGGAGTATATATTCCTAACAATAATGATAAATGTCACAGATTGTTTTGCTTTTTGGCAATGTATTTTTACTTTTATGCCATTAGTAGACAATTCCTGCTTTACCAAGAAGTATTTTTCATCCCTTTACTATAATAGCATATACTGCCGCCACATCTAACTTAAGGTGTTATTCCGTAAAAATTCCGAAACTTCCACGCTTTGCACAGAGTGGGAACTGTGTGTGGATTTTTTTCTAGTGAGAACCCTGTGTATCAGCCCCCCCCCCCCCCCCCCCGAAAAAAAAGGGAGCAAAGGAGAAAAAGAGAGAGATAGAGAAATAAAGTGACACCAAATAAAATGCATGAAGAGTTTTGGTTGCCTCATTGTGTACTTGAATACATTGTATATTGACCTTTGACTTTCCTTCACTTAATCCCCATTATCCTTGTGTTCTAAAGAACAGCTTTGCCTTGTAACACAATCCAAATGGTATGATGGGAAAGTCATAATCTGGGTTTTGTGTTACACTTCAATGCAACTATTTTAATCCTGCTTCAATCCAGAGCTAAATCAGATTAATAAAGGATTGGGTTTAAGAGTGTGAACTAAGGTTTTTACATGTACAGCAATTCATTTACTGTACATGAACATGTAAATCATATTCTGGGCTGTGAGCTGCTCCTACACTTAGCACCTCGTTCACACCTCAGTCTTAATCCAGTGTAAATTAAGTTTCAATCCCATAGTAATCCACTTTTAATGCAGTAATAACCTACCTTTCAGAGTTTTAAACAAGTTTGAATCTAGTCTTAATCCAAGTGAGAGGACTGCATCTCCCACACCAAAGCAGTAACTTCAAAGAAATCCATTAGAATGCATCATACACGTACTTGGTGCATTTCTGTGCACAACACACAGGGCATTGCATTTTTGCACTGATGCAACATAATCATCTTCCACATCCTCCCAAAACTCAAGCTTCTTTTTAAAGGGAAAGTCCACCCCAGAAGTTTCACTTTTTCAATAAAAGGAGATAAATTTGAACAGCATTTGAAAAAAAAATGAGCAAAATCGGTCAAAGAATAAGAAAATTACACTCATTAACATTTTCTAGTAAATTTCTCTCGGCTCTGCAAATTGGCAACACTGATGACATCATATGCGAGCAGCTCTCCATTCACTTTGTACATGAAATTTCACATTTTCTCAATTTTCTTGGAAGTTTCACATTTTCTTACCCCATAGTCAAAGTATGTTATGTAAAAAGCAATTCTTCTGAACATACATTGATTATGGGGGGTTAGAAAATGTGTAACTTCCAAGAAAATTAAGAAAATGTGAAATTTCATGTACAAAGTGAATGGAGACCTACTCGCATATGATGTCATCAGTGTTGCCAAATTGCAGAGCTGAGAGCAGTTTACTAAAAAATGTAAATGAGTGTAATTTTCTTATTCTTTGACCGATTTTGCTCATTTCTTTTTTAAAATGCTGTTCAAATTCATCTCCTTTTATTGAAACAGTGAAACTTCTAGGGTGGACTTACCCTTTAAAAGGATTGAGACAGGGCTTATCTATTCATTTACAATGATGGTAGTTCCCCTTCCACTCCTCCAACAACATCATTTTCCCACTGGTCCACAGTTCAACATGTATCCCATCACACTGACCCCGATAACTGACACAAAGTAAACTCCGGAAATATGATCAAACATCCATCGTACATGTAGATCCCCTGCAATCCATTTTCAAAACCATGGAAAGACAGTTTTGGTAGCAATTTAAAGAAACTGGCAAGAAACTGATCAAATTTACAGTCTCACATCCTCCCCCTCGAAAAATACATGTGAGATCATGCGATATTCCATTCATGACTTATGATGAATTTCATGGTAAATATATGAAAGGAATTCAATATAAGGAAAATTAAACTTGTCCTACACTACATGTAGGAAGCCGGACCCTGACCGTACCTGGCACAACAATCACAGAGCTTCATTATGCTTGTCTATTCAACAGAACTCTCAGTGGTGTTCATGTGTGCAGGCACTGTGTGCTACTCATTGACATTATAAGAGTTTTATGTTTGCTGGCCTGAGATCAAAAATATTTTTGCCTCTCATTTGTTTGATATTCAACTTGACTTGAGGAGGAAAATTTTTAAATCTTGCTTTTGACTACCTGAAAGCAAAGAAATCTAATGAAGAGTTTTTGAGGGCTTGTACAAAAATTGCACATACAGAGAAATTTGTATGATATAAAGACAGCCGAGGGAGACAAGAAAAGCGGTCTTCACGAGCAGGTAGTCTTTATGGACAGGTTCCTTTAAGACACATTAAAGGAACCTTTAAAACCAAGTTTTCCCCGTGTTGAGTCAAATTAAGCTGCAGGCTCCACTCCTGGCGGTGCCCTTCCGTCAATTCCTTTAAGTTTCAGCTTTGCAACATCAAGTATTCAAAGGGGAAAAAATGTGGTCTTCATAGATGGGTGTTTTTTTCTATACAGGTACAGGTAGTTCCTAAAGCAGGTGTGACTGTATCACAACACAAACATGAGATACTTTGTATGCATGTACTGGTATGTACAAAGGAGGTGGGATTCTTTATTCCTTTTACAGTATTTGAGACGGGGGGAATTCCCCTTCATCCATGCTAAGAAATACCATGTACCTTCCACTGCTCCCTAAAGATATCATTGCTGATCCCTGATCCTGATATCTGACATGAAGTGAACTCCAGAAACATTAGATCACAGCTTCGCAATCCATTCTCAAAAATCAGGGAAAGTTAACATCGGAACACAAACAGGATATACTTTGTAGGAAGCTACGTTGTAAGCGGAAATCTCAAAAGAGCAAGGTTAACAGACAAGGAGATATCGTACGAGAGACAATGAAGATTATCACGTGCGTGTATAGCATGCAAGATAATACCTGTAGAAATGTGATCAACCACAAGTCATTAGCGTTTCTTGGCCAGAACATCTGTGTTTTCTACAATTACAGCATATGCAAGATAATGTAGAAATGTGATAGACCTCACATCATTAACGTTTCTTGGCCATGGTTCGAGATACAGAACATCTGTGTTTCCTATAATTGCATACAGACAGTACAATGGGAGAGAATGTCTTGTCTGATTGTGCTATCTCTGTAGCTTTCCATTGGCTTCCCCTCTTGCCCTTTAATTTCAGGCCAACAATTGAAGAGATACATGTATCTCTGGGAAAATAAAGTAACAATCTCTTGTGAATCACATACATTTACATGTACACTTGGGGATTCATCTTTCATTCCAAACTAAAATTCATTCATCTTATTTCATCCCTAATTCACAAACCACAACAGAAACATTCCATTCCCTAAACATGACGTACATGTAATTACGGGTTTACTTTATTAGTAATATTTAAAAATATACTTCATGCTCTATTCAGAAAAACTGAAATGACTTGGGCAAAAGAATGCTTTCCTTGTGGCTGAAATTCCTGAATCTTAAACCAAATGCGCAGTGATATGAACACATGATAGCATAAAATGTACTTGTAACTACCGGTATATGCTCTTCAAAATGCAGGTTTCCAGCTAAAGACCACTCTTGGGTTTCCCCTTCAGTGCAAGGAAAACAACCCTTCAACCTAGACCAAACATTACACCAAATAATCACCTGAACCCAAAGACTAAATCCTTACTGAAATCCTGATCTAAACCATGACTTTGACGAAATAAAGCATGAAGCAAATGGCATCACAGCATAGCAGGTCATCACACAGTTTTGAACATGGGAATAAACATCCTGACCATGATAAACAAAAATTAAATCTCATTCACTTTTAAAGACATTTCAATCGTGGGCTTTCATGGGGAATGGATCATAATTTGCTGACACCAGACTCTGTGAAAAGCACTGGAAATACCTGTAATAGAGCTACATTTCTGGAGCTCAGCAAAACAAGCGGTCCCACCATAAACATTCTTCGAATCTTCGGCCTGCTTCGGGCATTCTCGGGCCAGGGAAAGTGAGATAATGACTTTGCCATATGGGGCAAAGGGTGGAATATACAGAGCATTACATAAGGTCTGTTGGTCATAAAACTCATAGTGATGGACAACACCTGTTACTGGGTATAGCACCCATGGTGTCAAATTCCCCATGAAAGCCCACGACTGAGCGTCTTTAAGACACATTGCAAGCTTCAATCGTTTAATCCATCCGGGGTGGACTCAACTCATGATCTTTGCTTTGACAGGCTGACAATTTAGAGATTGAGCCAATTCGCCACCTCTACTGAGCCGTCTAGCCTTTTAATGATACATGTAGTTTCATTATCAATAATTGCAAGGAAGAGAAAAATGTAGAAATTCAACACCTTTTACTTTACCCTCAATGATTTACATATTTTCATATTTCTGTTTTGTTCTGTTTTGTTTTGTTTTTGCAGAACTGCTTTATGGAACTCTGTTTCGGGCTTGTCAGGCGATGTCTTCATCGGCGAGGTCAAGATTCCCATTAGTGCTCTGGACATGTCTACAGGGCTTCATGAAGCATGGTAAGTCAAAGGAGCTCACATGTGACAGGGAGAGGTGTTTTCACTAAATTTCTTTTGGCAATAATTTTCATACATGTACCTTTTTTTTTTTATGCTCAACAATTCAAACTTCTAATTTTCCAAGAGCTCAACAGGCACTCATTGAATGTTTTTTTTTTTTTTTCACAGGTGGAAAGCTAAAATCTATGAGGAGAATGTTTACATAACAGAATCAATTTGCAATTAATTCAGCAAACAAACTTTGACCATGGTACTGCTACATACATGTACATGTATGACCTACATTTCACTAAACTGTAAAGTTGGCATGAATCCAAATCAAACGTTGCCTTTTCTACTACAATTTTTCTTCTCTCGCCTTTCGTTTTCTTCTCCTTCTTAATACCATTTTCATTTCCTGTAGTCATAGCCTAAACTGCTTCCTGAAGCAGTTCATACAATGTGCATCATGTCCGGGTTTAAATAAAGGTACACGCAAGGTCACAAGGGCAATGGCGCTAAATGTGAAATAGCAAGAATTACAATACATGTGCAATTTATTAGCACAGAAGATACTTCAACTTGTTTTAAATCTCATGCTCTATGCTTTTAATAAACTGCTGTGTAATATTCTGGCGTAGACAGATATAAAGCCAGGATACTTGATTATAAACAAAAATATACCCAGGTCAAAGTGAAAAATTGATGTTGCTGCCTTATGCTACGACAGCTTTGGAAAACAAAATTCCTTTCCCCTTCTTTAATTTTACTTTTTAAACAATCTTCAATTCTAAAGGGCTGGTCAGAGCTGATGATGATCATATAATAGGATTTCAAATTAACCCTGCACCCTACTATGCTGTGTGACTATGCAGATATGCTCATGTATATGTACATGTACCTTAAGGTCTCCTCCTCCATCAAGGGGGAGGGGGGAGCTGCCTCAAAATTTTCAAGTTTTAATTTTGGTCTAAAACAAAATAAATATTAATTTAAGTGCATCTTGAAAAGGAGGTGACAAAATCATTAATATCGAGCTTCTACACACTTCAAGAGTTTGAAGTTATCAACGTCTTTCCTACAATGAATGATAAAACCAGGGATATGCAACAACTGGATAGGGGAGTCGATAAAGTCTCTTTGAGACATTCACTGCGCCGCGTCTCTCGGGAGTCCTCAGAGGGATTACTTGTAATCCGCATCGCCGAGCGAGTTGGATCGTAAATCTGTCATCAACTCGTGAACGCGCGCGGCATTGTGGGATGCTAGCATAGCGTCAGCCCGGTAGAGAAATGCATTATGGGAAATTCGCAACGTTTTTACCCTATACTATACATTCTACACGCAATTACAATATCAACTATTTTCGATACATTCTCACCGCTTAATTACCGTGAATCTGACAACAATGGAACTTGAAATCGAAAGCGAATTGACTATAGAACCTGAAAGTTGGGAGGCTGGTATCAGTGACGAAATATGTATTTGTGGTATTCCATCAACTGAAGATATTGTTGAGTGCAGTGGGCCGAGTTGCTCGATAGGATTGTACCATCGCAAGTGTGTGGGTCTCGTAGTCCCACCAGCAGCCGATGATGTTGGTTGCAATACCAGTAGCTCCGCTCCCTCGGCCTCAACTTCGTCTTCAGCGAACGATGAATCCGCTTCGTGGTTTTGCGAGTTTTGCTCAACTGATTTACCTCATTCTACTTTTTCCTCAACTGTGCCAATAAGTGAGTTAAAAAATTATTGACTAGATTAGATTTAGATCTCTAGATCTAGATCTAGATGTTTAAGTTCTACTTTTTATTTCTATTCTAGAAATATTTTTTTCTCCAAATTCCAGCCAGGCTCTGCCTCTGGCCTCCGCCCAGTCCAGGGTCTAGATTTCTATTATTTTTCTATTAATAATCTGCATCTAGATTTACATCTTGATCTAGGTTTACGTATGTTTTTTGTATTGATTTTGTTAATCTATCAAAACCTGAAAGAAATTGAACTTGAAAAAAGGGGAAAAATGTCATTTTAGATTCAAACTTTTTTTTTACGTAGCCTCATAGGCCTAATTCATTCCCTTTTAAACCTGACAGAATTTGCCCCAGTGTAAAAAATAAAAGTGTATTTTTGTTATTGTACTTTTTTAAAGGTCAAACAAGCTCCAAAGATGCTTCAGCAAGTGTAGCAAGTGCTCCAACGTCAACCAGTGATATCCCTGCTCCAACCCACAGTGATCATCCCAAAAAGGTGAAACGTACTACAAGAGCAAGTAAGTTGGTTGCAGTATTCAGTGGCCCAGGCCCTTTTCAGAATATTTGTTTATATTTATACTTTTTTCTTATTCTCTCTTTCCCCCCCCCCCCCTGGGTTTGGGTAGCCAGGAGGCTTCTAGAGAGTACTAAAAATCATTTACTAACGTACATGTAAGGTTACTCTCACACGAAGCCAGGTCTTCTTTTCTATACATGTGTGTGTACCACCAAAAAAACCTGAAACTTTCGCCCCCGAGATGTCTACTTTCTCTCTAAAAGATCTAGCCCTAAATCATGTACATGGGATACAACTTCATTTCCGACATTTCTACGCTATGGATTTTATTTTTAGACAAGAATTCATTAAAAAATATGAGAAAGATATCATGAAAGGAAGGAAGGGACTCGCCCGTTGTTCTTCACCCACGTTCCGCGACGCAAGCTTCCGTTTTGTGGGTGAAGAACAATAGAAAACAAGATGGTGGCGTAAACATCGGGCAAGTCTCTTCTTTTCATGATATTTTTTACATTCTTTTTAATGAATTCTTGTCTAAAAATAAAATCCATAGCGTAGAAATGTCGGAAATGAAATTGTATCCCATGTACATGATTTAGGGCTAGATCTTTTAGAGAGAAAGTAGAAATCTCGGGGCGAAAGCTTCAGGTTTTTTTTGTGGTACACACACATGTATAGAAGACCTGGCTTCGTATGAGAGTAACCTTACGTTAGTAAATGATTTTTACTCTCTAGAAGCCTCCTGGCTAGGTTTGGGATGTAAAATGCCTCTGAGGTTTAAATTAGTGAATTTCAATAATTTTTAAGGCAGTGACTAGGGTTAAAAGTAAAGTCTTTGTATAGAACATACATATTCCTACAGGTTGAAATAATTTGTTTGGATATATATTTTTTCTAAACACTGCATGTACAATTTGGGTCTGTAATTTAACAATCATGACTTTTTTCCTTTCATTTCAGAACTTGGAATGCCTTCCAAATCAAGGGACGCAATTGTGTCTGAAGCCGTCTGTTACGGAAAGGTTGCAATCCAGGCCCTGCTTGAAGACAAGTTCTACATAAATTCACCGATAGGGTCTAAAGCGATTGAAATTGGGAAGGAAGTTGATACGGATTTAAACGTTTTTGAAGAGGTCACCCAGGAAATTGTGAATGACTTTTTCAATATTCTGATGTCTGCGAAAGATAAACATGCTGGTCCAGCAGCCGATGCACATATTATGAAGGCATTCCATGACTACAGGAGCAGAGAGTCTGTCACTATGTTGCTGAGAAGGCTTGTCCAAGTTGACAGTGATGCAACTGCTCAGTCATATTTTGAACAACATTTTCTGAACTTCATACTGGAGAAGACTCTGAATGCATGTAAGAAAGAAAGTGAAGGGAATGAAGCTGCCTCACCGTTGTCATCACATGATGAGCAGGTCTTACGATATGTCGCTGGCTATGTGCCCCATGCCCTTTCAAGAAAGTATGCCAAGATAAACTCTGCAAGTGCTAGGAGGATTTGTGCTACTCTCCAAGAATGGAAGAATGAAGACGATGTACACACCGAAGCAGAATCTTTTTTACAATACTCGGCCGTCTGGCTAACAATCCAGAATAGAGGAGGACTCTTCATCGTCACGGATGACATATACATGCTTTTTCGAGCCATGGAGTTTGTCACCAAAAAGTACCTGAATGTCGGCTACATACAGCGGAAGGATGAAGTCATGAAAGATACAATTGTAAAAAACATTTATGGCAGTGAACATGTACAAAGACAGTGGCTGAAATGCACTATGAATACCAACTTGGAAAGCTATGAAGTAGATGGATTGTTTGGAAGTGTGGTAAATTATTGGGTAAAGATAAGGGTTTCGGCATATGTTCGTTCGTATGTAAGTCTGAGGAAGAGAGAGCAAGGAAAGACAAGAAAGAGTAAGAAGGCATTACGAAAGAGTCTGAAGCAAAAGAAGGAATGTAATTGATAGGTTTTGATAGGGATTCAGGAACCCCCTGTTGAATAAAATCTGAGTTTTGTTTTGTCTTGTCAGTTTATAAATACATTGCCCTCTTCAGTCTTCATAACTTCCTGCTCAAAATAGCTTAGAAGTCTGGTTATTATTTATTACGGGAATCCTAACTTCCTGTATTGTATTTTTGTTTATATTTTCAGAAAACTTGAGAAAAGATTATTCATAAATGAAGAGAGATGCTATTTTTTTGTTCATGATTCTTGTGTTCTTTGTTTTCTGAAAGATAATACATTACATAGACATTGCAAGTTTGCAACTTTATTAATTGTTAATCATCAGCATCACCAATTCCACCTTCATCACTATCATCATCATTCATCATCATCCTTTTTTAATTTTGCAACCAAGTGTTTTTTTAATGTGACATTTGAAAAAAAAAGAAGAAATTAGAAGTACATACCCATTGGCAATAAATGAAAGGAAAATGTAGAACTAGTTGAAGTTTTTATCATTTTAATGGTTATACAAAATTAAAACCTTAAAAATGAAAGTGAATGTTTAGATTGGGACTCAAACATGTCACCAATATACATGTAATATGAGTATGTTCAGTACATTTGTACAGTCCTGTTTATTGGCAAGGTTCAATATGCTCAAAATTTGGTTCTCGACATTTCCTACATGTAAATTGAATCAAGTTTAGTAACTGGTGACATCGAGCTGTGCAAGTATCTCAGACTAGATAAAGGAGGTTCTAAATAATAAATCTAACAAATTTTCCTTGACACTTTAGTAATTGTCAGGTGTACAGTAAAAGACAACAAAATATTTTGTTGTAGCATTTCATATGCATGTAATATAACAATGTAAATTGAGTGTCCCAAAATTCTGTGTGCATGTACAATTTCCATTCTTTACAATCACTACAAAATGGATGAAGTCTCGAAATAAAATTAATTTGCATTAAGCACATCCATACTGTATTAAATAATATAAGCTAGCATTTAGGATGATCCCTAAATCATAAATCTGCAAAAGAGATCATTTACAGGTACATTTCAATTACATGCATTTTGTACATGTAGGTGGTAAGCTTGATACGAGTCATACATGTATACCATGACAGTATTTTTTTGTGAACTGCTTCCATCATGGGCATTGTTCTTTTATAATAAATACATATAGATATACCAAAATCATTCAAGTTTCTTCTGCTCAGTGGTGTAAGTCTGTATTTTAATACATATTGAATCTCATAATATAAATGCATAGTGGATAATTACATGTATGGTGCATGCAAGCAGAGAGAGAGAAGGGGGGAGGAGAATGTTCCATCACCTTGCAATTGTTACTAAATAGAGAGAGGGGGGGGGGGGGGGTGAGTAGAATGTTCCATCGCCTTGCAATTGTTAATAGAGAGAGGGGGGGGGGGGTGAGTAGAATGTTCCATCGCCTTGCAATTGTTAATAGAGAGAGAGGGGGGGGGGGTGAGTAGAATGTTCCATCGCCTTGCAATTGTTGATAAATACACAGTATATCAATCAGAATCGTTTGAAGTGACAACAAATGTACATATCCATGTGGGTTCATACCTTATACGAATTATAAAACAAAGGTTAGATGTCTCCCCTCCTTCCAACACATCAAAAAATCTGAGTGAGTGAATAACTTGCCCCCCGCAACTATTAAGTCAACATTTAAGGACAAGTCTATGTCAACAGAGAGTTGACTTGAATAAAAAAGCGAAAAATCCAACAAATTTAACCCTGAAAATTTCATCAAAATCGGATGGAAAATATGAAAGTTATGACATTTTAAAGTTTCGCTTATTTATCATATGCACACCCTAGTTGGTATGCGAATGAGTAGACTGATGACATCATCCACTCACTGTTTCTTTTGTATTTTATTATATGAAATATTGTATTTTTCCCTTCTTATCATGTGAAACTAAATTTCTTCCTCCCTAAACATGTGGAGATACCATTGGTCATTTTTTCAAATCTGTAAAAAATGAAAGATTGCATAATTTAAAGAATAAAAACATAAGAAATAGTGAGTGAGGGGCATCATCGACTAACTCATTTGCATATCACTGAGTTATGCATATAACTGTTTCGTGAAAAATAAGCATAAATTATTTTATTATTTTACATCCGATTTTGATGAAATTTTCAGTACTGTGCTTGTTTGATTTTTCTCCATTGATTCAAATCGACAATTTTTTGGGGTAGACTTGACCTTTAAGGCATGCTATTTGAATTTATATGATCAATTCAAGATCCAAAATATTAAAAATATGACACAGAATCTCAGATACATGTAGACATAATATGCAAGTAAGACAAAACTTAGAGAACGGATGGTGGTGCACACTAAAAAATAATACAGAAATGCTTGATTTGGAATAATTATGATTTTAAAAAAAAGGAAAGAGGAAAAAATTTGAGTTGAGAGTACATATTTGCTTTAAATTCTTTAAAAAACAAACATGCCTTTTCATTTATCCAATAATCTGGAATCTCAACTAGAATATAATTGCTATAAAACAATGTCCTTAAAGTTTAACCCCTATTCTATTAAATGGGCTATTTCAAACCAAGGAAGCGTTTCATGAAAGCATTTGTTGGACGTTTTATCTGACAATCAACATAGTAACAGTGCTTCTCAGCCAATCAAAATTGGGGGAAAATGACAGATCTGACAGGTTTTTAGAGGGGAAGAGTGGTTTATTATCGCTCAATATATGTTCATGTATCTGGGGAATAATATTCCTGGTATTGCATCACATCTTAAAATACATTTTGTATGACTGCTTAATAGAACAATGTATCTCAGGTACCAGCTTTTACACAGGATTCTAGAAATACAGACTATAGAACACACATGATTGTTCTTTGATCAATGAAACATTGACTCAAATTAATTCAATATTTCATTTCAAAGAAATCATTTAAATAGTTTTTTTCTTGGGAGTGGTGTGTCATCAATTTGTTGAAATCCTCCTTCATCTGTCTGGACATTGGCTCGTTTGGAGGCTTTAATGCAGGCACCTGCAACTTGTAGTGTCTGCAAGTTGCTCCCGAACTGGCTGACACTGGGATTGTCATGGCTTCCTCCCATCCCACGCTGCTTGGAAAAATGTTCCTCAAGGGGATCCTGTGAAAATTTTTCACTGAGAATGTACTTGACCCCGGGCTCTGTTAGCATCTGCTTCGCCAGTGCTACAAACGACCTCACTGGAAACAAACAAAAGTTATTGAAAAATCATTTGATTCTAACACAATACAAGAAGCAAAAGTCAACACATGTTAAATGCTTGCATAAAAAATAAAAAAAATGTTCTGGAATGATTTCAGAAACACAAAAACTGCATTGTTACAAATTATCTGTATAGTATTTATGCAATGCATCTGTGTGTTTATTTCTTTAGTATTACTCCATAATCTTGTTCCTGCGCTCTTATTTGGCTTTCGCAAAAAACTAAGGTATTCATAGGAGAACGATTCATCTTGGTTTCAATGTCTGATCTTCTCATTATTTACCTGTCATGATGAGCCCCTCCAATGTCTGCTTGCTCAGACACAGCTTATCCTTTCCGCTTGCAGACAGTGATGTTAGTTTTCCTTCAGAGCTCCACTCATCAAGAAATGACAGAAAGTCTTCTTCGAGCCACTGTTATTGACATTTACAAGAACAAAAAAAAATGACATTAAATTCTTGTAATCAACAGGTTGGAGTGATAGGTCCTACTTGCACTATGTTGACCTGTATTAATCTATCTTTGTTGTGTATTTTCTCTTAATAGGACATGACAGAATATCAAATTCAAATAACCATTATACTAGTACATGTACAATAAATTCTAAAAAGAGGGCCGTCAATCAACTATCTACATGTACATGAAGCTATATATATTTCCCAATCATTTGCAATTTTAAAAATAATATTAATAACTCCTTGTTTCTGAAGTCTGCGATTATCTTAACCCAACTTTTATGTGTTGTCTAATCAATTTTATGATGGGTTCTATGAAGGAAGTGGGGGTCTTTCCCTCATTAGCTGGTAATGAAAAGATAATATTACTGTTTTATTTATTAACTAACACAATGCCATTAGGAGCAATTTGTTTTCCAAAAGGCCAATTTTGTATGAGAGTTCTACACAGTTTAAAGATGAGCATAAGCAGGACCTGTTTTAAACCTGAAATCAACATTACAATATAAAATGCCACGATAACTCATGAAATATACATGAAGCATAGCCTACACTCCCACTTAGTAACAGATATGTTTGTTGAGAATTATCTGACTGTCACTATAAAATTTAAGAAATCACAAGAAATAATAGGAAAATAAATCTCCAATCTTACCGTAAACCTCCAGTCTTCAACATCTCTGTAAGGTTCGAGTGTAGGCTTCCTCTTCTTCTGTCCGATGTACAGGTTGGAGACATTTAGCATATCAAAGAAAGAATCAATGTAGTCAATGAAGAGGATAGTGCTCTTTGTGTTCTCATGTCCCTGGATTCTGAGGGCATTGGCTACAGTTGAGCTTAATACCTAAAAAAAATTGTGGCAAAATGGAACTACACTTATTATTTATTTTTACAAAAATATACATTTATGATTTGCATGAAATGCAAGAAAATATCACTACAAATATTTGCTTCAGCACTGGTCTTATGACAATGGAAACATTTGAAATATTTATTTTTGTGCATTGTCCCCTAAAAACTTTCATGACACTATATGGAAGATTCATAATGAGAAAATCTGAATTAAAGAAATCTCTGGCGAAGCCATATCCTGCATATCGTGCAAACGAACTGAAATACATGTAAAGACTACTAGTATTACCTGTGCTGCCAACTTGACTTTCATACGGTGAGCTGGGGTCAAATGAAGGTGATCGTCTGTGAGTCGATGGAGCATTCGAAGGCCAGTTGATCCCTGCAAGTCCCACTCATAAACATCTAGAATGTGTACCCAGGAGATAGGAAGTCCTCTGAACTATTAAAATAATATAAAGGGGACATCAAGTGTTGATTCTTCATAATACACATAATTACAAAGACTGATGAAATCTTTAATAGCCATAGAAATTAATAAATGAAGACATTTTCAAATACATATTTTGATAATAATAATACCCATACTTATAAAAATATTAATATTGAGAATGATAATAATAAAATAATAAAAAAATATATAGTAACAATGATAATAAAATTAATAAAAATTAAAATACTACTACTTATAATAATAGGTAGTACTAGTAGTAATCATAATAAGTTCTTATACATCACATATTAAAAGCAAGCATATTCCCTATGCACTACAGAAAATGAAGGATTACAAAGCTATGAAATTAAATACATTCATTCAGATTATGTTGCATACTGAGTCCATTGATAAGGAAATTTTGAAATTGAAAAGATGCTTGAAGTACATGTATCATTATTTAATAAATATTGTACCTTAAACAGGATACATGTTCAACTGTTTGTATTTACCATTAAGTTCCTGGTCTTGCTATGGTACCCAGAATTCTCCAAATTATTTCGGCAGGTTTTTAGCAGATGGGGGACATCACTGAATAGGTAGATGACTCTTCTCGTTGTTGGGTGGATGAAGGAGCAGTCATTGCTTTCCTTCTTCAACATGTTGAAGAAGGAGCGGTTTGGTGCAGCTCCATCAGACACCAGTGCCCTTACACGAAAACCCTGCAGCTCTAATAATTCAACCGCTTTCAGGACTATACCATATAGTTGGTCACTAGTGACGCCAAGAGTAGAGAAATAGGCCACAGGAGCTTGGTAAGAAGAGCATATTGCCCTGATCATTAGTGTGAGCACATGGCTTGCGATGGCAGGAGAATCATTCTTACAACTTCGAGTATATGCATCAAGTTCATCGTTCAGGCTACCAAGACTTAAAAATCCTATAATGTCCCCTGTTGTGTGGGAGTACACTAACCCTTCGCTAACCTTCATTTCATCAAATGCAATTGTTACATTCTTTTCATGGTCTTCAAGGGATGCCATTTTGATGTCTTCGCACACCCTTCTCATGAGCTCATAGTTGAACCCTGGTTCATTCGATGTAAATCTGGTGTATTGCTTCAAGGTCCTTTTGTGAGGAAGGATGAGTACACCAGATGAACGTAGCAGATCATATGCTGAGGAGGACTTGGCCTCCAAGGCAATGCATAACCTAAGAATAGAGGGATGCCATCGCCTGGCTTGGGGATGTGCTTTTGACTGTTTTATCTGCTCATCCCACAAAAGTCGCATTGGAGAATCCTGTTGGAATTGCTGATGAACTGTTGAGGTTTTGGTATCTAGTATGTCTTTGAATGCTTGGTTGTCCTCTGCTGTTATTGCTTGTGCTCTTCTTTCAAATTGTTTGAGCATCCTCTGTTCAAGACGGGAGACTCTTTGCTTTAGGGTTTTTTGAGTGTGTTTGCTCTTTGTAAGCCTCTTTTTAAGTCTATCTTTGCTTAGGTAGCGGATATTAGTTTTGGGAGCAGGCGATGAATCTTGCTGGATCCTATGTTGCAGCTTTGCAAGGTCAGATCTATATACCCGGCAAAGTCGACAGCGCAGTTCGTTGATGACGAGAAAGGGACAGTTGACATGACGGATGGTCGATGATGATGAAGAATGATGGACATAAACCGGACGAGTGAGTAACATGTCAGGAGGAATATTTAAATCTTGATTACCAGGACAAACTTTGTATGCTTTTAGAGTTCTCAGCATGTTAGTAATTTCTTCAAAATTTCCTGACCTCGGTGTAGGAAAGAATGGGTCGGTTTTGACCGTTTTCCCATGAACTTTAAGTTGAATCTCTCCACTGGTGTTAACCATCAGACATTTTTCTAAATTGCCATCCTCATCAATTGCAATGACAAACAAGCACTCCGGCTCCCCTCTCTTAACTGCAGTGAGACCCTCAGCCCTTGCTGCTCTCTCGTAAACCTCAAATGGGTTGCTTGCTTTCTTGGATGACCCTTCTCCACATAAAGGGAAATCGTGGAGGGAGATATTAAGATGGCATGGTTTTCGAGCGTTCCTATTTTTCTGCCATCTTGCCAATTTGCGATCGCATGACATGCAGACAGATGTAGGATGGGTGTTGCAGTCATCGAGGAAAACATCCAGGTTGAAGGCCCGCATTATCACATCTCTAAGCTTGGTTTTCAGCACACATTTTGCAGAGAGATCATCACCACAGAGTCTGCATACTTTCTTCTGCTCTTCCATTTCTCTAGAACACCTAAATGAAATTGAAAGAAAATAGAGAAATATATGTCCATCACGATGAATTAACACTAGGAATAAATCACTACCATTCAATATACTCAGAGCTGCCAACCTGAACAAGAACATTTCAGTATTTTTAAAGCTAAAAATCAGTATTTTGGCGAGGAAATCAGTATTTTCAAATAAATACCATAGGACAACACATAAAAATGAAACTGGAGAAATCAGTATTTTGCATGAAACCATCAGTATTCTTCGAATTTTTCAGTACTAAATATGGCAAAATCTGTACTACTTGGCAGCTCTGTATACTGTATAATCATTTCAAATAACCTCTAAATAATGGTAGTACAGGCAGGACCGTTTCTCCTTTTTTGCTTTTATTTCAAAATTATTTTCTAATTGACCTTGGACTTGCTTTATAATACTTAATGTAGTTAAATATAATATTGCTATTCCACAGAGTTGGGAGTAACTCACTGGTTATTCATGTTCCTAATGATAAAACTGCAGGAATATCATGAAAATTACAATAAAATTAAATTCCATACTCCTTTCAAATAACATTTATTTTAAGAATATAATCAGGGAGTTTGGAGTTAAAAACTTAGAACTCCCAACTACCTGATGCCGTTCAGAGTAATACCAGGTCAACACTGAATTGAAATAAATGTATAATGTATAACATGTTGAATGCTCATGGAATGACATTAAATTGAGTGACAGAAATATATCCCTTTTTTGGAAGAAAAAAATAAAAAAATATAATTTTCAGGTAAAATACTTCTTGCTTAACAAGACAAATAGTTGGCAGGTTGTGAAAACTTTGTTTTATCAATATCATTAATCATGGAGGAATTGCAGTTCATCTAAGTACATGTATTTTTGTAAATAAAAACAAAATAGTTTAAATAGAAAATACGACCTTTTTTATTTAGAAAAATACCACTCATCGTTCCTTGGAGCTACACTTGACATTAAAACAAAGGAGCCCTTTTAATAGTAGATCTAGTCAACCAGCACAAGCACATTAATTAATGGTTCATAGATCAAATACAGAATGGGCGATCCAATATTCCTACGGCTACGTGTATACAAGACTTTAACTCCCAACTCCCTGAATTTTGAAATAACCACAACATGAGATACATGTTTATTCTTCATGTATATGCTAAAAATCATACTAGAGCTAAAGAAAGGGGTTCTTAATAAATTTGAAACATATTAATTTTCAACTCTGATGGTTTATGTCTTTAAAAATACATGTAGGCCAACAGGGCCAGGGTCCACAATGTATATATAATCACACACAAAAAAAAACAAGGAGAGAAGTCAAGAAAGAGAAAGAATTCAGTCTTCATGGTCTTTAAGCAGTGAAATAACCAGAATACATAGAAAAATAATCAATGACAAAATACATGTATGCCAGAGTCCACATGACAATGACAGCAACAGCTCAGCTAGTCAAGTTGGCACGGCGAGGTTTAAAAAAAGTTTGTGAAATCTGCAACAATTTTTAAAAATTATTCATGCCTTCAAAATTCAAAGTTCAAGGCTTAAATAGGCAAATTAGAAATAAAGAAGAGAAAAATCTAATATAATAGTTATTTTCACCAGCATCATTAGATCTAGGTCTACAAATTATCAAAATCTCTCCCTTTTTGTCATTATTTTCACCTTTTTCAGGAGTTGTAGTTGTACTTGTACGCCGGTCGCGAGCGCATAGACAGCTACAGCCAGACCAGTAGGGCCGGGAGCTGAGACACTCGGAACCCGGTGGAAAGGTTGAATTCTGATCAATTTTTGAGAAATTGCTCGCCGTTTCACGCAAATCAAATTTATATCAACTTGCAGCTTAAAAACTCCTCTGTCCAACAATATAAACCATATTTAACGAATATCACCGACAATTTAGGTATAACTGATCAAACGCAACGTGTCATTGTACGAAAAATTTATTAGAAAGGGCAGTAACTTACTTATTTCTGGTCCGATTTCGTAATCTTTTGCACTGACAGAACGTACATCCTCTCAGCTGTACAGTGAACACAAAGTCACCTTCACAACCATAATATTGCGTCGCGAGAATGAGCCAGAAGTTGTGTATGTTAAAAATCTTTTTTGATAGAAACCCTGATTTCGTACGTCGGAACCTCGAGAGAACATAAAACACGGGGCCACGGAGCGCCTCTCAAAGACCGGCGCAGAGCGGGGAGCTTGACCTTATTACGTAATGGGTCGCTATGTTTTCTCTTAGTGGGCTGCCTCTGTCGGAGAAGTGGGGATTAAGGGTGGATTTTACCCCAGGCCATACTTTTATCGACTCCCCTATCCAGTTGTTGCATATCCCTGATAAAACATTGTTTTCCAGAACTAATGTGTACACGTACATGTACATATCAAGGTGCTTTCACACATGATGCGACGGTGTGGTACCACACTGTGGCGCCACACTGTTTCGTCTTCTCACATGGTGGGACTTTGTGTCACCACATATGCTAATGAACGCGCATTAACGCATCAACTCTCAATAAGAGAGCATATTGTCAAAACTTGCGCAAGCATGCAATCTTGTGGCAACAATTTTTGCGCTAACTTTTTAGAAATTTGATTGGTGCACATTTTTTGTGTATCTAGGCAGCAAAAAAAAGTGTGTCCTGCCTCGGCGACACTTTTTTGTCACCCTATACCCCATAGGCTTGTACACAAAAAAGTGTGGCGCCACAGTGTGGTACCACACTGTCGCATCATGTGTGAAAGCACCTTAATACTATTCTAACAAAATGCACTTAGTGTACATGTGTATATGCAACCCTGAGCAGTACTATACTATCTGCTTTATGAAGTAATTAATCTACTAGTACTGCATATATTCTTCCAGATATACAATACCCTCATTCATTAATTTCCTTTCGAATGCCACTCTTCATTTAATTTCATCAATGACCTTTGATTGTGCGTTCACTCAAACACCTTCCTTCCCCTCTCTACGATTAATTACAACCAGAATCAACTTGTCTGCTTACTTGATTAATACCGTTTGAGCGAGAAGGGAAAAAACGGAGCACTTTGGGCTATGAAAAGGCACGCACATCTATATGCTACATGTACATGTATGCATATTCAATACTCATTCATTGTCTGTTTTACATGTAGCTGGGGGGGGGGGAAGAATAGAACTACTATAATGCACTACTTCAAAACAATATACACAAACCACAACCACGTATGCCATGTAACCTCCAGTCACTTTCCTGACAACAATCTCACTTTCAGTTCTCCTTTCCAATCATCCAGCATCGAAAACATGCGAATTCTAGCTCTATTAAAAAGAACAATTGAACGACAAATGCCAAGGGCTGTGATCAAAACTATCAGGATTAATGACAAAATAAACAGTGAAGAGCTTAGTATCAAACTTTATCATTAAGGCTTATACAATACCTAACCCCTTCCTTATGATTATCATAATAAAAAAATAAATAAAATAAATAAAACAAACAAAAATGAATAAGAAAAGGGGATTAAATATAATTTGGCCACATTGTGGAATGAAATCCAGTATTTTCACAGGAATCCTGGCCCCATTTCTAAGAGTAACAACTACCACATTTCTACATGTACGACAAATTTGCTCTTAACCAATCAGATGCAAGGATTTCAGTAGCTTATACCAGTTATTGCAACTTGTCATTGATAACAAGTTTAATGAAACAGGGTCCAGAATTAGCACCATTTCTTTTCCAAACATTTTCATTTATGGTTCATGTTTGCAAATCTAATTCAATTTTAATCATCCCAATTACATCTCATCCTCTGTACACTCTACATGTACAATGTACATGTACATTCCATACATGGGCAACTCTGCACAGGGCTCAACTCAACATAATAATTTGTGCATTAACCACCAATGACTAATTCAATTATCTACCATACAGGCAGACATTTAATCTGCTTATGATATACTAGTACATGCTGTGTCCTGTACTAACATTTCCTATTCCACCATACAGAATGATAGTATTGTTTAAAGCAAGCCGCATGCAGACCTCCGCTCTAATGGATAAAGACTGGAATCAATACCATCAGGCGAATTGGCCGACCGCCCGACTCGGTCGGCTTCCGGAGCTGGTTATTGACACTTTCCAGATAGATATCGCTGGTGATAACGGTGTTTGAACGTTGCCAATATCTATTAGACAACATCCGAAGCTCACAGTTGGAGGCTACATATACATGTATGTCTGTACTGAAGGTCACTTCAAGATAATTAACTTCATGAAGTTAGTTTTTGAGAAGTTATGTACATGTAGGCCTATCTATATACTTAAATGTAGTTTCAAGACAACAGGCTCATATTCAGGGGCAATGTCCACCCTGAAGTACACGTACATGTTAGCTTCTAGCAAATGCCTGCAACATTAATACACTGTTGGTCAACTGTTAAGTCAACCGTCAATAAAGTATGCAAGAGCCCTCTGATACCGAAATATCCAGTCACTTATCAGTGGGCTTGTAAAACGCCAAAGGCAAAGGTTGTCAGAAATCTCACAAGACCAAAATCAAAGCTGCAACTTAAGTGGGTCAGTCAATTTTTATGAGGTATTGCGGGTCATCAGTTACATCGGCCGTCATTCTTGTGGGCCTTGCATGTGCGTCTCATGAGCTTACATTGTACATGTCGGATTTACGGGCCATAACTAAGCAATATTTTCCACAAATCTTCTAGGAAGATAAAGCATATATTGAGCAGATGCAGAGCTCTCTCTCTCTCTCTCCAACCTGACAAACTGAGAGGAAGTTTTGGATGTCACTTTGTAAGGATACGATAGATTACAGAGCCAAGTCGACATTCAAGGGATGTGAAAAGAAGGTGTTGACGACAGCTGTCCAGCGGTGTCTACGTGTGACTCCATGTGTGAGCATCAACAAGTTGTGTTTTATATCATCTCTATTCATCTCTTTTATCTTCCTCTGCCATAGGTGTTGTTTCATAAGATAACTATTAAAATGAAATACATACGTACAGAAGCTACAACGAACAGATATCCATATGCTACTTTCATCAAGAGTTACATGTACGTTCACAAGAAACTTCAAATTTCAAACTGTGCCTACACAATAGCATGTGGGTGTCATTAGGTTGTGCAATAGACTTGTTATGTGTTGAACGAAGTTTCCCTTGACAACTAAAAAGCTTGCCCAACAAAGCAACAACTAATGTATGCAAACTGGATTTCATTTCATCTATTCAGATCTGTGCAATTATGCACACACAGGTAAACTTAATAGTTGCTATAACAAAGGGTTCTGCAGAGAAACGTGCATAAATTTAAACATTAGTAAACAGGGCTGCATTTCTCAAAACTGTCATACATGTACATTTACACATATGTACATGTGTAAGTCTAAGTTCATGGACATCCCACTGAAATACGTGCTAATTCTACAACATACGTTTCAATCGGATGTCCAAGAAGTTAGACTTGTGACGGTTTCGAGAAACGCAGCTCAGGCCTTTTAGATATTACAATTTGTTTATTCTACATTTGCCATGGGCTCTATTTGTATCTGTATGAAAATTGAAACGTATGTTGTAGAATTAGCACGTATTTGTATGAAGACTACTGACTACCACACAAAATCTCTGTGTGTGTGTGCCAAGCTAACAGTAGATCTCATAAATCTAGATCATAAAGAGAATAGGAATGAAAATATTTGTACTGCACCATGATTTCATAAATGAAATTTTTCTTTTTCACATGAAAAGTCAAACAGAGTGCACTTGGTACATGAACAAAGCCTACAAGGACACGTTACATGGTGCTGAGCCAAGTTCCATTGAATTTATTCCTTCCTAATACTCCCCACAGGATTTAAAGGAGAATTACCCCCACAGGACAGTTATCATTGACCTAAAAGGGAATTCTAAAAAGTTTCTGATAAAATAAAAACATTGTACATTCAATAATCGAGAGGACGGAAATTGTCGACTGAATCCTCTGATTTCCACTGGTCTCAAGAGTAGAGCAGCATCACCATGCTGAAGGCATGGAGTTGGCCATAGCCCATTGTAATTGGCTCACTGCAGATCACATCATTTGAATTTTTACCTTGGATTTTTCCCTACGTTCAAAACGGCCACCCATCGCTTGAACAATTCCTGACATTTCTGTGGGTCTGGAAACAGATGGAATAATTTCCTGCTTGTTTTCTCGGAACAGCCAAACGCTTGACAATACATTTAACATGCAAAGTTCTCCGTCCCGTCGTCATCACACGCAAGGTTTCATGGAAAATTTAGGGAAAATGAACCCTGCTTCTAGGAGCAGACAACAATGAAATCATCGTAAAAAGTGGTCTCTATTTTCTACAATTACAATGGCATCAGTTTGTCTAAAACAGTGATTTTTATCTCAAATTAAATGTTATGTTATTCTCTATGACACTATTACAGTTAAAAGCCTGATAGTGATTCTCCTTTAAAGATAAAGTTGAGTTTTGGGGAGCATTTCATGAAGGGTCTTGTCAGTGATTTTTACTGAGAACTATATACATGTAAGCTACTGAAATCCTTGCATCTGATTGGCTGAGAGCAAATCTGTCAGTAAAATTCACTGACAAGACATTTCATGAAATGTTCCCCTGGTCATGAGATTGAATTGTGAAAGAAACTGTCTCAAAGTAATTGGGAAAGTACATGTACGTGTACATGTATGCTTATAAAGCACTTAAAAATTGGTGTATGCTGTAAGGTTTCGGAATCACCAAAATGATCAGAAATCGACTCAAGTCTGCTGGAAGTTACACGCACTGCACTGCACACAGAAATGCATGTATGGGACTACACACCAATGTTTGGCCCGAACATTTCAGCTTTTCATATTTTCATATTTTAAATGTATAGGGGCATTTGAACAGCAATCCTTTTCAGGGGACATTTCTACTATGATAATTTTCCAAACTATGTGTAACAACATAAAAAGAATGAGATAGCCTACCAATTTTTCTTCACCGTTCCCAGAACTCAACCTTCTCTTTAATATGTAGGGAGAGAAAAATGGGCTTATTGATTAGACCGCCGAGACAGATTGCATTGCCAACGTGACAAATGGCAGAGTGAAATCTGTTGGGAAATTTTCCGATTGCATGTTTGTTTGGAGGCAAAAAACACCTTCTTCCTGTAAAGGAATGTAATCATTGGAAGTATCCCATAATCAGTTGCAATATCACTTTCGGTTTGATAAATCATGATGCTGAAGAAAAGAAAGGAATAGGAAATCCATTTCTGCTGAGTAGTAACTTTAAAATGGATGAATAAATATGCATACAATTGTTTTTTAGCCTAGTACGTGTCAAAATGAGGAATAAGAAGAAAATCCTTTTTACGTACTCCTCCTTTTCAGCAACAAAGAAGAAAAAGTTGTTTACTGTCCTACATATATAAAATGTAAACATAATTAAAATTGCCGACCAAAATTACCATTCTTAGCTTTCTCATTTCCATCTATCTCTCTATTCTACCTTCTTTCACCTTTTTTT
>CM057169.1:17983296-18087102 GCA_029962745.1 Echinometra lucunter
AAAACACATTAACACAAATAGTTTGATACAGTTAGCCAGTACCTGCATAGTTCGTTAAATATGTGTTGAGGAGATATACTTGAATAATCTCTCTCAAACCCAAAAGACTGGACGAACCAAATATGCTGAAAGGTCAAAATCAAGTTCATCCAAAACCTGTCGATCAAACAATATCTCAACTTTGTATTTGTTCTTCCTTCTCTCTGTTTGCTCAGCAAATACAATCTCAGACAAGTTTCTGCTTCAGGAACCGTCCAAATCAATGGCAAAAGCTCCAGTGCTCAGAATACATCCTAATGGTCTAGCGTGTAGGCAATTTTTAACTAATTGTGCACATGTGCAGCAGCGTATGCATTCGGGGTGAACTGCCACTGAAGATGTTTTGTGCAGTTTGGCACTTGGCAGTGAGCGAAATTTCGAAAGATTTTGAATGTGCCACGGCATATGAATTTCTTCAATGTTTGGGAAGAATCATGTCATTTTGTTGGAGGCATCAATCCAATTGTCCATTCATTCTGTGATAAAATGGAAAGTAGATTCTGCAAAACCTTTTAAGGGAAAGTGCACTCCAGAAGTTTTACTGTTTCAATAAAAGGAGATGAATTTGAATAGCATTTTAAAAAAGAAATAAGCAAAATTGGTCAAAGAATAAGAAAATTACACTCATTTACATTTTCTAGTAAATTACTCTCGGCTCTGCAAATTGGCAACACTGATGACATCATGTGCGAGCAGGTCTGTATTCACTTTGTACATGAAATTTCACATTTTCTCAATTTTCTTGGAAGTTATTCTTCTGAACATACATGTACATTGACTATGGGGGTTAGAAAATGTGTAACTTATAAGAAAATTGAAAAAATGTGCAATTTCATGCACAAAGTGAATGGAGAGCTGCTCGCACATGATGTCATCAGTGTTGCCAATTTGCAGAGCCTAGAGTAATTTACTAGAAAATCTAAATGAGTGTAATTTTCTTATTCTTTGACCGATTTTGCTCATTTCTTTTTTAAAATGCTGTTCAAATTTAACTCCTTTTATTGAAACAGTGAAACTTCTGGGGTGGACCTTCCCTTTAAAAGGGGTAATATAATATAAAATATATACTGCACATGAAAGTCATTTGAAAATTAATTGGATCAACATAAGACAAATCAGAGTAAATGAAAGCAACAAGCAAACAATTACAATAATTTTTTTTTCAAAGGGGGGGGGGGGAAGCAAAAGGTTCTATCCACCCCCCCCCCCCCATTCACATACAAAAATCAAACAAGGACCATCATACTGTACACAAGATACATGTATTGCTCGGGTAAAAGACAGAACATGCTAAATAATAAAATAATAGTGAAGTCTAAAACAACCTCATCACAGTCCTCAAAAAATCAAGGGACTTGTTACATTAGAACAAAATTTCTGTATCCATGCACCTAAAAAAAAAAAAAAAAGGAGGTATTGAAGACTGGGACATGACACGTAAATAAGTGCATAGGACTGGAGATCTCGTCTATTATGCGTCACATTTGACAAATTGAGCATTCTGCTCATGGGGAGATCTAGTATTCTTCCATTCTCCTCTCTCTCTCTTTTAATAATGCCCCCATTAAAAATTCATGAAGACTGCTGCAAATTTGCAGTTTTTTGCCACTGTCCTTACCCCTTTACCTAGATATATCCATCTCCCTTGCCGCTTTGATATGTTTTACTGCAGTATCCTCAATAGGAACTTCATACAAGAAACCCGGAAGAGGAAAGTCTGATTTTTAAAAAAATCAAAATACCTCGAAAAGGAGAGTTTGATAAGAAAATAAATGGAATCTAAATTGCAGATCTTAACCAAAGAATGTTGAATATCTAATTTACAGGTAGAATACAAAGACTTGCACATATGCTCTGGATGTAAGCCTATGGGAATGAAATAACTCAGTTAATGACAGATCAAAGGAATGTATGTACATATGTACACACTATCCAAAACAGCCCAAGTAATAAAAGGGAGTCTACAGAGGTGACATGAGCCCCCTCCCCCCCCCCATTTTACAATTTAATCCCATACCTGATGTGGCGAAAAAAAGTGCCCTCCTTTCAGTCCCAGTTCCATTCTAGTGCCCCTTCCCCACAGCCCACCTCTTTTGAATTTGAGATTTGAAAAAGAAAAGCTTCTGAAAATATTTTTTTTGTCAGCTACTTCACAACTTTTTTCAAAATTTTGCCCCTTCCTCCCCTAACTTACAAAATCCTGAATCTGCCCCTGCCAGGTGCTTGAGGACCTCGAGGTGTGAGAAGATTCTCCCATGAGATGCTTCACTCAGGAAACTTCGCAAAAATACTCAAGAGCTTCCTTTATGGCTATGGCCATTGATAGGACCCGAAAGCGCTCCATCCATTCTGGTCGAGACATGAGCGAACCATTTGGTGAGCCATTTCCATTTTATTCCACTTCCGTTCGCTCATCGCTAACAATGCAAAGAGGTTTCTGAGGATTCTTCAGATTTAAAACCAGGATTGAATACTTTGGAAATTGGAGGAAAAGTACATGCATATACAGTATTTTCTCTTTATTCAGCCCAAAACAACGGGATCACGGTGTACATGTACATGTAAATGTATATGACTAAAAAGAACAAAAAAATAAATGTGGTCTTGTCAAAAATACCCGATATGCACCTCATTACTTTGAGGTAATCCACGAGCACACCAAGGCTTTCAGGCAGAGGAGTAAAAAAGAAGGTTATTTTAGGTGCCCTACTGATCTACACTGTAAAATTTCCGCTTTTGGATTTAACTTTACAACTTTATCCTCTCCATTTTTTAAGGTACACAGCCAGATGCCCCTACATACACATACTCTGGTACTCTTGTACATCAAACTACAAACACGATCAAGTACCTTGAGATTGAAAATATTGCCTCCGAGTTCTTTGAAGCCAGATGCAGGATGGAGTAGATGAACAAATGTGGAAACAAAAACAACTCTGAAGAGGTTTTATCCAGGGGCGTGAAGTAGAATGTCAATGTTGAGGTGTGCTTGGAAAACATGTATCAATACCAGAAATGCTCCGAGGCAATGCGCGTACATGTACACATGTTACACCTGTACAAGGGCGTGGGCGTGAGCATGTTTGGGAAAGGATATCTGATCAAAACAGGTACAAGTGTTGCGAGCCCTGTTCACATTGCTTCAAGTGGTAACATGATCGAATGCATGCAGAGCTCCAGTGTGAATGTTCTGTATGATTTGCTATTAAAAGTTACTTTTTGCATGCATGTAGCGGTACATCTTTGTCAAACCGTTTCGGTAAAATATTTCGTGCCTCACAATTCACAACCCATGAACAGAAATCATGTTACAGGATCGATTGGTTTTTTTTTTCTTCCTCTTTCCTTTTTAAAGCACTTGGCTTTTCCAAGACTGGAAAGTTATTGCAGGTACACGTATACATACCCCATTCAAATAACTGAGGAAATTGTATGATTTAGGGTGTTCAAGATTATAAGTACGAAAGTTCAGGAAAAATCTGAGCCACCGGAGCCTCTCTTTAAGGATGGGGGGGGGCAGTCTAAGGTCGAAAGCCACCCGAATAAAAAATGGAGAAAAAAAATTCACAATACATGTATTTTATTTCTTTTTTGCTCTCTTCTGCTGGTAAGGGAGAAAAAAGAGTTCTATGCAGTCCTGAGTAGACCATTATGTACAAGTATGCTACTAATATGCATTTTCTTTCTTTTCTTTCTTTCTTTCTTTCTTTTCTTTCTTTCTTTAGATAGAATTTGGAATCATGACTCAATAGGCCTACATGTACATGTACATATTCTTTTATATCGACATGGGTGAAACCAACTCCACCTTAAAATAGGCTTAAAATATCAAAGCTTGCACTTTCCTTGTCCTTTACATGTACATGCATCGACAGTGGGCGAGTAGCACCAGTTGATGATATTCCTAAATCCATCTATTTCCATAAAATAAGTGGTTTAATCTTACATTATCATCCTACGATATCAGAAGTTTTCTATATCTTTTCAAATGCATCATCCTCCTACATGTACATGGGTATCATGAGAAATTTTCTATTCTTTTTTTTTTTTTTTTTTTTTTTGAATAACCAGTTCAATTTCGGAAATGGGTGATTACCAAAAATCCTTACAATCAGAAATAGTAACGGATAGGAAAATGGGAAATGGACTTGCCTCTTTCATTAAATGATAAGGGGGCGGACAGGAAGAACTACATGCAAGGCAAATCCTATGAAATGCATAGGAATTGCTAAAAAAAAAATTCCCCCCAAAAAGATTGATATTAAAGGATATATATATACAGTACATGTTCATGTAGATGTCAATATACATGCTCCTGTGATACCAGACGGTGTATCAATTATTTCTTTATTTCAAGTGAACTAGGAATAGGAAATTGCCAAAACTGCCAAAGCTCGCTGATACAGAGATTAGCAAAAAGCTTACCAGACTAATACTAACCTGAAAAAATCTATACTTTTCATGTACAAGTACTACATGTACGTACTAGACACTTGTACTACAACCATGACGACTTGAATAACCTGTGAGAAGAAACCCTTGAAGCACAGACAATACATAGCCAAGAAAGGGAAGTCTTTAAATTTAATGCTATTAAGAAAGGGCTATATGTACATGTAGATCGGAGAAGGAAAAAAATAAAAATCCTGCACTAACAATAGCCACATCAGAAGATAAACTAGGTACAGTACCAGTCACAATTCTTTGACTCACGTTCCCACGTTTCAGTCTTAATCCCCTATATCCGGGTGTCTGCAACGTGATTGGAGTATTTACACACGTTCGTGCAGAGGCGCGGCATCGCACAATGGGCCGTGTATCAAACAGTCACGTACGTTCCGATTTGGTCGAGTGATTCGGATCGCCACCCCAAAAAATTAACGGGGAATCGCTCATTACATCACGTTGTGTCCGTGCGCGCGCGCCCCTCGATAAATCGACAAAATTCCCGGATGTACACTGACATGAAATGCGTCAAGACATACATTTACGTCTTTGCGATAAAGGAACCATGCGTGAAGCGAATCGCCTCGGCATCGATATAAATGGCGCGAGCAGGGAACTCGAGGTACATTGTACATGTACAGCACACGTATATCGTACATGCAGCGCAGATGCAAATTTGCTAGCATACGCTGTACTGGCGCCTTGCTGGATGCAGATGTGGTGAACGCTAACGGTGTTACTGTTGGTGTAATTTTTTAGAAGATGCTTAAATCTCATTTGTTTTAACACGTTCATTATATTGCAAGTAGTATTTCACTTTGTGTACTTTTGTTTTATTTTTTCACCGATTCTATTTGTTTTGTTATTTTTACAGCACTTTAGCGCTTCATAAGAAGTAATTATTATTACATCATTGTAACTGTTACATGTATTTAACCCATTCGCGACAATGATTTTCTAAAAATGGATTACGAGGGCCACTCTTCAAGACGGCAACTTTTTTTGGCAACAAGCCAGCCCAATCTCATTCACAAGTCTAGGGACACGATACTCACCCACGGGGACATGCAATTTCATAAGACTGTTCCCAAACTGAATGAGTGTGATTTCCATCCTTCATTTGAAACTAAATGTTCAGTAAAAGTGACTGTTTGGAAATTTTTATCTTCTGTGGTGTGGAAATTGTATTTATTTTTTTTTCTTACATTTAGAAATATCTCATTTAGTTCGTTTGTCTGTCATCCGTAATTATGCACCCCTATTGAGAAATGGCATTTTCCACAATAGTCAGTCATGCCGACGTGGTGTGATTTTTGGGGTTAGTCTACTCTGTGTAGGGGGAACTAAACAGTAACAACAAAGAAGTAACGGATCTGGTCAGTCAAACTCATAGAATGAATGATCTAATGCCATTTGCTTGTATGCAGAATCTGATTTATTTGTTTTTTTTTCTTCCGAAAATGGCCTCGCTGGATGTTTTATAAGTCTGCGATTTTGTTTCAAATTTATCATTCACCCTGTCCCAAAATGGTTATGTAGGCGAAAGCGAAAGACCTGTGCTATCGCGATAGCCAGGCCTAGCGTGGGAAAGGCTTGCATGCTCGATGAGTCATCATCTCTCCTTGCACTAAGCACTGCATACCATAGCTTCGTCATTCAGTCATGAATTTGAATAATTTTGGAAATAGTTCTTCGATTACCAAATTGAACGAAGCAAAGTGGATTATAATGGGCTCACATACAAAGAAATTACAATTATTGATTTTTTTTATCTATGTCTGATGAGGTCATTTTACGTGAAAGAACATAACAAAATAAATATAGCTTTATCAAGGTCTGGTAAAATACTAGACGTCTTGTTGACGTTGCCTAGTGACCAGGCCAGGAATGTAAGTCCAGTTCATGACTGAAGGACACCTGAGCTGCACCCAGCTAGCTCTCTCTCCGTCTCTTCGAAAATGTAAACAGTGATCAAAGGAGCTTCATGCAATAACACTGGTGGGAATTATGGCTATGAGTTCGAGTATCATTTCCCTTTATGTTGATGAACATTCAAATGTTATTTTTGCTTGTATAGTACCCATAAACCCATTATTGTTGAAGTGCATAAATACAAGTAAATGAGTTCGTAGTTTCTGCCAAGGGATTTGCTTTTATCCCCTGGATTTTTTTATTTAGGTTTTACATTTATATCTATAATTCACAATATTAGATTTCAGGACAAATAGCTTCCCCTGCTGTGTATAAATTCAAGTAAACAGTGTTTTGTTTGTAGGTTTGTCAAATCAATCTAATCGCAAGAGCCTTTCGGGGGGGGGGGGTCCTAGGAAGCACATGTCCTCTTTACGCATTTTACCAGATCCATTTTTTGCAAATAAATTTGAACTTGGAAATAAAAATGCCACCCTTGAGAAAAATACTGTTATCATTTCTTTTTTTTTTAATTTTATCTATCAAGTGTTTTAATTTTGATTTTCATTTTCAGGTGGATTCAGAAACTATGCCTTTTCACTTTGAATTCTCGACTGCCATGTTACTGTACACAATTATATTTACTGTTCAAACAACCCTTCCCAAAAAATACACCCCTCCACCCCCTAAATTATTTTAGGGGGAAATGTTAGTAATTTGTATTTATTGTTTTCAGTGTTAGTAAATGTATTCATGACCTTCCTTTACATGGATATTTTTATTTTTTACATAGGGGCCAAGGCAAGCCCAAGAGGGCAAAAGTCTTTCAGAAAAAAAGGCAAAAGAAAGAAAAGAAAGAGTTAGTACCTGCCACTTGGCACAGCACTAAAATTATTTTATTCAATTTAGCTCTAGTGTAAAAAAAAAAAAAGAAGATCGGAGTGATCGGACCATTATATTCTAACCAAACTCAACTTCAATGCTTCATCAAAATAATCACAGGTGACTGAAGGAGAGGTATGAGGTTGATCACTCAGTCACATCAACAATACGCAATCGCACACACGCGTCACAACAAAAGCATGCGCTCGGGAATTAGAATCAGATAGGAGAGCCTATAAAAGTCAAATAAAATCAATCAAAACAAGCAAATCCACATAGATATCCGTAAAAAATTAACAACCACGGCTATATTCACTCGAATACACACACCAAAAATTGAGGAATGCATAAATTCAAAGCTCAAATGACAGGGCTGAAACGAACGCAACGTCTACAAAATCACTGCACTCGCACTCTGCACTGCATGCACATACGTACACCACACAGGCAGTCACACGCCATACGTATACTACACGAACAACCGCTGTGCTGTGATTGTTCGAAAAACTAGCAAGTAGTGACCTTGCGACATGCGAAATGGCTTTATTTGTAGAGTTTTCAGAGTAACAAAGGCTTTTTTAAAAAGATGTATGACATTGATCTCGCGCTATTGTTTGCTAACTACGCTATTAAATTCTCATTAATTGATCTCATTAAATGGATGTATCATAACAGTGATTGGTCAGCGGCTGGTCAAACGGGCTATTGTCCGCTAGAGCGGCACGGCTGTAATCATAGCGGAAGAGCGAACGCACAATAGCGGCTCCATAAGTGTTAATGATAGTCATATTTGAATAACAATACCTGTCATCCTCGGCGAGAATCAGGCGGGGGGGGGGGGGGGGGGGGGTGAAGCCAGCTTGGGGAAGCCAGCTTTCTTAATCCACAAAACCATATTGGGATTCAGAATCTGAAATTGGCGTTTCAATATACTCGACGTGTAACCTAAACGGAAATGAAAGTACACTGTATGCAGAACATTTTCATATTTCCTTCGTATTCCGCCCCTTCTTTCTTTTATCTTCTCTCTCTCTTTTCGCCTATGAATAAGGGTAATGGAAAATAAGGGTAATGGAAAAAAAGGGTAACAGGCATAATTCGAATGATCCAACTGTGACGCCAACACTAAAACAGGTGAAATTATATATTAGATTTTAAAACTTTGCTTCGCATTCCGCCATCCTTCAAAAACACATGCATATGTCTAGTTTTTTAAATAATTTTTCACACTGCACGGTACAATATTTATTCTTGTGAAAACAACGAAATAAATAATATGCAACATAGGCCTAAAGACTAGTGTTTCGATTTACTGCGTTATGAAACTTTTTTGACAAATAGTTTCAACGAATGATTTTCCATTTTCTTAATTATAAACATTAAATTAAATTTTGTTAAAACAAAACATAATTATCGTTTTGCTACATGTACGTGTATTTCACTTATGCATTCGAATACAATTAAACTTAAATAATCGAAAGGCAGAGCTGACCACATGGGGCCAGCCATTTTGCGAGTTGTTCGGATGAATTAAACAAGTGATAAGTACCGTAAGTTGCGCCGTGCCTCGTGTGCATAACATGCACCAATGAATGCTTGTGCACAACGTACATACAGTATACGCCCGGACCCGCGCGCCGTGCCATGAATGCACGAGGCGATCCCAAACACAACTCGTAACTTCTGGGCGATCCCCCTTCCGCGCGCGCGCGCGGAATGCATTCATAAAAAGCCCGAACTAATGTCGCAGCACGCACAAAACGTGAAAAGCATGTATGAACGTTACGTTTCATACCGCCAACAAACAAGGCGGTATGAAACGTGACCGATCGAACGGTACACGTTCTTCAGTGGACTATTGTCCTTGACTGGCTGGGCGAAACGTGAGTTGAGATACACAACACGACATCCGGGTTGACCCGTCTGCACACACTATAACGTGGAAACGTGAGTCAAAGAATTGTGACTGGTACTGTACAATGTAAAGTGTATGAAAGGACACAAGAGCTTCAGAACAGAAAGGGAAAAAAAAATCACAATGGACCCTCAAAAGCCTTTCCCTTTGATAGATCTGTGACCTACTGCATATGTAGTCTGGCAGAAGATAATAACATCAATGGAATCAATACTTCCTGCTATAGGGTTCCTACGCGATCCAGTGCCCCGGGGTATCAATGTCAAGATGTCATCAGTGTGTAATACAAGTGGAGGGGTTGCTTTGGAACTTGATCCTGTTTTCACAAACAAGTTTATTGTAAGGAGGGGTATGTTTCCTTGGAAAGAGTAGATATTGTTCATGCACAGCACTTTGGTGTTTCCAACCTGAAGATAATACCTGTTTAATAGTGATGGGGTACAATATTTTTGTGCTTTCACTTCATAAAATATCTTAACATCAGAACATTTGCCAGAATCACTCACATCGACTTTTATGTAGTTCAATGAGAGGGCCGTAAAATACAGGTAGCCAAAAATTCTATACAAATTTTGAACCTTGAGGGTACAATTTGTATTCCTATAGCACAGAATGTACATGTACATGTAGGTAGGTGCAGCAAGGCTACTCTGCAGTACATACATGTATCTACATGAAGGCCTACAGACTACATTATACAGTGGATTTGAAGATACACGTACCGATAGTACATTGTACACTTTACACAATAGTGAAAAAAATACATGAGGGCTAAGGGCGATTTGCCAAAGTGTCAAAAAATAGCCCTTGTAACTTGCAAAATAGCCCCTGTAAATTGCAGTTGGGTTCAATAGTGAATACAACATGAACAAAAATGAACAGAAGCAAGAAAAATAGCCCCTGTACAGAAAATCTAAATTTTCTCTCCTGTACATGTATGTCTACCAGTCAAGATTTATTATGAGGAGATTATCTATGTAATGCTGCATACATGTACATGTACATGCGTGTAGAAATGTAGTGTGGATATCTCCTCAAATAAAACTTGCATACATGTACCAATGGCCACATGGTAGAGGTGTTGTGGCTCAGTGGATAAGTCTCCAGACTTTGAACCACCATGTCTGGGGTTCGAATCCCTACCTCAGTACTAATGTCCTTTGGCAAGATATAAATCTACAACTGCCACGTCTTTCGGATGGTGACGTTAAAGGTCGGTCCCAAACATAAATAATCATATTTGACTGATACACGTCTGTAAAAACCCAATTCAACAACAACCACACCCCATGTAAAAGCTTTGAAAGAGAAAGTAGCTACATATGTGGAAAAAGGAGCGCACATTCACTATTAGTTCAGCCTCATTGCAGAATCCATGGCTTGTAATGCGCTTGTTCAGGTACAAGTTTACACTGAACAATGAGTAAGTGAGCTTGACCCAGATTTGTTGCTAAGCAACTCCATCACCTTGCCCATAATGCTAAGATCGGAAGAAACGACTCCATGACATTTCAGCCCCTCTTTCAAACAATGATATATACAGCCGTAAACAATTACTCGACCTTTCTAGAACCCTCCTGATAATGCCACCAAACTGTGTAACATAAAACCAGACACAATATTATAGCAAAATGATACTTCTGCTCATTACTCACTAACAAAGCATTTTCTATGCGACCAATTTTTTGTGAACTCCAAAGATTGGTGAACATGATTTAACCTGTCGAAAACTAAGCCTGAGATACATGTACTGTATATGTACGATACTGCATGTACATGTACATGTAACTCAGGCTAGGGTCTGTAGAAAATGTGTTATAATGAAATGAAATCGTGCTCAACAGGATAATGTAAACACAGCATGAATGAAACCTCCTTCACATATCGGGACCACTCGTGAAATTCATGAAAGCTTAATATGCAGTAGCTTTGTTGTGAAACTTTCATGAGAGAGCACTTCTTTTTTAAAGGGTAAGTCCACCCTAGAAGTTTCACTGTTTCAATAAAAGGAGATAAATTTGAACAGCATTTTGAAAAAGAAATGAGCAAAATTGGTCATAGAATAAGAAAATTACACTCATTTACACTATCTAGTAAATTACTCTCAGCTCTGCAAATTGGCGACACTGATGACAGCATATGCGAGCAGGTCTCCATTCACTTTGTACATGAAATTTCACATTTTCTCAATTTTCTTGGAAGTTACACATTTTCTTACCCCCATAGTCAATGTATGTTCAGAAGAATTGCTTTTTACAAAACATACTATACTGTAAATGAGTGTAATTTTCTTATTCTTTGACCGATTTTGCTCATTTCTTTTTCAAAATGCTGTCCAAATTTATCTTCTTTTATTAAAACAGTGAAACTTCTAGGGTGGACTTTCCCTTTAAAGCACTTGTACATGTACAGAATGTGTATCAACTTTACCAAGGAAATTGGTTGGAAGAAAAATGAGGATGCAGTATGTAAGGTCTAAAATCATTTGTCATTTACAAAGAAACTACATGTAGTCATATTAATGTTCATTCATGTATACATGTACATGTATGTAGCTTTCCTTTCTGTGTATATCATTTGTATTTCAACTATCCTTCCATCTGTCATTCTTTCTGCCTATATTTCCTTTCTTTCTCGTTTTTTTTTTTCTCCCCTACTTTCCAACTCACTCTCTCTTCCAATACATTCTCTATCTTTTTTAATATTTTTATTGATTTCCTCATATAGGGTGGATAACCCATTCAACAGAAGTTGATTTTCAAAGGGGTCCACAAAGTTAATAAAAAAAAGAATAACAAAATTTACAGGAATAAAACTGAACAAATACAAGAATACAAGCTTGCACTCTCCTTCAGATATCTCTGCTATCCCTCCCTCCCTCCCTCCCTCCTTCCCTCAATCCATCTATCCCTCCATCCCTCCCTCAATCCATTTATCCATCCATCCCTCCCTCCCTCCATCCCTCCCTCAATCCATCTATCCCTCCATCCATCCCTCCCTCTCTCTTCTGTCTCTCTCTGATATTGTCTCCTCCACCTTTCCATTCCCAAACAACCTTGCTCCATTTCCCTTCCAAATCTAACTGAAAGATCCACCAAAGGTACTATCGCGGCAACGTATCGCCCGACAATATCCATTTCGCGGGTGCAGCGGGACGGCTGGCCGGCCCACGACCGTAAAGGACATTTCACTTCGGGGGAATCTCTTCAGAAATCCCATTTGGCAGCGGCAGATGGACTGATCTCCCTATTCTAAAGAGCAACCAAATCACCTGGATCCCTTTCATCAAAGGATGAGGTTACGGTCAGTGAGAAGAAGCGACTTCCTCCCCCAATGCTCATATTATTCCCTGACTGCTCTTGCACTTTTGCCAAATATCTAAACCCTTTAATTTCTTCTTCTTTTTCTTCCTCTCCTCTCTTCTCTCTCTCTCTCTTGGGCTCTCTCTCTCTCTCTCTTTCTTTCTCTCTTTCTCTCTCTCTCTTTCCAGGGGTTAAGCAAAATTTTGCTAGTGTAAATATAGAAAATTGACACTGCAATGATATACTCATACAAGTAACTCCATGAAAATCACAGTTGGATTATGACAAGAGGTTTTCAACAGAAGTAATTTACAGCAAGTTATTTTTTTTTTCCAAATATAGCTTCCCTGTTTCAAACATTCCAGTTATGGCAGGATAAACAATCAATGATTAATTCAAGCCTTTGTCTCCCAATCATATCCTAAACGATTACTAAGTAAAGACAATATTCAGTGAAAGTGCACCGACTGATATCTCTGATAATCATTAATTATTAATCGCTTCTAATCAGTCTTGCCTTACATCATGCAACCAGCAGTTTTCAGAAGAGGAATTCAAGTACACTTCACCTATGAAGAGCACAGTCCAACATGATAAATATAATAAATGTACTTACATGCACAATTTCAAAACTATAATAATTCACTGATGCACACTCATATTACCATGTATTGTGTAATTCATTCTATGTCTAGGCATACATATACATGTACTTCTACAATCTACACTTCCCCGAATATTAATGGAAGATTTTCTTACTATAGCTACATAGTACTTGGAAGCTTGCTACATGTATGTGGAATTTCGCTTCCTTATCTTTTCCTTCCGACTGCTTTGCTAATCTGATGGGAAATTCTTACCGATTTTACCATGAAACTCACATACCATGAAACTTCCTACTAAAATTTCAGAAGCTTCCTGCAATTTTACTTTTCATAATTTGAAATCCATGTATGGACACAAGGACGTGAAACTACTGGAATTCTTTACAGGCTTTTCTACCATTGTTCTGAATACTACATGTAGTAACAAAATTCACATTAAAGGAAACCAACACCCTCAAGTCAAGTAGTGTTTAAATCAAAGCTAAGACAGAATAAACAGATCGGTGAAATATGGAACAAAATCAGACATGGCAAAAGAAAGTTATGCCCAAATGAAATATTCTGGTTTTTTTTACACTGACATAGCTACATGTGTTTGTGATATAGATGTAATTCATGGACAAAAACTCCCAATATCTTTTGCACACAGAATTTCACACTTTGAAGAATACGTTTTCATTGTCCTTATCCCAAATATGCTGTGGAGAAATCACTCCTATATGGACATTATAATATTATCTCAAGTTTGGCTTGAGAAAATGCACAAATCGTAAGCAATATGAAAATGTTTCATGATGTGTACATGTTTGTACAAAACATATTGAGTGTTGTCCACAAAATGTCATGAATACATGCACATGTAGCTATGGTAGTGTCAAACAATATCATATAGAAAATTTCATATTGTACACGGTAGCCATAACATTAATTCTGAGTCGATTTTGTTCAAATTTTTACTTAACTGTTTTTATTCCATCTTAGCTTTAATTCAAAACTACTCAACTCGGTGTTGATTTCCTTTAATGTGAATTGTGTTATTCAGAACGTACAGATGTTTGGGATCATGCAATTCAAAAAGAGTAAAAATATATCCACACGAGAAATACTTCTACAACAACTGGACACATATAATTATAAGTATCTTGTCATTAAAACTGACAGCAGTGACAACATGTTTCTGAGTGAAGTTGCTGGTATGGATAAAAAATGTATGATGACATTTTTATTCACTGAAACGACATGTTTCAATCTTAAAATGTACAGTGTACATGTATTACAGTGGTCAGAAATTCAGAACTGTAAGTTGTAACTTCCCTTGTAAAAAAAAAGATAGCATCAGCGGCATGTAATGTTGTAATATTTTGATGTATAAAAATTTACAGATTGAACAATTGGTGGAGTATAATACCCTAGGGCCTAAGCAACAAAAAATGCAAGTGTATCAACTTGAAGAGAATCTCCTTTTGTTTCAATCCTATGCATCATTTATAGTTAATCCTTTTGATTCTCTAGCTCACAGATCTGAATTATACTTGTTCTCAAATTTTCATTACAACTTCTGTCATTGTGAAGTTCCATTAACAACATGTATTCTTAAAGTGTGCCAGACATACACCAAACTTTCAGAATATTTTGTCAAATTTTATCTTCAAATTCTTTGCCAATATCATTATGCATATTATGAAATAATTGTTGTGATGTTGTGATTAATGAGTGTTGAACTCTTTACTGTACATGTAAGTTACTGAATGTAATTGAGCCTTTGGTCACCATTTTCAGTATTTTGAATAAAATCATTCAATTCAGTTTGGAAGCTCAGTGTGAAATAGTGATAACAGATCGCATCATGATGACGGTTGAATGATGGGCTCCGCAGAGACTCCAACCCCAAGCACCTCTTAAGCGGAAGATTCTCCCACCGAGACCCCCCAGCAAACAGGAGACTCTGACTCAATGTGCGAGTAGCCCACATCACTAGCCCAAACCACCTAATTCCTTGCGGCCGGAGGCTACTTTTGGGGTTATAGAAGCTCTCTGGTGCTATCTGAGGCTTATTTTTTTAACATATGACAATACTAAGTAAATGAGGTAAAATCCAATGATTCAGATTCATTTTTATCAAAAAGGTGGTTGAGCGGGAGAAAAAAGGAGAAGCACAGCTAGGGCGGGAGAAATTCATACTCAAGTGGGAGAGCAGGAGATTTTCTGAAAATGGACTCAAACGGGAGATCTCCCGCCGAAAACGGGAGAGTTGGAGTCTCTGGCTCTGTACTCTAAACTTCCTAAAGTTCCTTTGTTGCTTCACTCATAACCACCATTCACATGCATTCATTCAGCAGTTTAATTACTGCATACTGCATACTGCACTGTATCTGAACAAGGCCAAGACTGTGTTCAGTAAATCAAGATACGAGGTTTAAAACCACGATAATCCTGTCTAATTAGACACCCTATAGCTTTTGCGGCCACAGATAAAGCCTCCAATCATTTAGAATTAGAGCTTTAACATTCAATTAGTTTGTGCGACTAACAGTTAGACCTAGATATATGGCTAGACCTCTATGCAAGATTTTTTAAATAAAATAAAACATATTTCATTTTTAATTTGTCTCATTAACAATAAAATTGACTTTACATTTCTAGATAGATCTAACGTTAGATGTGATCTAAAATCATTATAATCACACGACAGGCTCTTAAAAGCTGTACAGGGCTCTGGTAGACTTAGCTAATAACTCTCAGTTCTTGCAATATCATGATCTCCTTATCGCTAGGCCAGCGCCAGTCAACCAGCGCCTTGTACTCCCGTGCGATGCAGTCGTTGGCCTGTAACAACGTCAATGCGCTGCTGAACAACTCCTGCGGTGCGTTGCATACGCACGGGGAAGTGTAGGGCGAGGTTACCGTACGATTTGCGATCACAAAGTGAATGTCATTCCATCACAACTTCCATTCAAAACTTTGACATATATCATATCCACAATGAACTTACTGCAAACTTACCAATATTGATCCTTAAACTTTCCAAAACCCGCACCTCGGGGTCTGCAGATTCCTCAGCCATGCTTGCATTCTAATCTAAAACTTTGTTCCAAAGTACTCTACGTTCCAATTCCCGTGGACAACAAATCACAAATTGCCTATACAAAAAATGCATGCGAGAGATTGCGATATACCGTATGAGATATCGAGAGAGCTAGAGCATGCAGCGCGCGCAGTATAGCAATACGTACGTTGGATAATAACTACATGGAAAAAAGGCATAGAAAATCAAGTTTCAGGCATGCACGTGCGTCAATTGCGTTTTGCGCACGTGCACGGGTGTCTGCGTGTGCGACATGATTATCACACTGATCTCTACAGTGTAGAGATCAGTGGATTATCATCTCCATGACATCATCATCATCATCGTCATCATCGTCATCATCATCATCATCTTCTTCATCATCATCATCATCATCATCATCATCATCACCATCAGGCATCATAGTAACAGTCAGTGATCAGTGCTTCTCAGCCAATCAAAACCAAGATTTTTACTGAATTGTAAGTGACTGACAACTTTGCCCTGGAAAAGCAGAGGACCTTTTTGGTTTGTTTGTTTGTTTGTTTGTTGTTGTTTTTTGTTGTTGTTTTGTTTAGTTTTTGTTTAGTTTTTGTTCAGTTTTTGTTTTGTTTTTGTTTTTGCTTGCTTGCTTGTCAGCAGACTTCAGCCCTCCATTTTGAAAACAACCTCTATCCGTCGCTACAGTTAATTAATTCCTCACCCTTCAGGTTGACTAAAGACTGCACTTAAAAGACTTCAGATAACAGAGCAATGAACACCCTCATTACTAATTATGAAACCAAAAAAAAGCATAGCGACCAATCGAGGGAAAACAAAAAACAAAAAACAAAAACAAAAACGTGGAATTCAGAAAGTTATACAGTGGTCAAGTCGGTATAATATAAATCATTGCATGTTTTGTATTATTATTATTATTATTATTATTATCATTATTATTATTATCATTATTATTATTATCATTATTATTATCATTATTATTATCATTATTATTATTATCATTATTATTATTATTATTATTATCATTATTATTATTATTAATATTGTTATTATCATCATCATCATCATCATCATCATCATTATTATCATCCGATCATTTTTGTGTGTGATTTCTGTTTACACTACTCTGTAATTCCATACTGTTATCTAAGCTATATTTTAATTGTAATTTTGTTGCACTTTTATGAAAAATGAGAAAAATCCAGTGTGTGTGGATTCAAATCAATAAACTTTGAAACTTGAAACTTGAACTCGTTTATCTTGTGAGAGGTGGCGAAATTGATTTGTCCCAGCTCATCTTTTTCTTTTCTTTCTTTTTTTCAGATAGAAGGACCCGCCCCTCCCCCTAACACCGCGCTTTATAAAGTCCAAAAAGCTTTCTATCAAATTGCGAGGGAACGTTGTGACCGAGCTTTAAGAAAAAGGGTGTTGACACTGTGTGTTTTAGAGCAAAGGGCAGTTTATTATACATCAAAATGATTTTTATTGTTGTGTGAGGGAGCCCGCGAATAAGGGGGGGGGGGATAGCTTATTACAACATTGCAAGCAGGGGCGTCGATAGACTGTTTTGAAAAGGGGGTGTAGTGGCCAGATTGCCGACAAACAATGCCACCGATTGCCGACGACCAACGTCGATAAATGCAACCGTATAAAGCCCATGAGGCATGTTCAGTTGTGTGCCTCTATCATATTTTCCTTTTAAATTATTTTGTTCACCTCACTTGCCGAATGTGTTTGTTTTCCGAAGACATCCTGTATCTAAATATAATACGAGCGAGCGCAGCGAGCGAGGAAAAATATACACTCTCTTTCGTACAAGTGATAGTTCTTCATCAAACTACATGATGGGCTTAAAGATATCTAAATTATATTTGGTCACCTCTTTGGCCTGATTCATTCGCTTGCAAAGACCATCCTAAATCTTAATATTACACAAGCGAGCGCAGCGAGCGTTGAAAAAATCTATTTTTCATGGTAGAAGTGATAATTCTTTATCCAAATACACGATGGTATTAACTATGAGATATCTTTCTGATACAGGTACATTTGGTCACCTCGCTTGCCGAATTCGTTTGCATTCCCAAATCCATCTTGTATCTGAATATTGTACGAGTGAGCGTAGCGAGCGAGGAAAATACATATGTACTCCTTTTCATGATAAAAAGTGAAAGTTCTTCATCAAAATACATGATGGGCCTTAATTTAAGATATGTTTATATATTTGGTCACCTCTCTTACCTAATTTCATTGCTTTCAAAGACCATCCTGTATCTAAATATTATAAGAGCGAGAAAAAGTATATATGCTCTTTTTATGGTAGAAGCGATAATTCTTCATCAAAATACACGATGGGCCTAACGATATCTAAATTACGTATTTGTTTATCTCACTAGCCGAATGTGTTTGCCTTCCGAAAACATCCTGTAATTAAATATAATATGAGCGAGCGCAGCGTGCGAGGAAAAATATACACTCTCTTTCGTGGTACCAGTGTTATTTCGTCTTCAAAACGCTAAGGCAAATAAGCCGAATATGACTCTATTTGGGCACCGTACTCCTCTTTTCTTTTCTTCTTCCTCTTCCCTCTCCTTCCTTTCTCTCTCTCTACCTCTCTTTTTCTTATTTTGCCAACAGCGATCGCGAATTTGCTGACAAGAATTTTGAATGAGGGGGTCACCCCCCCCCCCCCTCTAGCGACGCCCCTGGTTGCAAGAAAGAAAAGTTTTTACTGTGTGTTGAAAACTGTTGCATTTCTCAGCGCTAAAAGATATATGTTGTTATTGGTATGGAGGGTGGGGTGGCAAAAATGAGTTTTCCACCCCCTCCCCCCTTCCCCGGTAAAAGGGGGGGCGGAGGAATCTGCCTCCCGTGTTTTGCCGCCAATAGTAGACAGGAGATACACTGCTCTATACATTCTCAGTCGATCGATCTGGGTGCCATAATTATCAGATCCTGACGTTAGTGGCAATCATTGTCTTCCCCTCTATTCTTGCAGCGAATTGATGAGATCAAGATGGGCTACGCCGGTGGCGTTTCGGTGCCTCTCTGTAGCCATTCTAAGACAGTATGTAAGGCGTTGCCGTCCATTTGATCGTCGGCCCTCTACCTTTCCTGTTAAAGGGGTATCTCCTCAAGCTGATCTTTTCTCGATACAATATAATGTATGTACATAATCAGGATAATGTAAAATACCGGTGAGTGTAGTGAGATATCGATCCCTTGAAAAAAATTAAAAGGTACCATGGTACCCATGGTGATTAATAATAATAATAATGATAACAACTCTTATTTACCCAGGGAAGCCACTTCAGCTATCAGCTGATCTTCCAGCGGGCCCTGCATGAAATAATATGTTATTATTACCCTTCTCCATTCTCATATGCCGAGCGCCTGGATAGAAGGCAGAAGGTCACATTTTTGTAAGTCTTTGGTATGACTCGGCCGGGGATCGAATTCACGACCTCCCGTTCATGACGCTGACGTTTATCAATTGAGCCAACATGAGTCCGGTTAAACGAAATCACCATCAAATCACGGTAATTTGATGGTAATTTCATATTACTTTTATGGTTTTGATGGTAATTTCGTCAAAATACCATGGATACCAAAGTACTCTTTTTTGCAGGGGAATAAGAAAAAGTAGGTGTTGGAATTATAACCTGCTCTTTGAGACAACCAGAAAGCTGATCGCAAAACAGCAATATTTATTGTTATGGGGGGGGGGGGGGAATAATTGCCCCTTCCCCCACAGATGGAAGCGAGCATTTGCTCCCTTTTTCCTGGCCCCTATGATAGATGATGGACAATGTTTCTGAATATAAAGAGACGTTCCATCTATTAACATGCGTGGGAGGGTAGCGACAGAGTGAGAAAAATATGTATTTTGAATGCTGGAAACTTCTATTTCAGAAACTTCTATTTATGTATAGTCACATGGATTGGAAAAGAAGACCTTCGGGTTATAGTTATTAAGTTAAACTTTTTCTTTTCCCGGCATCCATGTGACTCTCCTTATATTCTCCTATTTATTGTATTTGGGGTTTTTTGTTTTTGTTTTTGTTTTGTTTTGTTTTGTTTGTTTTTTTGTTTGTTTGGTTTTTTTTTTTTTTGGTTTGTTGACTCTGCCGAATAAAATAAAAATAATAATAATATGCATATTTCACATACAACTATGATCTGTTTTTTTTTTGTCTTGCGAGGGGGAGGGGTAATAGGAATGGGGAAAGCGATTTTGCCGGGGGAACCACCCCCTCAACCCCCGCCCCGCTTCTGGCACCTATGGTGACCATTGTGTATTTTTTGGAAATCGGATTTGCGCAAATCCAAAGAGGGGGGCCACCAGCGAACAGGGGCACTTACAAAGGGTGAACACAAGAAGGGAAAAATAGCGTTTGAGGCGTTGGTATACCCCATACCCCTGCATTCTATTTCATTTTCGATATATATATTTTTTTAATATTTACATAATAACTAGTTTGCAGTGGTTAAGACTGATCTGATTCTCATTTCCGAGCGAGCGAAGCGAGCATTCGAAAAATGTTAAGAATTTTTTTGCTGAACATCACGGATTTTTTTATTATTTATAGTAACTTCACAAAAGAATCTTAGGACATTTCCCTATCATTGTTATTTTCATCAATTAACCCAGTCGTTTTCCTTATTAACCAAGCTATAATTTGCAATGTATTTTTGAGGTCTCATCACCATGATCACGACCGATGTTTTATTCGAAAAAAGTCAAATTGGAAAAGGATTTTAGATTTTAAGCACAATCTCGATACGAGTAGGAGAATACATAAGACTTAATGGGTACAAAACATTTGATACGTTATGCCCGAGATATAATAAGTAACTTCGGTGCGAGAGTGAGAGTGGCGAGCCAGCTTTGGAGAAAAGAGAATAAAGAATTATCCTCGTTTTATTTTGTAGGGGCACCGTTCATTTTTATGAAAGTTTCGGGCGTTGTGCCCCTAGGTCTGGCCTCCTGCTCCACTGCCTCACAATCATGACAATGTGTATAAATAACAAGGGAATCTGTTATGAAACTGCTCCGATTCTTTGGAGCTTGGTATATGGCTATTTTGGAGTGAAGTGAAAAAGGATAATCAAAGGAGGGGAATGGCAGAGAAAGAAGAGGGTGCTAATCAGATGTAAAAAGAGACATGTAGCAGAATTTTAGGGGCACGTATCGGAAAAGAAATGCAATACTCTTACAACGAAACACTTATCAGATTCGGAGGGGGGCACTTATCGTAAGGAGAAATGGCTCTCATTACAAAGCAAAAGGGGCACTTGTGTGTCAAATTATAAAAGGGGCACATGCCAGAATGAAAAGGAAACTTATCAGAAAAAAGGAGCACTTACGACATTTTTATATAGCTCGTTAACAGTAGCAAAATTTGGACAAACTAAAAAGGAAAAGGGTTATTCATCAGATTGGGGCGTATTTAAGATTTCAAATGGGGCACTTGCCCAAGTAGAAAAAGGGAACTTATCAGAGTGAAAGAGGGAGCTCAGTAGAAGGGCAATTGCACTTTTAGAACCGAAAATGGGCAGTCAAGAGGGGCACTTACCTCATTTCAACAGGGTGATAAGGGCGCACAGTTTCTGGAAAGGGAAAAGATCGCGCTATGGAAAAAGAGATAGGGTCACTAATGTGGTGTAAAAGGGGGCATTTGTACGATTCAAGAGAGTCTTAATTATCTGAAGCAAAAATGGCAATTACTATAGAAAGTGCATGCACGGGCGCTTATTGAAACGGAGAATGGGCCCTTGTAAGAAGAAAAAGGGGGCAATGAACTGGTTCGAAAAGGGGCAATTGGAAAAGTGAGGGCCCTCTGTCCTCTGTCACCCTGCACCGTGCATCATACCATTATCACTATAACAACAAATAATTTATGATCATCACACCATTATGACCAACACCGTATGATCATCACACCATTATCGCAATAGAGATTATCACCTTCATTATTCTTTTCTTTTCTAGAAACTCTCACCCCAGTTATAACCATTGTCACTTTTTAAAATGACACCTCTTAAATCCAGATATCTGTCATCCAAATTATCACCATAACCAGCATTATCAATATCACCCTATCACCACATGCACCATCTTGACCACAATCTCTGTCACCCTTGTATCATCATTATCATTATCATCATCATCATCATCATCATCATCATCACTATCATTATTGTAAGGATACATCCAGGCTATTCCTATAATCATTCAACCACAATCAACTAAACCATCAATACAATCGTCAGCACCCAACACCCCCAATCATCTCTCATCCCTTTGATATCATAGTAATCACCGTCACAAAATCAGCATCGTCACTGAAAGTCATTCTTGAGCGCACTTGGGAACTGCCCCCAAGGCCCTGCGAATGCCATCTTTTTACCCGTAGGGTTAGGCGAGGAGTTAGTTCCTATCGGCTACAAAGTGACATATACACTAGCACTGGCCTTACCGATTTGTCACAGGTACGGTAGCGGGACCCCATAACCAAGTCCCGGCCAGAAGAAACTACAAGGTGACTGCAACTGGCCTTACCGATTTGTCACAAATACGGTAGCGGGACCCCAAACATCAAATCCCGGCCAGAAGAAACTACGAGGTGACCGCAACTGGCCTTACCGATTTGTCACAAATACGGTAGCGGGACCCCAAACATCAAATCCCGGCCAGAAGAAACTACGAGGTGACCGCAACTGGCCTTACCGATTTGTCACAAATACGGTAGCGGGACCCCAAACATCAAATCCCGGCCAGAAGAAACTACGAGGTGACCGCGACTGGCCTTACCGATTTGTCACACATACGGTAGCGGGACCCCAAACATCAAGTCCCGGCCAGAAGAAACTACGAGGTGACCGCAACTGGCCTTACCGATTTGTCACACGTGCGGTAGCGGGACCCCATAACCAAGTCCCGGCCAGAAGAAACTACGAGGTGACCGCAACTGGCCTTACCGATTTGTCACACATACGGTAGCGGGACCCCAAACATCAAGTCCCGGCCAGAAGAAAATACGAGGTGACGTACACTGGCATAACCGGCTTGTCACACGTACGGTAGTGGGACCCCAAAACCAAGTCCCGGCCAGAAAAAAACTACGAGGTGACGTACACTGCTTTTATCTGCAGCTGTCACCCGTACGGTATAGTGGGATCAATAAACCAAGTCCCCAAAAAAAGTATTTAAAAAATTGTAACGGATAAGTACCGCTCTCATCGGCTTGTTACGCATACAGTAGCGGAACCCCTTAAACACCCGACAGGACCGGTTTGTCATTATTATGAATCGTAAGAAGAGTAATACATAATTGGAGGCCAACGACTATTGACTATTATTGTGATGAATTGATCACGTTTATTAAAAACAACTTTTAATAACGACATAATACTACAGTAAGACAATTTGTTTTATTGCGTAAAATCCAATCGTTTTATATTTTTTTCTAGTAGTTATACTGGTAGTATAGCAGTGCTGGAATAATAATATAGGCCCAAGTGACAGTAAAGAAATTTGTTTCATTACGAAATATCCATCATTATGGTGGTCAAACCATTTATAGGAGAAAATACGCATTAGTACTTTTTTTTTCAAGTAAAATCTTTATTCCAGTTTATAGCAATATAAACAAAATGAATGATACATAATATATTTGACAAACAAGGTACACGATACATTATACTTTTTTCAAATAGAGTCTTTATTCAAGTTTTCTCAAAGTATAAACAGTATGAACAAATGTACGAAATGATTGACATATCATAATGTTTGCCAAACAAGGTACAATGTACACGATACATATTTTTTTCAAATAAAGTCTTTATTCAAGTTTTCTCAGGGTATAAACAGTATAAACAAATGTACAAAGTGATTGACACATAATATGTTTGACAAACAAGGTACAAGGTATATGATACATTAGTATCCTTTTTTTCAAATAGTTTTTATTCAAGTTTTCTCAAAGTATAAACAGCATAAACAAATGTACAAAATGATTGACATATAATATGTTCGAAAAACAAGATCCAAGGTACAAGATACATTAGTATACTTTTTTTTTTTCAAATAAATTCTTTATTCAAGCTTTCTCAAAGTATAAACAGCATAAACAAATGTACAAAATTATTGACACATAATATGACCGACAAAGTAGGTAGAATACATTGGAAAATGATTCTAGAATAGATTGTTTCTTTGATTTCATAGTGATTTATTTTCTATTGAAAAGACGGAAATGATATAAAGAGTCCTTCAAACGTCTAGCTGAATATATGGTATTTAGTATACAAAATAACGAAATTAAATGAGAAATAATTTCTACCTGGCATGCAAAAAGTGAAATCATCAAAAGGAAATTTCACTTTTGGGGGTATATTTATTTTCAAAATCATCTAAAAATCGACGGGTTAAGGGGCATTTTCAAGTATAATTGCTCAATAGTCAGCTGCTGAACAAAGAGTACATAAATCAGGATTGGATATACCAACAGTCTTCATTCTAAATTTCGTAGATTAGAAATTAATCTAAATCGATTGTAATAAGGGACAACTCCAAAATTAGATTAAGATTTTTCATCTCATTTTTTAGTTTCCCTGATTTAAGCCGAAGAAATTTAGAGTGTTCAAATACTTAGTAGCACCAAGAATAAATATTATGAGTCATTTTAAACTGGAAAATACCTGAACTTTGTCGACAAAGAACATTTAAGATTATATAAATCTTATTTCTATTAACAATTCACTGGGAAAGAATATTTTTCCATTCCTTTTGGAACAAGGAAACTATAGATTTTGTCAACACAAAATTACAGACTCTCGTTACTTTTCTTATGCTATTATTAATAATAACACTTTCTTTGTAATTAACATTTTTCACTCTAAATTTCTTAGATATACAACTAAAAATTATATCTAGAAATTATAATCAAAATACGATTGAATTTCTACATAAACTCAGACAACTACTGTCTCGCTTCAGTAAATGAATAATATACTATTGTTTATCCACACTCTAAATTTCTTAGATTAGGAATTAGTGTATGTCATTTGTAATTAGGGATAACTCCTAAATCAGATTAAGAAATCAAAATTAATAAGATTTATTTCCAAATCTATTAGATTAAGATTTCTAATCGAATTTTGGAGCTGTCCCTGAATCAAATCTAAGAAGTGTATAGAGTGCAATCCTTTTTGAAGGAATATAGAATGCAACCTTGATACATACATTATTCCATATAATGTGATTACGAATAACATCTTCAGGAGGATTTTCTGTATAATTCATACCAAGATATTAAATATTATCTTTTGAAAGTCTATATTCTTTTCCAAAGATATATATTATATTGTACATAGCCAGACCAAAAAATTGTTTTCATCGAGACCCTTCATAATTATTAACATTATAAAAAAATATATATATTTACAATTGTTGTGATCGTCTTTCATCCATACAATTATTTTAAAAACCTGTAATGGTTGACTTTAAACATCTCTAAACCGCCTGTAAAACAATCTCGAAAATGAGTCTTTTGGTTAATTATGTTTGCTTTTCCGTCCAATATAAACGATTATAAATAAGGGATTCTAGTTCATGTAAAAAGATTTACGATGCTTTAGAAGAACAGATGATAAAACTATTAATTGGGAGATACCCCCAAGGGTGGGGGGAGGGGGGGGGGAATACTCGCCTTATATGGTAAACGGGGGTGTGCCGCTCTAACGGATCGATTTTTGCAAGAAATCCCTAAACATGGGGTAAGGTTATTTGCCGGAAAATCCCTAAACATGCCCCCTTCTTTAAACATGGGTAACTTTATTGTTCAGAATGATATTCTCGCCCATATTGTCGCTTGAGTAGAAAACCCGAGATGCAAAATCCCCAAGAATGGGTACCCTTTTCTGCCAAAATGACCCTCAAAAATTGGTACTGGAATGAATAAAGGCTTCAACGGCGCACCCCGTCCGAACCAAATCTGAGTAACCCCCCCCCCCCCACCCCCCGATACCACGACATCTTGCATCAAACATCGGAAGTGGACAGTCTGGTCTCTGACTCTGATTCAGGAGGCAGTGCATGGAGGCAAATTCCGCCCTGGCCTTGAAGGAGGAGGAGGAGGGAGGGGGCGAGGTGCAAGACTTGGTCTTTCATGGCCTTTGTGACTGTGGACTAGACTTCTAAAAAAAAGAGCGGGGAAAATAGAGGATGATAGAAAGAAGAAAAGTATTCGTTATCATGACAACATATATACTTGCCTTATTATAACTAACTGTATAAAGAAAAGTAATGAATAATATCAAAAAGAATATTACTACTACTACTTAAGATTTTCAAGATCTCTAAACATGGGATATGAGGTTTTTTCCCGGAAAATCCCTAAACATGCCCCCCCCCCCCAAACTTTTTGAACATGGGTAACCTTATCATGTTTATTGTTCAGAATGATATTCTCGCCCATTGTTGCTAAAGTACACACCCCAGATACAAAATCTCTAAGAATGGGTACCCTTCTCTGCCAAAATGACCCTTAAAAATTGATACCATGGTATGAAGGCTTCAGCCGCACCCCCTGCAAATACTAAGACACTTTGCATTAAACCATGGAGCTGCTATGATCAAACATCGGAGCTGGACAGTGTGGTCTCTGACTTTGATCCAGGAGGTGGTACGGAGAAGCAAACTCCGCCTTGGTCTTGAAGGAGGAGGAGGGAGAGGGTGAGGTGCAGGCGGGGTGGCTCTGACCCTCAGACTTGGTCTTTCATGGCCTTTGAGATTGTGGACTCGACTACTGAAAAGAGAAAGCGAGAGAGAGGGAGAAAAAAAAGAAGAGGATAATAATAAGAAGAAGAATATTCGTTATAATGATAACACTTGCCTAATTACAGTGGAACTCGGTATAAAGAGATCTGATATAACAATATTCCTGATACAGCAAGGTAATATTCTGGTCCCAGCTCTTTATATTGTTTTTAACCCTGATTAACAAGAATCCTGCTACAACAAGGTAATATTGATGGTCCCAAGGACCTCGTTATACTGAGTTTCCACTGTATAACTGTATGCATCATGAATAATATAGCACTACTACTACTACTACTACTACTGCTATACTACTCCAATACCAGGGCTGGCGCCAGGATATTTTGATAAGGGCAAGATGACCCATAGTATCTTTGTTTACGTTTTAAATGGACAAATAGGGATATTTTCACCAAGCCATTTCTTTCCCGTTACTCTTCTTTCTTTTTCCTCCTCTTTTTATCCCTTCTTTTTCTCCTATGTTTGTATTTTGATCACTTGAAAAACCATATGGAAGCGGTCGCCTCCCCTCCTGTGTCTCCGCACCTGACGACGACGACGACGACGACGACGACGACTACTACTACTACTACTACTACTACTACTACTACTACTACTACTACTACTACTACTACAACTACTAGATACTACCACTGATACTACTACTATGTATTATCATTGTGGTAGTGCACGCAAACATCAAGTATAGAGAGAATTAGAGCGATGGCACATCCTTGGTCCAATCATTGAAAGGAATTGGTCACCAACACAGGAGATTGTGTCATCTGTGATCTGATGTAAATAACTCCCCATCCTGAAAGAACAATGCAGAAAATAAGACAATGCTATACTTCATCTGATTGATAATATACTCAAAATTATGCTTGGACCTCCACAACTCACTTCGAAACAACGGAGTTCTTTTGAATGAAAATGAATGTATAATTCTGGCAAGGAATCTGAATTCAATTTTGTCATTTTGCACACAAAACATTATACTCTACGATTTGCAAAAGGGGCACGACTATCTTTATTATTTCAAGAGTGTGCTGAAACGCTTTCGCAAGGGGGTGTTTTTCATGAAACTGTTCGTAAAGTTACGCAGGACTTTACGAACGAACGACTTGAATATGAAGTGCCAAATTGGATACCCAAAGTTTTTCCCGACGTTTTGACAAAGTGTGACTGCATTTCCCATAATCTTCATTAAATTGTGGCAAAAATATGCTTCCCAATAAAAAAAAAATGTCTGTAAACAATAGTAATGTTAATCTACGTCTGCATAGGCCTACCGGTATTTCAAGTTTAGAAGATGCGATTTATGATGACTTAGAATCCCACTTGGCTTGCCATACACAAGTCGTTCGTAAGGTCATTTGTATCTTTACGGGGGGGGGGGGTATATCCCCCCCCCCCCCATCCCCCGGGATTTTCGCCGATGGCAGCGGCGGAACCAGGAGGAGGGTTGGGACTGGCCCCTATTTCTAAAACTAAGAACCCTGATAGCAGACGGACGTCTTTAAGACGTCATGAAATGGTCATAAACTGGTCCACACATCATATGTCGTATACACGACTAATTTATAACAACCTTATGACGTCTTTACATAACCAAAATCTTCTCAAATTTTGTTTGAACATGAGATGACATATAATATTTTACGTCAAATATTTACCACTTTTTAACGTCTTTTTCAAAGACCAGAACGAGACGTATTTTTACGTCAATTATTTCCCACTTTATAACAGCTTATTTTCAAGACCATAATATGACGTGTTTACGTCAGTTCATTTTAACATTCTATTCAATGATTGCACTGTGATTTAATGAACAATGTACTTCCATGTTGAACACCATTCAGTTAATGTCATGGGCAGGGTATTTCAGAATGCATCAAGAAATTGTAATTTGTAACTGTTTTTTTCAAGTGCTACACTACAGTCCATATATATAGTCATGTCGATACAAGCATCAGTAGTTAGGTCTTGGATCTAGGATGTTAGGATATAGAACTAGTAGAGGACGATCTATAGGCTAGGCCATTAACAATGAGAAAACGTTATAATGTATATATTCTAAAATATTTTATAAACCAGCACTGACGTCTATATGACGTGATTTTTACCAGTCTACGAGCTTCCTTTAGGTCGTAAAGACATCATAAAGACGTTTTTTTTTCTGACCATTATGATGTAAAATTGACGTAAAAATATGACGTCTTATTTTACGTCGTGTGCTGGTGCAAAGTATCGTCTTAAAGACGTATATACAATACGTAAATAAGACGTATGACACGACTTTAAAAAGACATAAATATGATGTTATTCTTACCATTCTCTGCTATCAGGGAAATTTGTCTCATGTCCCTTCAGGGAGAAAAATGTGCCTTCCCAGCATACAGTGGCGGCACCAGGATTGTTAAAGTGGGGGGGCAAATGGAGGGCAAAAGAAAATGTTGGGGGGGCAGGGGCAGTCAATTTTTTTTTTTGCGTGTATGGAAAAATCGAGCGTGAAGCCCGAGTTTTAGTCGCTTACGCACCCCTTTCCCCTCCCTCATCTGATTTCTACAAAATGAAGTCCTTTATCTGCTCGTGCATTCACATTCTGGCTTTACGATAAAAGAATTAAGACCCCCGCATCAGCTTCGAGAACGGACAGGAAAAATATTCATCTTTAAATCAACCACTGACGGTGAAGAATCATCTATACCACACATCGTCGTGGGGGTGGGGGGGGGGGGGGGGACTGATGTCATGTGACAGAAAAGGAGGCAGACATGGTAATTAAAACGCGTGTGAGGTGAACCCTTTTGGTGAAACATGATAGAAATTCATTAACAAAGAAAGCGATCCATATAGGAATGTATAAAAGAAGGTAGGAGGAATGATAACAAGAGCGCTCCTCTGATTTGTGAAATGGAGCATAGGCCTAACCATGGCCCGGGGGGGGGGGGGAGGTAATCAGATTTGCTTCGGATGGAGTGTGCCGCTGAATTCTCCACACCCGTACCCATTTTAAGGGTAACTTCGGCAGAAATAAGTACCCATAATGAGGGATTTTGCATCTCGGGCGTCGGGGTGTGTACTTTAGCGACAATATGGGCGAGAATATCATTCTGAAAAATAAAGTCACTGTTTAAAAACGTGAGGGGCATGTTAGGGATTTTCTGGCACAAAACCATACCCCACATTAGGGATTGCTTGCAAAAAATCAATTCATTCGAGCGGTACACCCCGGTTACCAAATTAGGCGAGTACCCCCTCCCCCCGCCATGATAACAAGTCAGTTTATCACGAGTCATCCGAAGGATTTTTTTTCCCCCTCGGATGTTTACATATCCCTCAATACTTATTAATTACTCTGGATAAATATGAAATGTAATGAGTGAAGCATATCTGAGTTATCAAGGCGCATACAATCTTGCTTTTTTTTTTTTTTTAATTTTGTAGGCCTCCGCATCAAAAGTTAATGTGGACTCTTTGCCACGAATGTGTTAAAAAAAACATATCCATATCCAAACAAATATATAATTCACTATTCGTCCTATAACTATCATGTATCAATGATCATTTTCCATTATAGCATTCGATTTTCATTAAAGGTTACACCTTGATTTGCTCATTTTTCATAAGATTATATAGTGCCCTTTATGAAAAACATACGCCCTCACAGGTAACATGAACGAGAATGGAGAAGTAGAAAAAGGAAGAAGAAGAAGAAGAAGAAGAAGAAGAAGAAGAAGAAGAAGAAGAAGAAGAAGAAGAAGAAGAAGACTTTTTTTGACTTTTCAAAATGAAACTTTATTTACAATCAAACTATAACATATATACAAATAAAATAATAATAATAAGAAGAAGAAGAAGAAGAAGAAGAAGAAGAAGAAGAAGAAGAAGAAGAAGAAGAAGAAGAAGAAGAAGAAGAAGAAGAAGAAGAAGAAGAAGAAGAAGAAGAAGAAGAAGAAGAAGAAGAAGAAGAAGAAGAAGAAGAAGAAGAAGAAGAAGAAGAAGAAGAAGAAGAAGAAGAAGAAGATTTTCAATGATGGGTTCTGAATACATGTATTTGAATATTCAAATTTTAAGGTAATTAACATAAATGGAAGTTAGACATCAATAAGAATCCCCTGCCTGAGATAAATTGTATGTCATTTCTTATCAACCAAGCCTAGAATAAAATAATGATAGTAATAATAATCTTGTTTACCCAGGGAAGCCTTATATCAGCTTCAGTGCTGTTCTTCCTTAGGGCCCTGCTTCCAGACTGTAATTCAATGAATACAGATTTATTGAGTTACAATTATAGATGCCTCTAAGATTTTTCCATCAGTAATGGTGCCAATATGTATTTTGGAATATTCAGTTCGTTTTAAGGCTCTTGGTTAAAAGATGGCGCCATTCATAAAAGTTGAAAGAAAGACAGAGGAGGAAATGAAAAAAGAATTTAAAAAAAAAATTGTACCCCTATCAAAAGCACACTTTGAGTTCGTGCTCAAAATGTTCATATTATGATTCCATCATACTCTGGCAGTTACAATACAAATAAATAAGCAATCAAGACAATGTATGAAATTCAATTGTATATCGTGTTCTCTGAACACCCTGTTTTAATCATTTCGCTCACATGCAATATCACACAAATTCCTTTCTTTACATGCATGAATAATGCAGTATTTGTATTACTATAAAAGTTGCATTGTTACAAAGTAATCTGATGGCATGGCATATATTTCCTGAAAAAGGAGATGCAGCGAAGGTGTGATGGCATTGTGGTAAATGAGAGGTCTCTCAATTAGGTGCAAATGTGGGATGTGCCCTTTTTTCTTTCTGCTGGTAAAAAAAAAGACTCGGTCTCCAATTACTAAGTCCCTATGATAGGATGTAAATCAGTGCGTATCTTTAAGAATTTGTTTGCTTTCTTAGCAGTCAGACAGAATAAACCATCACCAAATCAACAATCAATCAATGAATATTTATGTAAATAAAACGATATGTACTATATATCAGTCCTGAAATGTGTAATAGAGGCATAATACACTGGTGATCTAATCAAGTCACATTGTCAGCTTTCAAAGAATGTTTGTACTTTCAAGGCTTTTTCACATATGAAGCGGCTAACCTCTGTGGTAAACCCCTGCATTTTTTGGCAGCAAATGGGTGTGGACCAAACATATTTCTTATAAAGTTCACGTAAAATATGATGTCACAAGTTTGTATGTGCAAGTTTTGGCAAAACTCTCTTTCGCTGAAGCGTTATCATAAGTGCTGCAGAAAAAAAAAAAAAAAAAAGGACAGCAGGGGTTTTCCACGGAGGTTTGTCTTTGAATATCTGAATGAGCCTCTATTTGATGTACAAGTATCAATTCAACAAACCATGCACTGCTAAGGATGAAACCCTGTCACAATTCTTCTTATTCAATGCTGAGAATTGCTTTATAGTTTGCATTTTATAAATTTATACGCATATATTAGAATGAAAGCTAGTATTCGATTAGCTCAGTAATACCCATCGTCGCTGGGGTGACAAGACCTTGTATCTCAATATTTGGTGAAATTTAGTTCTTTTCATAATCTTATAGCTAGGAATGCTTAAAATGTATTTTTAAACCCTCGCATGCCCATCTGCAAAGATTAGGCCACTATTGATAAACAAAACTTGACCGCCTCCATAGGCTGTGATGCTAAGGAAGCCATGTTTTTGGGCTCTCCTGAACATTCAACATTTTTGAGATATGAGGTTTTGTCACCCCAGCAACGCTATATGTTTGTATATACTAATACACAGAATAATGATTAGCTTTGATGACGGACAATCTGACCTTGGGTCGTACATGAATAGCACTGGCACTTTAATCTGGTTCCCATTTACGATCTTTTTGATGTTTGCGTCATAACCTAAGTGTGTATTGTTTGCATAATTATGTAGTTAATATTGTAAAGCACTGCTTCTAGTATTGGTATGTACATGTAAATACATGAAATACAATTACAACAATCTTCAGTATCAATTTGGAGGCTTTTAACAATCAAGCTCAAATCCTTATTCATAGCACCTGCCCTGCATGCAAATTCACTCCAGTATAGTCATGTTGCATACCTCCTTTTGTTTTATTATTAATATTTTGTATGTGTTTGTGAATCATTTACTCTCATAAGTAAAGAATTGCATTAATGATTGTATGTGGAAAGAATAATAAAAATAAAAATGAAATAAATAAAATGGTAAATAAGTACACTTTTTAATACCATTCTGGTACATGTAAATGTATATGAAACATAAAATTAAAAACTGCTTCTAAAAATGTCTGCCTCAGCAATATTCACCTCATATTTAAAAAGCTATATTAAAACAGATATAAAATGGAAGATGCACAGAAAATTTCTGAACTGATTAATTTACAAAATGAGGTATAGTTGAAGTATTATATCTCTTTAATATTCACTTTGTTCATTTCATTATTTTCATGCCTTTTCATGACTCGGAACACATGCGACGATGGAAGCAATACCACATATCCCTATCAGATTTCACAAAACATTTAATGGGCTTTGAGGATGAAAGTTGAATTGACTTTGCAAGAAGAGAATGTGCCAACTAAATCAAGATTGTAGGTTCAAATCCAGCCAAATTTCATTTAAGACAACCTCTAAAAATCAAGGCATTGATTAATTTGTCCAAAAAATACACATGCTAGATTATTCCCTGCATATTACATCATGCAGCATACTTTCTGCATTGTTCTCAGGGGGAATAATTGCAGTATATTACTGCAGTTCAATAAGTATGCTTTCTGATCATCTCGTATCAGAAAATCGTCTTGTCATCATATTGCATTTCATTTAAAACCTCTTTGGTAAAAATGGCAGCAGGCCTTCCACTTCTGATGGATTTGTTCAATATGTGGGGGAAAAATCACAGTTGTGGCTTGTTCAGGATTTGGTTTCATCAATCAATGCATCCACTAGTTCTTCAGATGAGAGTTGTTTGCCAATCATATCTACAAAAGGAAGAAGGTAGAAGGAAGTGGGTTAGAATTTCCATGTAAATGAAAAAAAAGCATATGAACTGATCACTCTTTGGCATAAAACAATGATGGGTAATTTACTGCATGATTTATCATCTATTTCGCAATAAAAAACATAAAGCCAGTGAGTAAAAAAAAACAAAAAATTTCAAGACAGTCACATTAAGGTCTGAAAAATAAAGAAGAATAAAATAACTATTACCGGAGGTATTCTTTTATCCATATGACCTTTTGATACCAAACATCAATCCCCAATACACACCGAAACATTAATATCACATAATAAACTTCAACAAAGAAAGTTAGAGAAAGAAATCATAAATGTGAAGATTACTTTAGAGGAAGAAAGAGAACCAAAACATTTTTTTAATTGTCCATACATGATATAAATTATCAACTGCCATAGGTTATAAATACTTTATATCATCTATTCATTCCTCAAATACATAATTACATATATTATATATGAAATATGATCAAACTTGATGTCCTTCTTGTACTTAGTACACAAAGAATAAATATCATAAATGTTGGAAAGCTTCATGGTAACGATTTTAAAAGCATTTTTTTTTCTTCTTGTAATTCCAAAAGTTTGATATCAGAGCAAGATCTGCAAACCGGTAAACTTCATTCATTTGCAGATCATGCAACCAATCTAAAACAATGATAGTAATACAGATATTATTTCTTGCTTTCTTAACCCATTCATGACAATTATTAGAAACCTTATTTGATCAGCTTTTCCTCAAATTGGTAACACAAGGATTTTTCTTTTTTTGTTTCATTTTTTTCTTACAAAAAAATTGTTGATCTGAAATGAATATAAATTGACAGGAAGAATGTTGAGAATTTTAAAATTTACCATTTTGCATAGAAATGATGATTTTGAACTATTGCATTGCCAATTTAAGGATTTTTGTTTTTAAAAATTCAGAATCAAATGGCACATACTAACACAACCAAAAATGGGCACAGCATGGGCACAGATGATTTTAAACTATTGCATTGCCAATTTAAGGATTTGGGTACTTATTTTTGTTAAATAAAAAATTTCAGAACCAAATGGCACATACTAACACAACCAAAAAATAAAATGGGCACAGCAAGTGTAGAATTTTTACTCTCTTTTCTCATGTTTTTGGTATAATATTTTGAGGGATGTACATCAAAAGTTACCAGGCCAAACTACACAATGTGGAATTCTGTCACGAATGAGTTAACCCATTCGTGACAGAGGTCCACATTTTGTGTTTGGCCTAATATCTTTTGATGCAAAGCCCTAAAAATTATACCAAATGCATGAGCAGAAAGAGCAAAAAATTCTACACAAACTGTGCCCATTTTGGTTGCGTCAATATTCGTTGTTTGATGCTGAAAATTTTTTAAAGGAAAATAAGCATTAAAATCCTTTAAATTGGCAATGTGATAGAAAGTCTAAAATCACCATTTTCCCCTGCAAATTGGCAACTTTTTGACTTCTCATCATAATTTCTGTCAATTTATATTCATTTCAGATACATGACGTTTTATAAGAAAAATGTAGCAATAAAATAAAAATGTTGGTGTTGCCAATTTGAAGAATAAAAGCTGATCAAATTATTCTTTAAATAATTCCTGTCACGAATGGGTTAATTGGTAATTGGTTCTTACTCTCCACCATCACGGCTGGTTCCTTCCCTCCTCCATGGGCCAGCATCTCTCTCCTGTATTTCTCCCCCGTCTCCCGGCTGAGAGGGTCGCCGGCAAAGCACCGGTGCCAGACCTGGGAGGCAACAGCTCTGGAGTAGAGGTAGGAGTAATACTTGGCACCGTACCCTACCAAGTGGCCAAACCTCAGGTGCCACGCCTACGAAAAGGAGATTTAAAAAATGCAAGGCATTTGGTCATTTGCTGTCCTATATGTGACCAAGAAAGAAGAGAAATGGGCAAATAATAGTTTTTGTGTATTATGAGGTAAGTGAATAACTAAAACACTAACAAATACTCTAATTCTTGTTGATATCTGTACAAAGCTATTAAAGTCAAATCTGCTTTAGCAACTACCTGCATAGAAAGGATCGGTGGAGATGTGCACCTCCACTGATCCTTAGTTAATCAGCTTTAAACTAATCAGCTTTCCATACGATGAATTCTACCCCTGTGTGAAAAGACCCTTTGACATGACTCACTGTGCCTGGGACGTATGGAATGCTCGAGTGTCGGTTCTGGATCTCTTCCAGGATCTCCACAGTGGGTTTATCCAGGGGATGGTTCCCGTGATAGACCTGGTCCAGGATGGAGTAGAAGACCTGGGTCTGCATCTCGTAAGCAGAACCAAACTTTTTGGACTGGCACAGACGGTTGATCATCTCCTCCGGAAGAGTCTAGGATTAAAAAAAAGAAAAAGAAAAAAAAATGAACTTAAACACTCAAAATAGTTTTGGATCGATTCTCAAAATTGGTCCAAGTCAAACCTAGCTTAAGTTTCAATCCACTGATTTATGGAAAACCGTTGTCAACCCCAAGGTAAATATGCATTACTCTGAATAAAAAATAAACAAACTAAATTTCTCTGGTTATGAAATGAAAAGACAAACATTTCTGTATTTCCATACACTTTCAAGGGGATTAGCGCATGATCAAGAGGCTAACATCTCCATAGATTGGTGGACAACGTCCATCCTTTTAAAGGGGGTACCCAATGCTGAAACAATATTAGCTCATTTAAAAGAGCATGATTTTATTAGCAGAAAATCATCTGCCTAACGTTTTTTAAAAAGTCGTGTTGCCAAGAAAACCCCCAAATGTGATAAGATTTCAGGATATTTTTGACCCCTCAGCTGTGACCCAGTTCCAACTAGGTACCCACTTTTACGTCAAAATGACATCAAAGTGGGTACCTTGTCGCGCACTTCTAGCAAAATGCGCACAAAGTATAATACATATTGTACAGTCCAGCGCGCAGCACAACTGCAATGCGCGAAGCTGGGTACCCACTTTTACGTCATACCTCATACTCAAATTATTTTTGTCAACTCTTGACTTTTTATGAGAAAATTAGCCAAAATGCACTTATTTTGATAGAAATCATCAATTTTTTAATGTTATTCTTCTTAGAATTCTATTCTTGATCATATATCCAAAAATTTTTTTACCACAGTGTAATCTCTTTAAAATGTTTAGTTATAATCCATGGCACTCACGTACCTCATCTGTTTGATGGTGTCTAGCAAACTCTCTCAGCACCCTGTAGTCATTGGCAAAGTACTCCATCAGTATAGAGGGGACCTCAGCAAAATCTGTAGAACATCTCGTACCGGTAACATGTTGGTACCGTGTTCTTCCAAGCATGGCTGAAAAAAGGATATCAGATTTGATCAACATCAGGATAGTACAAAATCTCTTTTTTTTTCTGCTGGTTGATTATCATCACCTGTCTAAATCACCAATATGATATGCCAAAAGCTTATATATTTCTTGTAGTGACATCTTCTGTTACTAACACCCCATATTTATGATAAAGTATGTGTACACATCTATTACAATTGTAAACATATAATTCTATTCAATTACATGTTCGTTTAAATGTAAATTGATCCCTTTAGCCTGTGCTGCTAATCAGGTCATATAAAACAACAAATAAGGACATAAAAGAAATAAATATATAAACTATAACTAACAAAGTCTATAACTAAATATGCGGCAGTACTCACAGTGGACTGCATGACCAAACTCATGAAACAAGTTCTCCATCATCTGTAGACAATAAAGGAGACACAAAAACAACCAAAAACATTAAATGTCAATTCATTCTTCTTTGTTATCAAAGAGTGCATGGAATCATTGGTAATATGGATGAAATGGCCATAAGTGCATGGAGAGAAGTACTGCCCATTGTGTTACATGTAAAGCATGGCACACATGATTGATTCCCTTGTTTGGTTCATGCCTTTGTCATGTGCCATTTTGATTTTTGTAACAGCCTCCTTATTCACCTACCACAGCGCCTCATTCAAAGACTACAGATCATCCAAAACTCAGCAGCTCGACTAGTCACTCGCACTAGAAAACATGATTCAATATCTCCTGTCTTACGCAATTTACATTGGTTACCAGTCCAGTTTCGAATCCAGTTCAAGATTTTGTTACTAGCTTTCGAATGTTTTCATGGACTAGCTCCTTCGTATTTGAATGATCTACTCACTGTATACAAACCAACAAGACAGCTCCGATCTTGCACACAGAATCTGTTTATCATACCTCCAATTCAAACAAAAACATATGGCGAACGTTCATTTGCTCATGCTGCATCAGTTTTATGGAATAACCTCCCAAACTCTCTTAGAAACATTGACACGATAGAGAAGTTTAAATCTGCACTTAAAACACACTTATTCAAAACATATCTAAGTAGCCTAACAAAGTAAATTCAGTTACCTATCTTTCAGTCATGTCTTTCCTTTTCTTTTTCTCTCTCTTCAAGCGCATAGGGACATACAGACGTAATGTGTTATGCGCTATACAAAAACTGTTCATTATTATTATTATTAGAAGGCATGTTAATCATATAACAAAGTATTTACTCACTCCATGTGTTAGCAGTGGAAGCGATCCTCCTCTTGAAGATCTAAAGGGGAACAGAGGAGAAAGATGAAGAAGGTAACTGCTCATGTAGTGTTTTGGCAGCAAACGGAAAATTGGCATGAACTGATTCAATATATAGTTTCTTTGTTTGATTGCTTTCATTTCTGCGTTCTGATAATACAATACAAATTATACATGTTTACACAAATATTACATAAATGAAACATCATGGACAATTTATGTTATATGATTAACATAATATAAAGGATATAAACAAGAATAGAGAATATAAAACTTTTCTTTATAAACCAAAGAGTTAAATCATAGAACACAGGAGACTGCCATCGTGAGCAGTTAGGCTGGAAATGGATGGCGGCCTCGAGTATAGCCATATAGTCCTGCCTTAAAAGATACGTGCATGAGATCATATGATACTCCATTCATGATTTCTGGAGAATTTCAGCATATAAATTTGAAACAAACGCAATGTAACAGTTACACTCTGCCTAGGCTAGGACCCATGCATCCCGATCACTCCCTGCGCAACGATCACAGTGCTTCTTACACTTGTCATATAAACCAAACTCTAACTGAATTTACACATATGCATGCCTTAAACCAAACTCTAACTGAATTTACACATATGCATGCCTTTTTGACTTTATGTCACTGATCAGAGATCAAAAATATTTTTTGCCTTTCATTGGTTTAAAGACATTGGTTAACATTGTTATGATTTAAAAAAATCTTGTTTCGTTACTTGAAAATGGGATAAACATAAGGGTTATAGTGTAAAAATACCATAAGGGTTATAGTGTAAAATTTCAAAGTATAATATCCACAGAAAGTATTTTTAAATATAAAAAATGTGAACCAATTTGAAAAATATACGAGGGTTGGTTGCACAGAATAGACATAAGGAGTGCGCATGCGCGTATGACTCACCTTACCGTACTGTGTGTATTGGCGTAACACGCGGCAGGATGCACAAAACAGCATTTTCAAATTCAAGCAAAGTGGTCCTCTTAGTGATTGTCTCGTGAGACGAAGGATAATAAAATCGCCGTTTGCGTCTAACTTACACTTTTTTATCCTAAATTACGGTTGGTTTAAGGGTTTTTGAGTACAAATACAAGTACTCATACACATGTTTCATCTTAGTTTGAGAATTTTTTAAATCAGCTGCTCACAAAGTCATCCTTTAATATTCAACTTGAGGAGGAAATAAAAACTTCACAGCATCTTGGTTTTGCTTTTGTCTTGCTACTGACCAACTGAAATCAAGGAAATCTGACAAATAGTTTTTGAAGGCCTACAAAAACTGTACCATAACCTTTAAAGCACATATTCAAGGCATCAGGCTCTTCACCCCGTTTTATAAAACTTGCTATCAATGACAAGGTGCAATAGCTGTTGTAAGCTACTGAAATCCTTGCATCTGATTGGCTGAGAGCAAATTTGTCCTAGAAATGTGGCAGTTGTTACTGATAACAAGTTTTATGAAACGGGGCCCTGGACTGAGCCATCAGGCTCTGGACTGAGAATGAAGGGAATAAGCTGCTATATAAAACTGCATCCAATAATATTCCTCTGATCATGCTACACAAACTTACGGTAGACTGCAGGCAAGTACGATCTTCGGCATCTGGTACGAGCCATCATCGAGTAACCTTCCGCCTCGTATCGTGAAATGGCAGTCCTGATGAGGCTTGCCCGGACGGTGGAAGAAGTCACAGTAGATGTACCCTAGCAACCCTTCCTTCCGATGCCTAACCTCCTACATCACAAGGTAATAAAAATAGAGGCTATAACATCATTTCATAATTGGAAATCAGGATGTGTGAAATTAGGACAGTGATAAAAAATTGACTGATAAGGACAGAAAGATGAGGAAATTCATAAGAAATGACAAATATTAAATGATCCAATTTTTTTTAATTATCTGAATGCACCCATTCAAGGTTGCCATTAGTTACTCCAAAGAAGAAATCAAAAACACCAAAAAAAAATTAGGAGGCTATTGATATTACCTCAATTTGATGGCAAATCAAGAAGAGAATTCCCATTTCTACAAGCAGCCAGAAAATGTGTAGTCCCATACATGCAAATGCATGGCAGTGCTTTTCAGTGCACTTAAAGGGCATTTCCAGCAAGTTGCCTGGTTCTATTTGAGGAGCCTCCACTGAGTAATATTGTCAGCCACACGATAAATCCTCCTAGCAGACAGCTTCACACTCTTTACTGTCCACCAGTCGGAGCCTTAGCTACACCAAACTTTGGCTAACCTGTTCCAGTGCAGGCTGCTGTTCCATCCACAAACCACACTTTGGCCAATATATCATCTGCCAAATGGGTCAGCAAAATGCATGTTGATGTAAAGTCAGCAGATGTGCACATATACGGAACTTATTCTCTACAGAGGTACACTATTTCCACTGCCCTTTTTTTTCCATTTCCCACTGAGTCAGGATAAATAATAAATATCATTACCAGTTTCAACACATCTGGTGACCAGACCTCTCCATGATCAGGTGGAACATTCTCCAGCTCTATGTTGTAGAGTTTGTCCATGAGAACCTGGAGACCTTCCATACACGCTCCCAGGGAGAAGTAGGGTGTGTAGTCTGAGGGACTGATGGCATATCTAAAATACAATATTCAATTCAAAACTGATAAACCAAGAGACACATGCAAACATATTATGTAGTGGCAGAAATATAATCATCATAAGTATTTTGTTGTTACAGAGAACCTCGCAATGCTTGTGCTTGCATTTTACTTATCCTGCATTAAAGTTATATGTACGCAAATATATACTACACTGAGAGCAGACGGGTGTGAATTCCTTCAATTTTAATAGAAGGAATGCCCTTCCACGTCCCAGCATAAGATATAGAAAGTTCAAACCATGATTCATTCATTACATTATCACGCAGACTTGTATCGATTGTTGACATCTGCAAATGTTGAAATCACGTCAAAATCAAGAGAATCTAATAAAAATATCACAAAAGATTAATACCCCCCAAAATTGTAATGACTACAAAACATACATTTCTATTTTTTAAATATAATTATTTTTTTAAAAAATGTCTTGATTTAAGAAAGTTTCGCCTACCTCTCACTCCTTGTCAACCCCATGTAGAATGGTGGGTCCCAGGCAAACATTTCCTGCAATTAACAAAAAGAAATGTCAGGGTTCTCCCACTCTTAAACAGGGGTAAACACAACTCTTCCATAGTAAACATTAGGTATAAGCTCCATCACAAGGACAATAAAGACAATTTCTGAAGGTGACAGAGCATAGTGATCACAATGTAAACAGAAACAAAAAGATTTCAAGGAAAACTAGAGTTTTAGGGCTCCATTTCAGCATTCATGGAGTAACTCCTTTAAAAATTGTAGTCACAAAATTTCCCCAACATGAAAAACACTTACAAAAGCAAATGTACATACATGTATAAGTCAACACAATCAGATGACTTAAACTAAGGAGTTGCAAAAATAAGTTTGTAGTTGTAACTTACTGAAGAGGATGGGTTGTGCTGAGTCTTCACCCTCCGCAGTTCATCAAGTTCTTTCTCTACCCTGCAATTTTGGAGACAACACAGAATAGCATAAATTGTAAATTTGGAACCAGCATGGTATTGACTCATTTCATACAGAGCTATTGCCCTTCTGATTCTAACACACCAAATGAGAAGTTGAACGAAGAAAAAAGTGGCAATGACAAAAAATAAAGGTAAAGAAGAAACGGCTCTATGAATACCATTCATTCTTTAAGTGACATATTCTCTTCTGTTTCAGTCATACATGTATTGTCAACATGATTAGCAGCAATGATAGAAGCTTTTCATGCAGCTGCCCTGATTATAAATTCTACAAGTAGAAAATAATGAAGCATGTTCCCCAATGAAAACAGAGTTGAAATTCCCCCAACCCACATAATAATACAAGGGTATGGTCATGTGCAATCATTCTTGCAGGTAAATTGTGACATTGACCTCATTAGACCTTTGACCTACATATGTGATCTTTGACCCCCCAAATAACATCAAGGTCCCTGTAAGCCATCTGCCATCCAAGTTAGGTTACAAATGGGGTTATAGTTCGAAAAATTACCAACCCCAGCAGGAACCTGCTGGTAAATTGTAACATTTGACCTCATTTGACCTTTGACCTACATATGTGACCTTTGACCCCCAAATAACATTGCGGTTCCTATAGAGCATCTACCATCCAAGTTTGGTTACAAATGGGCAAATGGTTGCAGAGTTATTCAAGTTTCATAAGCGTCACGGACGGACGGACGCCACAAAGGATTCCTTAGTCTCGCTCCACCTCGGTAACTCAACAAAAAATCATGAAAAAGGGGGCCCAATAAGCTCTAAATAATCCTCACAAACCTGTCAAAAAGCTTCTCCGATGTAGCCGTCAAGAAGGACATGACATTCTCTGGACTGCCTGCCATCGTGCCCCTCAACGCTCGGTGGGCCCAGGTTGGGAATTCGACAAGATTGGCAAGCTCATGACGCCCGGCTAGCAGTCGGTCCAGGATCTCGGACTGGTCCTTGTTGGGGTGTAGGTAGATCTTGTAGGATGCTTCCCTGACCTGGAGAATGATTGGAGGAGACAGTAAATGATAACTAAGATTGATTTGATTCCACAAAATATTTTCTAAAGGGGTGCAATCACCAAAAGATATGTTGCTCAGAATGTTTTACATTCCATGTTCCTAGAATACATTCAAAACAGCCTCTTAAAATATTACCGGTATTTCCCTTGGGAGAAATTGCAAGTTTACACGTGTATACGTAAATGAAGATACAAGCAACTTATAATAAGTGCATGGCATTCATGAGTAATGAAATGAACTCTAATCTGGGTTCCATGCGTATGATTTTTAAATTATACTTGCTTTTCCTCATTTGCCTTTACTGTTCAACCACAAAATGCCAATTAAAGTTTCATGAGGCTGGTTTTTACAGATACTATCTGGCACAATAGTTGATTATGCAATTTCAAAATGGTAGACAGTAATTCTGCTCCTGTTAAAGGGTGCCATCACCTACATTTTTTTAAAACTCTGTACAGGCAATCAGAAATATAAAGAATAACTTACTAGATCATTGGGACTATCGCTGTAGAGTGAGTTGATGGTAACATTGCTCCCATCTAGTGCGAAGCAATGTCTTATGTGTGGAGGGATTGTGTCTTTAGGTACGCTGTGACCCATCTGTGTGTTCTGAAGGAAATAGCTACCAAGCATCAACAGCTCCTCATTTAGGCTCACAAACTTTTTCCTCTGAAAAACAACAAGATAAATTGTTAAATTAAAAAAATATATAATTAAAAGGGTTTCAGAGAATTTTAAACAAATTAAGCAAAAAGGACGATGATAATAAGAATAATATTCTGGATTTTTATAGTGCCTAATACATCTCTGATGTCTCTAAACGGTTTACAGAAATATTATTATAAGCTACAGAAATCCTTGCATCTGATTGGCTGAGAGAAAATTTGTCAAATAAATGTGGCAGTTGTTACTGATAACAAGTTTTATGAAATGGAGCCCACATCCTGCTCTGCAGAATTCTACCCATAACAATTAGGAAGATACAATGTACCTTCTTTCTATAATTCTAAGAAAGCTGAGAAGATTTGTCTATTCTTGCAATGGAGATATGTGTAGGTAAACCCTAATAAATTAAACCCTAGACAAATTGACATTAATACACCGTACCAACTCTCTATTAGTTCATTTCAAAACTTTTGTTTAACCCATTCATGACAGAGGGTCCACATTTTGTGGTTTGGTCCAATAACTTTTGATGCAAAGCTCTAAAAATCATACCAAATACATCAGCAGAAAGAGCAATTTTCGTTGCATCAGTATTTGTTGTTTGATGCTGAAATTTTTAAAAAGGAAAATAATCATTAAAATCCTTAAATTGGCAATACAATGAAAATGTTAAAATTACTGTTTTTTCCTGTAAATTCGCAACTTTATGACTTCTCATACATTCTGTCAATTTATATTTATTTCAGATACATGACGTTTTAAAAGAAAAATGTAGCAATAAAATAAAAACGTTGGTGTTGCCAATTTGAAGAATAAAAGCTGATCAAATGAGGCTTTAACTAATTCCTGTCACGAATGGGTTAATTAAGTTCTCACAGTGCTTTCTTCCAGATGGATTCCACTCTGTTCAAAGTCAAACATGAAGAGCTGAGCAACCCTCTGGGACTCCTCATCCATGGATGACATCACAGCCCTGTCGTCTAGGAGACGCCGTAAAGACCTGTGCAGCTCCACGTTTGTGTTCAACCTAATTAGAAAAGTAGAAAATAAAGACTCCAATCAAAATTATTGTGATAATTATATATTTATTTTTTTCAAAGATCTATTTACTTGTTATCCAAGAATAAATATTTCACACTTATTGTGATAATACATGATTGTTTGTTTTTCTTTAAAGAAGATCTATTTGGTATCCAAGAATAAACATTTCATGATCAGCCTAGTTATTGTTCAAGCTGTATAAACAATCTTCTACTTTAAGAAAGGAGAGAAAAGTGTCCCATAACTATACACATACCAGTGGCAGTGGGCATGCCTGCATGTATATATTAAAGCAGTCTTCTGATTCGAAACCAATATATTTCACTACTTAGCAATGCCTGATGATAGATTTTTATTCAGCAATTATTGCAATACTTTATACGTTGATGGTCTCACATAAGTATCTCCGATTTTAACAAATATGCAAATTCAAGGGTTCTTTACAAGTTCACTTTCCCCCCCCCCCCCAAAGTCAAAATTTCTATGGAAATCTGCAAGTATGCATACCCCAGTACACAGATCTTATCCCAGATGACACCAAATTCCACTTACACTTCTACTGTAGCACTGACAGCCATACAGGCATTCTCTGCAGCCTTGCGAAATTTCTCATCAGGATGAGCAATCCTCACAAAATCTGACTGAGATTGGGAGAAGAGGGGTTAAAGATGCTGCGACATGATTTATAGATTTTGCTTCATGTAAATCTTGTGAAAATCCTACAGGGCAGTACCATGACAGTTTGTGAGTCTTGGCGAAGTTTTTTTGGGGGGAGGGGTGGGGGGGGGAGGGGTGGGGGGGGGGGGGGAAGGGTAGGCTCGCTCCTTTGCGTGTGTGCAATACGCGATGTGCACTTAAGTTCGGTGGAAGGGGACGGATACTTCGGCATTTGTTTGTGTGTTCACAACTAGACTGGTTCGTTTACATGAACATTCAAAATGTCATGGCTGCCCTGTGGGATTTTCACGAGCATTGTATGAAGCGCCATCTATAAATCAAGTCCGAGCAACTTAAATTGATAATTGCAATGTAGTCTCCACTGTGATGGAGTATAATGGTTAAGGAGTTTATGCTCTCTCTCTCTCGATGATGATGGTGATGAACAGATCAACATGCTTCCTAAATACCACAAAAATTGATACCCCGCCTATGCATTATATTTTTCTTACTTCAGCCAGTTTAAAACTTTACTATGCCTACTTCTGGGAGCAATGTCAATGGTTCTCTGTAGAAACACTCTACATTTCTGTGACTTGCTCACATTTTAAAATCACCTTTCTTCTCCTTCTCCCTGCCATTTCACCCGAGTTCTTCCCTCATGCTTTAACAAAATAAAGTCTGAATAGTTCTTAGCAAAAAGACTTTCACAGATTTCCTTCTTTATGCTACAACAAACTTTTTTCACCTCTCTTTGACAAATGGAAATGCAATGTTCTATAATCATCTAATTTTTATGGGATACTTCATTCAGCAATGAATTGTGTCCATTATAATTAAGAATGACTTTCCATCAGTTTCTTTGGACTAGAATATTAAAGGAAATGGACTTACTAGATCAGCTACTCTACACAGTGCATCTGAAAGCTTATCAAACAGCACTACAACCTCTGGGCATGGTTGGGAATGAACCACCTCATTCAAAAGTTCCTTGACCTCAGCCAAAGACTTCTCCTGTGCCTCCAGGAAACCTTCAGGTCGTGTCAGCTCTGGCATTCCAAAGAGACCCTGTAAGAGAGGAAATGGGAGCTTCAGAGCACGAGAAATTCCAAGGCCCTGTTGCATAAAATTTACCATCAATGGTAACTCTGCCATCAATGGTAACTACCATGGTAACATTGCTCAACAGCCACTCAAATTCAAGGTTTCCATGGAAGTTACCAATGATGGCAAAATTACCATCAATAGTAAGTTTTATGCAATGGGGCCCAGAACACCCTTTGTCTTGGGAACATGGTTTTCAAATAAATACTGAGTGAACTGGGACAACTGGAATTTAATTACTATTGTAACAGGTCAAAGAAAGTGAAGGAGGACCAAACTATCTCTATAAAGAATAGACTGAAGTTATTGATTGACTGAATTAGCATTATCAGCAAAATAAATCCCAATCCTCTGGACTAGAAGGAAAGCATTCACAAAAGAGTTTTAAACCATGTGGTGGTTTAAACTCCCTCCTGGATTTTTAAAGCGTATGTGCGCACAGAATGTGGCCTAATTATAAATTTTCTATATGTATGCGCATGGGCTATATGTGCTTATTTACAGTTATTTTAGTATGGTTAAGGAAGTTTAAACCTTACCAATTGCTTAAAGACATTGGTTAACATTGTTATGATTTAAAAAAATCTTGTTTTGTTACTTGAAAATGGGATAAACATAAGGGTTATAGTGTAAAAATACCAGTCTGAAAGTTTCAAAGTATAATATCCACAGGAAGTATTTTCAAATATCGAAAATGTGAACCAATGTTTGAAAACTATATGAGGGTCGGTTGCATAAGGAGTGCGCATGCACGTATGACTTACCTTACCATACTGTGTGTATTGGCGAATCACGCGGCGGGAGGCACATAACGGCCTTTTCAAATTCAAGCAAAGTGGTCCTCTTAGTGATTTTCTCGAGAGACGAAGGATAATAAAATCGCCGTTTGCGTCTAACTTACACTTTTTCATTCCAAATTATGGTTGGTTTCAGGGTTTTTGAGTACAAATACAAGTACTCATACACATGTTTCATCTTAGTTTGAGAATTTTTTAAATCAGCTACTCACAAAGTTAGCCAATGCCTTTAAACCTTCTTTGTGAATTCAGGCCAAAGTATGTCCTCATCCTTGTGATGTATTCCTTACATGTAAGAGAAGGAATCCTGAAGGAACCTTTCCCATTTTAGTATAGCCCCTAAGTTTACTCCTTCCTAAACATAGAAATTTGAGGATTCCATAGCTATTTTAAAGTGTAATGCGGTAACTTACCACATTTTTGCCAGACTTCTCCAGCTTCCGATTGGACTTGGCATTGAAAGCTGCCCCAAGAGGTGACCAAGTTGCTACTTTCCTCGTTTGTCTCCCTGGACCTGGATGGTGAAATCTTGAAGACACTAGCTGTCTCTTCATGCACCCAATGATGCTCCGTCTTAAAGAGGCCATTCTTGCAGATTTGATGTCAATATGTCTTACCTGACATAGTGTATTCTGTTCTGTAAGCAAAAAAAATCCCAACCATTTAAATAAACAATTCCATCACATACATTAAATGGATCTGCTCCACGTTTTTCTCATTTTTTCTAAACCCCATCTCTTTTTCTTTGCCTTCTCCTCTTCTGCAATTCTGTACTCTTTATCCTCCTCCTTTTTCTTTGAATTATCCATATTATTGCTTACTCTTCAGTATTGACTACCCCTTTCCCTTCTTTTCTTTGTCTTTTTGTCTTCTTAATTAAGACATCTTGACTTTTTGACTTGTCTTTGACCAGTTGACTATTTATCTCGACAGTTTTTCAATTCCTAAATTCAGCTCTAACTTTTTACTTGTTAGAATCTAAGGCCATATCGTGGTTTAGGAAACCACTTGTTCATTTGACGTACGCACTTGTGTACAAAGAGAATGGAGGTGGAAATAGGAAACCAATGCGTGTGACTGAATAAAGCGCTGCTGTACAGTCAAAAGTTTGACAAAGTGAACGGTGGTTTCCTATTTCACGATAATGCTGAATCTAACAATAATTTATAATTAGATCTTTGCACCTAAACTTCTTCCTCTTCCTCCTCATCTACTCCTCATCTACCCCTTTCTCTTTCTCGTTTGTCGTTACTCTCTCCCCCCCCCCCCCCCCCGATACAATACAGTCCCATTCGTAATTTCTCACGTTATTTCTTTGGGCGAAATATACTTAAAAACTATCTTTTGTCAAATGAACTTCATAGCTAAAACTGTAATAAAGTTATTCATGAAAATCTGATATTTATGTATTAAAAGAAAACTGAAAGAAAATATGAAAAGTAGGACAAAAGATGATATTTTCACAACTTACCGTTAGATTCGTTTAGCAACGCCAACACGCTCACAACTCACTCAAAATTTTTGCTCATGTAATTTCGGATATCGATAGCGTACCATAGAATGAATTTATGGCATGCCGTCGGAACAGGGAATATCATTGATGGGAATATCATTATGTTTTCTGTTTTTGTTTTTGTTTTTGTTTTTGTTTTTTTCCCAGGGCCTCTTTTTCGTCTCTCTCTCTCTCTCTCTCTCTCTCTCTCATTTTCATAAATCTGATTATTATCCTTTTATCTGTGGCATAGCTCTCAATCCCCCCTCTCTCACTCTCTTCTCATGCTTGTTCTTTAATTTCATATCTCATTCTTGGATTCTTCTCACTTCTCTCTGGTTTGAAGCTCCTCCTCCACATCTCTCTCTCTCTCTCTCTCTCTCTCTCTCTCTCTCTCTCTCTCTCTCTCTCTCGCTCTCTCCTCTCTCTCTCTCTCTCTCTCTCTCTCACCAGTGTAAAAAAAAAAAGGGGGCGGGGGCGGGTGGAGATAAATGATCCCTGATCGAATGTCAGTGAGGTGGAAAATAAGGTGTGGGTATGGGCATATAAATAACCATCCAATGGTCATTGTCATATTATTTTATCATTATTATCATCATTATTGTTATCATTATCATCATCATCATCATCACCATCAATCATCATCAATCACCATTATTATCACTAACATTATCATGATTACAATTATGGTTATTACCATTATCATCAACCCCATCATACTTAAGTATATTTGTCAACTTTTTATAGAACAAATGGGTATCATTGTAAGTTAAAATATCTCAAGTGTTATAAATCACTCATGATGACACATCTTCAGTCATATCCCCTGCATTTTTAATCATTTGAAACTTCTATCTGCATGAAAGAATTATTGAAAAGTAAATGAAAACAGGAGTGAAGCCGGCAGAGTTTATGATTACATGCATTTTCTTTTGATATCAATTTTCATGCAATAATCTCTAGCTCTCTCTTTCTTTGCAACTCTCCTTTTCTCCAACTAAATCCCATAATTTTACACGATATTGTTCCTCCCGATATCCATTTCCACTCAGAGTTAAAGGGATTGTGGGCATGACAAAAATCTTTTACAAGGAAATTTCTTCCCCCCAAACCCCCAAATCCCCCATTTTTTCTAACAGGGCCTACCTTGCTGAAATAGTCTCTAAGAAGCAACAGATTCTTTTGAAAATTGCACAAAAACACAATTTGGAGGCAACATTTTTCTGTATGCATTGGAAACATGCACAACTGCTTTAAGGAGGATAGTGAGCCACTCAATTTACCATCTCTCTCTCTCTCTCTCTCTCCCTCCCTCCCTCCCCCTCCCCCCCCCCCCTCTCTCTCTCTCTCTCTCTCTCTCTCTCTCCTCTCTCTCTCTCTCTCTCTCTCTCTCTCTCTCTCTCTCTCTCTCACTCCCTGTCTTTCTCATAACTACAATCACACATATCTTTTGGGTATCTAGATGAAAAAGCTTTCATGAAATTGTTTTTTTTTTCCAAAATGATTAATCATTTTATTGACTTCACATCTTCACAATGTGATCTCCATCATCAATTTATTTTTGTCATTTATCTGTTAACCAGCAACATCAATTTGAATTATTATTTTGTACTCATAAGATAGACAGGAAAATGATGATACACTGCATAATGCAAACACATAATCAGACAATATCAAAACCAAAATTTTCATACTTATTAAACTGCTGTGTTGTACAGTTGCACAAGGTACAAGCTTAGACATATATGGAAATCATACATTTTCCCACATGATCGAGTTTTCATAAGTGATTATTTTCAGATTCAATACTTGAATGCCGTTTCGCTGGGTTTATTTCCACTAACAAGCATTTGATAGTCAAGAACCGATGAAGAGAAAGAACAAAATATATATAAATAGTGACGACAAGAACATGCACAACATACATGTTCGATAACAATGAAAGAATATAGCCATAAAATGAAATACATGGCTTACAGTTAAATATAACATACACATGTATCATAAAATACAAACAAAAGAAGCTAAAGGGAACATAATATACACCATACACGTAATTCAGCCTCTGTGTCTATTTCCAATGCCAAAATTTTTTGACGAAACTTGCTTCATTATATTTATGCACGGGACTGCAAACAAATTCAATTTATCGTTAATGCTATTGATAATTTCATTCCAATAGCATAAACTATGCTGCAGTTCTGGAAATCAGACATGTGATTTAAAATGGCTTAGATGCTTTATCATATTCATGGCTGGCTCAAAATAATGCACAAAAGTGATTAAAATAACCAAAGGTATGCAAATTACATCAGAGACATATTTTCCACACATTTTAAATTTTTTTTCACAAATTCTGAAGCTATCATTCTAAAAATTACTGTGTGCCATATTGTCAAAATACCCTGCCATAGATTGTTGTATAGCCATTTAAGGCAGAAAAGGAAAAGTTCTCAAAGTTTGAGTTAAGTAGGAAAGACCCTCCTCATTTCTTACACAAGAGGGTTATAGAAAAATCTACAAAAACTTGTACAAAATATTATATAAAAATGGGAAAAGGCACTACTAAACACTGTACATAACATGATCTGAGTATAAATAGGATGATATAATACAAAATGGTGTATATAAAACATGTATAAAACAGTCAATGACATATGAAAAACATAATAAAAAACTTTACTGATGCAAATACAGAGAAACATGGAAAAGTAGACTAAATATTCAATCAGTGTAATTGCACTTCAATCTTTCTCACTTCAAAAGAGGCAGGTTTTGTCTACCCAATCTCAAATGAAGCAGTATTATTACTACAGCTATCACAAATATTTTGTTATTAAAGGCCACAAAAAAGCAAATGCATGAAAAGTTATGAAAGAAATATTACAGGAAATGACTTGCAATGTCTTCGGGCAATATAATGACAAATACATAATAATATAATAATCATTTTGTTTACCCAGGGAAGCCTCATCAGCATAATTGCTGTTCTTCCTGAGGGCCCTGCAATTATCAATACCCCAGCAATTGCCAGGTACCCATTTACACCTGGGTGGAGAGTGGCAAATGTGGATTAACATCTTGCCAAAAGCGTTAGTGACAGGCTGGGATTTGAACCCTCGACCCCTGGATCGAGAGTCAAGTGTATGAAACCACTATACCATGGCACATCGATGACAATAAGAGGAAAACAAAAGCATTGCGAAGGATAAAGACAAAACTAAAGTGAGAGGAAACTAGTAGAAAATAATATGATGGAAAATGGTGGAAATGGAAGGAAAGGCCTTTTAAATGTAAAAATTGAGTTAAAAACAAATCATATCGGAAGAACAAAAAAAATTTCCTAAGTTGAAGGAATGTGTGTCTCACAATGTATGTATTATGACTAAATTACTGAAATAAAGAGGTTTTTTTTTTCTTTTTTTTCAGGAGTTTCTGCATTTATTGTCAAATCAAATAAATTTACAAACAATAGTAATAAATATACAACATAATTGATCAAATTACAAATGTGACAGTTAAATAACAAATGACAACAGAATAAAGGCATGATTATATGTAGAAATGAACAAGTAGAAAAAAAAAACAAGAATGCAGGGGCCAGCTACCTTAAGCAAAATGCTTGAATGAATAGCAGTTGTTTATGTAAAGAAAAAAAAGAGAGAAAATGATAGAATTACAGATTTCAACCAAAGTGAGATGATAATTTTACCTTCTTCAGCAATATCACTTCATCGAAATATATACAAACAGTTTCTATAACATCTTTATCAGCTGTAACAACCATTCAGAATTCTTCTCACACTTCAAATCTTCTCCTGGCAGTTTTCACACACACATATAACAACTTTCTACTCCATATCATTTAAATAAATACCAATATATATCCATTTTCATCCTTATCATGTCATATCACTCTCATTAATTGCACTTTTCTGATTCAATCCTTTCGAACATGTCTGTTCATTTCAGCTGTCTATTGTGCTTGCATACGATTTCTCTTCTGGCATTTCATCAATGCTGTATGTGAGTCTTTGCTCCATCCATCTTCTTTCTGTATACATTTACCTTTCTTTCTAGCTATACTTTTAGTATTTCAATCTATGTTCCACATATATTTCTCATCACATATTAGTTGTTATATAAAGTTATATAAGGCTGTTATAGTATCCAAGTTGACTTGGCCTAAAATAATAATGAATTCCAAAAGTTATTCACTTTCATTAAAAAAAAATGAAAAAGCAAACATAAATCAAACTGCAACATAATAATTAAAAATACCAATAAAGATTAAGGAAATGTTTTCCTGTTAGACAAAGTGATGACCAACAAACCAATTGCAGCATTTATCCATTCCGTATTTTTTTCCAGAAAAGGGAGTGAAAACATAACAAATCAATGGCAGCATATTTGCTCTCAGCCAATCAGATGCGAGGATTTTCAGTAGCTTATAACAGTTGTCAGTGAAAATCGCTGACAAGACTCTTCATGAAATGCTCCCCAGGTCAGCTAAGGGTATTAACATGCAACTGTTTCCACAAGAATAATGACTTTATAATCAGCTTGATATACTAGTTCCAGGTAAATAGATTGTCAAATTGTTTGTCTATTGCATTTATACTACTATGTCTCTACTTCAGCTGGATCATACAGCACATACATTCATTTGATCAAGCAAGGTGCTTTAAAGTACATGTGTTGTCAAATTTTACTATACAATTCCATATTTACAAATTATCTTTTAATTTTCTGGCACTCCATTTGATAGTATGGGGCCTCTTCTTCACTTGCTGATACAGTATTTTTGAAGGGTAGTGGCAGTGTTGAGGGTTTGTGTACATGATTTTCATATGTACTGTGAAACTGAAGAATACCCATATAGATTAATGTTGGAGACTTGACTGTCATCCTGCAGTATTGAATAGAATGTTTATACTGACAGAGATTAACCATAGTCATCATGGTCATTCCTGCCAAGAACAATACCCTGGTGATATCCAACTTCCATGAATTCCACAAATAATGCTCCATGTAAGTCTACTTTCCCATTAGTAAGCACAATAAATACCTTGTAAATCAAGAAGGTATAACATACTTTATAAATATGTAAAAAAACTCATTTCCTCTCTGTTGAGATGCATTGTTCATAAGATGCTATGGTCGACAAGTAGTGCACTTGGCAACGTTCATAAATAAGGTGCCGTTGGCTGGCTATTAAATAGGTATCCGCTTTGACCAGCCACTGGCATCTGGACGTTCGCTCCCATGGGAGTGGTGGTCAACGTTAGATGAATGTTTGTAACAGGTTGGTGAGGATGGTGAGGGGGATGGTGAGGGTAGTGGATGGAGGCAGAGGGGGTGAAAGGGGGTGGGGATGGAGGACGGTCAGGCACGAAAGGGGGAGGAGGCGACCGCGGGATCGGGTCATTACTCGGCAAGAATGATGCAGACGATGATGATGATAATGATGCCTGCTGTGCAGCAAGTACTTGTCGCTCTTCTTCTTCTTGTTTTTTAAGTTTTTCTTGTTGCTGCTGTTGTAACTGTGGTGGTGTCAGTGGTGCAGGACATTTCTTGTTTGATCTCCATTTTTTAGCAGGAGTCTTTGTTGCATTCTCACTCTTTGGCGATGTGCTAGTGTCTGTAGAAGTACTTGGAGAGGCACTTGCTGAAGCTCCTGCACCTGATGATGAACCTGATGTGGCAATCTCACGAGATGATCTTTGACTTTCTTCCTGATTACCTGACACATGTGACACTGTTCTCGGAGAGCTTGCAGCTGGTGTACTTAAAGATGCATTTGTTCCTGAGGAACTTGCTGGTGATGCTCCTGAAGATGCCTGTGACCTTGATGGACTTGCAGTTGGTGTTCCTGAGACTGCATTTGTCCTTGAGGCACTTGCAGATGCCACTGACGAAGCTGCTTGTGTCCTTGAAGGAATTGCAGTTGGGGTTCCTGAAGATCTCTGTGAATCAGGCCTCCTCTGAGGACTGGGAGCTGGTCTTGATTCACCAGTTGCTGACCTTGGTCTATCAGTTCTCTTTTCCCGAAGTATATTCTCTGTTGATCGTGATACCCTCATGACCTGCCTACTATCCATCGACCTTGGACGCTCTGCAGAAGATGATTGTCTTAGACCATTTCCCGACAACCTGTTTTCCCTTGACTGCTTATGCAATGAAGCACTGTTACTTTTTGGTCTCACAACAATGACTGAAGTCGAGCTGGAAGGACGGGAATCATCAGAGTTTGAACTTGCCTGCGCAGTGGGTATATCAGGGGCTCGTCTCTTCTTTCTTTTAGGAAGGGTCGAGGACTTCTCTGATGTTGTCGTAGCAGCAGCAGGGGAAGAACCAACAACTGTGTTACTTGAGGAGCGGACCAAGGAGTTCCTGGGTGCTGGAACGGGAACATCAAGGCTAGGTGAGCCACCAGAAGGTGTAGAAGATGATGATGACGACGATGAGGACTTGACGAAACCATCCTGACGACTTCTTTGGGGTAGCATTGGAGATGTTACTGTTGTGGATATTGATATACTTGGTGGTTTGACCTGTTGGGAATGGAGAAAATGAAAACAAATAGATTTTAAAGAAGAGCAGAAATCAAATATTAATATTTCTGGGCTCCGGCACGCAAAGATTTCCAATCAATCTCAAACTTGAAGCAACTATTTCGATTGGTCCAGGCCAGGCCAGCTTTTTCCACAAGAAGTGCATGAAACAATGATCTTGATTGACCAATTGGTCACTAATCTTTTCTACTGGGCCCTGGAGACATAACATACTACCAATGACATGAAAATTTACAGTTTGCCAGATGACTAAATCAAGTTGGCAGCCCTCATAGAGTTTGAAAAACAAGAAGAACACAGGATTTTAAATTATGCTCATTGCTCTACAATACTTGGAACTTTATTAGACATAAAACATACAAACGTGTTACGATAATATCATACCACTTCATAATATCATTATCTCTTATCAATAAATCACCATAAAAATATGTGGGAGTAGAAATTGTGTACTAATCACTGTGAGCTTCAAGCTTTATCATGACTGGGATCTACCAGTGGGGGTCTACTTCTACAGTTACTGCAATGGAATTTTCCTCCAACTTTGCATAAAGATTTCAGAATGTTCACAGTGTGCAGGATTTTTCAAATGCAAATGACTTGGATATAACTTCCCAAGCACAAAATCTTACATTCGGGGAAATAAGAAAGAACTTACAGCTTTTCTGTAGGAATATGTTGTGACGGCAGCAATGATGCCAAAGAAACAGCAGATGACACAGAAACAGACAGAAGTCCATAGCAGTATAAGGTATTCTCCAGAAACATGGTCACAGGAGTCCACACCCGCATACAAACTAGGTGCTTCAAACAAACTACAAAGGTATGAAGGAAAAAGAGGAAACAAATTATGATTATTATATCAGTTACATTAGGAATCAACCAGTTGAGCAATCGACAAACCTTCCTGAAAGCTCACAAATGTCCTTTGTCTCCGGATGATCTTTCTTTGGAAGTTTTTTTTCACAATAATTCAAGTGTCATTGACACAGATATAGTGGTTATCTTGAGATTTACATGCAAGGATAATTCAGTTCTGTGTAGTACACTGTACTTGCCAAACTTGTCCTGTTCAGATTAAGCAGTGTCTCCTCCCCCCCCCCCCCTCGCCAAACCCAAATTACATCAATTCCACAGATTTATCATGATAACTACATAGTTTCTGGAATACATGAAAAATGTACAGATTGAAGGCAAAGAGAACCAAATATCAGAAATTCAATTCAGTTCTCCATAACAAGTTTCCTATTAGTGAGTCACTAATAATTATGAGTCAACATTAATATCGGAAATCATGTATCAAGACACATTTTCTCAGAGACAATTTTAGATTCATATGAAATGAATCTGTGATGGTATTAAAGTGTAGGATAAATTTCTCCTTACAGTGTATATTTCTTCTTAAACAGCAAATCACTGAAGATCTGTTTTTAAAAAAATCTTTCTGCTTTTTATAATACTCAAGGCAATTTGATGTGAACTTTAGCTCTTAACCCTTAAGCCTGCCCATTAAAGCTCTTTTATCCAAACCTTGTTAGACAAGATTTCAATCATATTACTTTTTTTTTTACTTATTGTTCAGTTTCATATGATCCTATTTTATCATACATGTATGTATGTATGTATGTATAAATTCTTAATTCAGGATCTCATTTTGCAATTCATGAAGAAAGACAAATAATTCTCATTCCAAATTATTTTAGATAAAATATCATTTTTGTTGTTGTTGTTTGCAGGGGGGGGGGGGGGTAAAAACCTAGATGAGATTGAAATAACTAAACATCCTCAAAATCAAAAGAACAGTCTTGACTTTCAGACTCCAATATTTCTTACCTAACTGCTCGAAAGTAGCATGGACTAAATCTCTCTTTGGTCAGGTAGCAGCAATAGCAGCTCTTTGGAAAGCTAAGCTGAACAGCCTCACAGGAAAGCTCTGCAGTACAATTGGCAACACCCGAGCTGGAGTAGGAGCACCGACTAAAATCAACATTCTAGGGCAAGAGAGAGGAGAGAAGATATGATTAGAATGTCATATCATATCACTCTAAGGGAATGAAAGAACTAGTAATCAATGAGTTAAGTACCAATAAGCCTAAAATCATCAGTTTTCATTTCAAAGTATGGGCCTAAATTCCAAATGAAGTATGTTTCACATTTCATAAGCAATATAAATCCATCAGTAACATATTGAATATTTCTTTTTGGACAAAGTAAAAAGTGTATATTTTCCACGGAGAGCCAGATGGACATCAGAATTAACTTTTTAAAAATTGAAGTTGACTGTAGTCAGGATTCAGTAAAAATAAGTTAAAATTTGTCAATAGTTTGAAAATTACAAGATGGTTAATATCATATCATCTTCAGGGTGTCACTCAGATCAGACATTCAGGGGCAAATTGATTAACTCGTTGAACACTAAAGCGTGCGATAATTCAGGCAAGGGTCAATGGAAATGCTTGTTATACTGAAATCAAACCATGCTCAATGGGTTGCAAGGTTTGGAGATCTACAAATTTAACCCATTCGTGACAGAGGTCCACATTTTGTGGTTTGGCCTAATATCTTTTGATGCAAAGCCCTAAAAATCATACCAAATACATGAGCAGAAAGAGCAAAACATTTTCCACAAACTGTGCCCATTTTGGTTGCGTCGATATTCGTTGTTTGATGCTGAAAATTTTTTTAAAGGAAAATAAGCATTAAAATCCTTAAATTGGCAATGTGATAGAAAGTTTAAAATGACCGTTTTCCCCTGCAAATTTGCAACTTTTTGACTTCTCGTCATAATTTCTGTCAATTTATATTCATTTCAGATACATGACATTTCATAAGAAAAATGTCGCAATAAAATAAAAATGTTGGTGTTGCCAATTTGAAGAATAAAAGCTGATCAAATTAGGCTTTAAATAATTCCTGTCATGAATGGGTTAAGCTACAAGCAAATCTTGAAAAAATAAGATGATTTACATGTATCAATGATGCTACAACACTCTCCAGGAAGGCTCCTATAAGAGCCATGAAGATGCCTAAGATCTGAAGCATGACACCCATCGCGAGCATTTTCTGGCGACCAAACGGGAACAAGATGCCTTCCAGCGAGACTAGGGCTCCTATAAGAAGCTGTATTGATAAGAGGAGAAGGAGGAGATAGAGGACAGTACAAGATGGGCAGAGAGAGAGAGAGAAAGAGGGAGAGTAGGAGAAAAAAGAGAGATAGAGAGAGAGAGGAAAGAGGGCAGAAGAAAGGAGAAATAGGAAGAAAGAGGGACAGAGGAGGTGATTGAGACAAAATGAGAGGAGAGATGAGGAAACAGAAGAGAGATTAAGAAGGGAGAGAGAGAGAGAGAGAGAGAATAGAAGAGAAAATGAAAGAGAAGACAAAATATTAAAAGTATCTTCAAAGTTGGAGTAATTATATTTTACAAAGAAAGTAATGATGTGAATATATACTAGCCTCATTCGTATGAAAAAACAACAAAAAACAAACAAACATGGAAAATATGTGACAGTCAAACAAGGGAGATGTGCAGCACAAAACTACCAAACACAACACTTGTCTCATCGTCACTGCAATCTTGTAATATGTGTAGTGGTATACCTGAAATATTTTGTGATGTCATACCATATTACAATATACATAGAGATAGAGAGACTACAACACAAAATATATATCATAGAGATAGAAAGAGAAAGATATGCAAGAAGAGAAATTATAATCATATGAAGAAGAAAGAGAAAGCTGAAGAAAATATCTATAAAGAGAAAAATAAATAAATATATTACACTTCAAAAAAAAGAGAAGATACATCTAAACCTTTTCAAGTTCAAAGATCTTTGTTTTGCTATTTTGAATTAATCCTTTAATTCCTAATCATCATTCCTGAATGTCCATGTGCAATCATTTTGTACTATCTTGCGGTACAATCATCATCCACACATGACCAAACATCCATTTTTGGCAAGGGCAACATCTGCAACAAGAAATCCTGATTTGGCCAAGCGGTCTCTTAATTCTCAGCAAAAATGGGAAGGATGAAGTATCATGCTGGTTGCCATGGCAACTAATCAGACAAATACATCCTGTGCGGGGATGAGTGTATGATGTTCTAAATACATTCTTGCCTTGCGGGAAGGATCTGCGCCAAAGAAAATACACCGCTGGAACATCAATGACGACCAATTTCCCAAGTCCAGGAACCGCAAAATATTAGGGTAAATCCCTTGTGGAAAGAACTTTATTTGCTTATTCACTTTTATGTTGATAATGAATTTCATTCTGGAATGCAACTAAATTCTTTTCTCAATTGGAAAAGAAAAGTTAACCCATTGAGAAATTGAAGTAATTTCTATTTGATTGGAATAATTTGACACAGATTTAAATTTCTAAATTCCCCAAACTGACAATTTGTATGTACCCTAAACAACTTTGAGAGTTATATCCTAAATATATTACTTCCCTAATATCGAAAGTTCAATTTTCTTCAATATAAGAAAGAAATAAAATTAACTTAATTCAATTCACTTAAATGTCTAAATGGATTCTGAATTTGCAGAATGCCATATCTTAGCATGCATCAGGGGCCAAATGTCTTAGACATGGGGTACAATATTTAGCCAAAAGAGGAAACTGAATACTGAATTTGGCTCTTGTATTTGATCTACATGTAAACCAAAAATTGAGTAAAATACTTGTATTTCTGACTTAAGAATGCAACTGAACACTGGCCCAGGTCCCTAGTTTGCGGATAATGACACAAACGCTTGCAAGCAATAGCACATTGATACAGTCTGAATTTAAAGACCACAGACATTGCATTAAAAATCTGACACAGCCAGAGACTGACAAAATTGGGCTTTTTCCAAGGTTTAATGGAATTATTTTGGACAAATAGTCTGAACTAAAAGAATAAAGACACTGCAATCCTATTTGACACAGCTGGAGACACAAAAAAGTTAGCTATATAGGCTGCTTTAAGAAATTAAAGCTCATTTGTAGATTTGTGATAACATTTAAGAGAACAATTGGCACAAAACTGATTAAAGATAGTCTCATATTGTCCTCCTGAGATAAAAAGACAGATGAGTTAGATCATGTGAAACTCCACGCATGATTTCTGGTACATTTTCTGAAATGAATGCAATATGGTGGCTTTAAAATGCCCTACACTAGGACCCCTGCACACTAACCACTCAGCCCAGGGCGATCACAGCATTTCGTTACACTTGCCCCATAAACAGATTTCTCATGAAGTTAGTTTTACACATATGGAGGCACCATGTGATTTTATGTCACTGACCAGACATTAAAAAAAAATGTTCACCTTTCAATTGTGTTATATTCAGTTTGAGGAGAAAAAAAAAACTTCACAGCATCTAAGTTTTGCTTGAATCTTGCTACTGACTAGCTAAAGGCACAGAAATCTGATGAATAGTTTTCAAGGGCCAACCAACATTCGTGACAGGAATTATTTAAAGCCTAATTTGATCAGCTTTTATTCTTCAAATTGGCAACAAACACCAACATTTTTCGTTTATTGTTAGATTCTTCTTCTTCTTAAAACATCATGTACCGTATCTGAAATAAATATAAATTGAGAGAAAGTATGATGAGAAGTCAAAAAGTTGCCAATTTGCAGGGAAACGGTGATTTTAAACTTTCCATCACATTGGTACTTTAAGGATTTTAATGCTAATTTTCCTTTAAAAAATTTCAGCATCAAAACAACAAATATTGACAAAACCCAAATGGACACAGTATGTGTAGAAATTTTTGCTCTTTCTGCTCATGTATTTGGTATGATTTTTAGGGCTCTATATCAAAAGTTATTGGATCAAACCACATAATGTGGACCCTCTGTCACGAATGGGTTAAAGTAGAATCTGTGCCAGAAACCTAGACCTAGCCAATTCCAGGGTCTGAATCCAGTATCCTTGCCTCATATCCCTTCTGCAGCACTTTATTCTTATACTGATTATCTGATCTGCCCTAATTCAACTAAATCAATATTCTAATCTATTGGCTGTACTTTTTAGCTTCGATATCCCCCAGACACTTCTAACTGTAGCCTGTGTTATAATACAGGGATCATCCATGAATGATATGGCTTACTTCGAAACATCAGGTGATCACATTCATGTCTCGTCCTAGTTCACCCGACACATATGAAAAAGCTAAAGCAAATCTACAAATACTCACTTCTGGACCCTGAGACTTCGGAGACAGAGGGGTGTATTTCATGAACATATACACCCTATCTTTGGGGTATATTTAAGGATTTTATTCACAAAATGTTGTGTAATGTGACAGTATGATCATCTGATGCTTCAAAATAAGCCAATGATACACTATCTAAATCTTTTCGCACCCTTAAACTTGAAATGTTTACAAAGGCCATTTTGAAGGAAATATACAAACAATGTCAATACTGTAATTACTTGAAGAAACAGGAAATTTTGCATCTTTCCATTCAGAAAAAGGCATGTGGAAAGTCCCCTTTTACAAACTGATAATTCACAATTTTCTGTCAGAGATCCATGTAATTGATTTTACTTTTGCATCATAATTCAAAGTTCACAAAAACTTCTTAAAACCAAATCTCTGAGCACTTTGCACCTGCAATCTAAATCAGTACAATTTTGCTGCAAATGGCATATTTAAACATGACCAACTGCACCTATGTATATCTGTTCTATTAAAAAATACATGTTGAATGGATGGCATTGCATTCATAGTTTTATCTGTAGAGTCTACAGAATAACAATGCTAACTGTTAAATTGCCAGTGACAATACCCATGAGAAAAGCTGTACTTTTTCATAAAAGATCTTTTATCCAAATATCTCTTTTAAGCACAAAAGTACTAAATATGAAATATATATCTTCCTGATGTGTTACTTAGCAACCCTTTACACTTTTCCTTTTAAAGGATACCCAAGGCGACACAAACAGGATAAGAGAAATTTATCTTCCATCTCAACAGAATTATACTCGCAGTGATTTATTCATTTCACACTGAACAATCAGTACTAACAGAAAATAAAACTTCAACTAATAGGGAATAAAACAATTTACAAGGTGGGGCAAAAGTAAATATGATTTATTGACTGACTGATTTGATATTAGACTCGGTTTGACACTGAAAAGTTTATTTGTAATGGACAAGAAATATAAATTAAACTTTCATATATGATTTCAAGAGATTTCAAAGTGGGACAAAAGCAAAAGTGATTTAAGGATGGCTTGATTTAATCTTGTATACTGTTGGACAAATTCCGATGAAATATTTCTTTCTTTCAATTACAAGATTAGTATATATCTATGTTATCTACTCAGTTCTGCAGTTCCTTGTGTTTTCATCCATGCCCAATGATATCTGCACTTGAGATACTTACTTTCACTAATGGTAATTCAAATATAACCCTTATATTGTTAAAAGAGCATGTCACTGAAAGCAAAAAGACCTATTATTATGCAAACTGAAACTAGGGTCTATGAGCTAGCTACAGTTGTACCTCTGAATGTTATTTCTTGACACAAAACCTGAACAATTTTAAGCTTGAGAATCAGCCCAGGAAATATGGCAGGAAAGGTGATAAGTTTACAGTGCAGATATCTCGAGATCTCCAGTAAAAACCAGACCGAGAGTCGACATTCTCAACCATCAAATAGTACAATCCAATCTCTAAAAAGCACAAAAACATGTTTTGTTAATATCCCTTACATATTTCTTTTCCTCCTGACCCATAAAATAATCAGAAATAGCAGTTAATAAAACCCATTTTCCTTGGAGCACAAAGTCAACATATTTTGAAATCAATATCACTATCTCTTAAGTCTTTACAGATTCCTACATCTTCCATACATGTATGTTCACTAAGCATTCATTCTATAAAAATATCAGCTATTCATCTTGTCTTGGCAAGCATATGAATGTGTGAGCTACAAAAGAGCAGGATGGTGGCTGTTTGTTTCTCTTTTTTTTTCTTTCTTTGGAATTTATGTTTTGGCTCTTGGTCCAGTACAACGTTCCCTTCTAATTCTTTAGATCCAAGATTTCTTTGCACATCTCCAGTGTATATCAGGATGTTCAGACGCAAAAAATTTATACCAAAATGGTATAGCTATACCAAAACGGTATAGCTATATGATGAATTTATACGTCTGAACAATGAATAACGAAACGACGTATAACGATACGACGGTCAGAGCATCGTTTCAAACTAGAACTCGACAACGAATCACCATTACATGTACGTCTGAACGTAAGGCGACCATAGAATGGTAAAACTGAACATGGGGTATGTTGCTTTCTCTGGTATACATTTAAATAATTCTTAATGTCACTCAATATCAATTACAAAATCCTGCAGAAATACTTTAAATATATTTGTATTTGAAGTGATTATTGGTCATATAGTTTACATTCAAAGAAGGTGTTATATTTTCTTAATCTTTTTTTGTCTATAATTGCTATTTGACACTAAGCTAAAGATGAACACAACAACTCACTAACATGCCAATAAATATGCAGAAAAAAAACCCTACAAAAACAGCTGTACAACTTGCTCAAGCTTCCTCTAAAAAGCCAAAGTGAAGCAGGTTTGGTGATTTAAAGTGCATCCCTAATCCCTCTAACCCCTCCTTATCCCTAGACTTTGGATTAAGTGATTCACTATGAGCCAACAAGCAAGATATCTATGCCAATTGAAGACGTCACTAAAACCACATGTTGATGATCACAGCCAGAAGGGCTTAAAGTCTATGTGAATAGCTAATAGTCAATGACCTTCTGGCCCTAAACTGAGGATACAAGTGATGACAGTCAAATAGCATCCTGGACATGTTTGAGAGAAGATCACGATCATGCTTCTCGGTTTACCAGTTGAGTCTGTCATTGAAGGAGGTTCTGTTGGTGTATGATGGGCTTAACCCATCTCAACCAAAGCTGAGATGGGTTCTGTTCATACGGGAGAAACGTGATGGGATACAATGCGATGGATCCATTATCTTTGAATTATACATCTATTTGTGCTGTGCACCCTTTTCCACATTTAAATGAAATGGCAAGTTTTTACTGCAGAGAAATGGAGAAATATGCTTTGTGTCACCCCCCCCCCCCCCCCCCCCCCCCGACTGGCTACCTTCTGTGCAGGACTGAAATACAGTAACCAAGGGTAATAACAATAATAAAATTGAAAGGATTCATGTGCTGATATACTGAGAAATACAATTCAAAAATATTATGATGATTGTTATACAACTATAGATCAACTTGACCCTTATTCAAAATGTTGCTATCAAAAAGCAGTGTATGTTACAAGCCAGTGAGATATTTCACAAAGTCTGCAAAGAATAGATTTCTAGGCATGCAATTACCATAGTCATTGTGTAATGTGATGCAAACTATACCATTTTCTTTGTGTGAAAGAGGGTGGGGCATGTACAAGAGTAGGTCTCTACAGTACAGAAGCTGGCCGCCTATGACGTAGGGATGACTGGCAGAAAGAAACAAGGTTTATGCTTAGTCCGGGGCTATCCTTTCTAAAAGGAGATCCTCGTGGACTCACAGCAAGAATCAGATCAAATGGAATCATATTACAGGGGCCACATTAGCCTTAATAGCCTCATTTGTTCGATAAGAATAAGAGAAAGCATAAAAGAGAGAGGGGCAAGAGGGTACTGATAAAATAAAGGGAAGTATGGAGGGGAGAGAGATGGTGAGAGAGAAACAAAAGGAAGATGAATAAAATGTGAAAAAGAAAACAGAGACAGAGAGAGAGAGAGAGAGAGAGAGAGGGAAGAGAGAAAGAAAGAGGAGAGAGAGATGGTGAGAGAGAAACAAAAGGAAGATAAATTCAATGTCAAAGGGAGAGAAACAGAGAGGAGAGAAGAGAGAAAGAAAGAGAAGAAATGGAGAGAGAGATGGTGAGAGAGACAGAGAGACAAACTGAATCACCCATACGCCTAATTTTGAACTTTTTTTCACTTGGATATTCTGAAGTTCATTGGTATCGTAGTTTGGTCCAGCCATGGGGGGGGGGGGGGGGGGGGGGGCGAGGGAGGGGAGAGAACACAGGACTCACTAGGATAGTACTACATCTAAAAAAATAAAGTTGAACAGTAATGAACTGTTCAGAAAGGTCTCCCCAAATCAATTAATATTTCAAAATATCTATAGAAAACTTTCACACCTGTGGGTAACTCAAAGTCTCGTCTACCAAATGACAACAAATTTTGTCAATTTTTTCAAGCTTGAGTGAGCAAACTACACTTTTGTGAAATGATGCACAATCAGGACATGACAAAAAAGCAGTGATATTTTCTCTTGCAGGTATCATTAAAGTTGGAAATCCTCACAAGTCAACACTTCAAAAATGTCTCTCCAAATAAGCATTTTAATATGAATATGTTATCAAAATTTTAATACTAAAAGATAGCTTAGGTTCTCTCCTAAAAAAAATCACAATGTGGGGGGGGGGGGGGGGGGGGGGTCCCTTCTGTTTTCTGTCAATGCTTTCCTTCAGAAAATATCATAATAAAGTTTCTATTTCCCTTTGAATATGTCACAAACTTTCTATTTCCACCCTCTGTTTCTAAATATTCTTTGTCTCCCTTGCTACTTCATGCTGGCTTTAAATCTGTACATATGTCATAAAAAGTAGGACTGTTTTGACAACGCTTTCCTGTCTGTGCTTTGTTAGGGAAGTCCACACATTTGTACACCTGTGTTACGGAAGGAAGTTCACCTATCTGTATGTCCTTTTCATTGGTTAACCTACCCTTGGACTCGGGTGAGATAAGTATTGAATGCAAGGGTATGGCATCATAGCCTGTTTCATGGACAGACACATAAAATATCAATTGATTCCAATAATGTACATGTAACTATATATTTAACTCACATTGTCCACCTTGCATAAAAAGATACATGTGTGAGATATTCCATTCATGATTTTCTATGATTTTCCATGAATTTTTCAATGTAAATACTTAAAATTAACAAAATGTAACGGTTACATTAGTCTAATGCTAGGACCCCTGCATCCCGACCGCTCCCCACACAACAATTACAGGGCTTCATACAGTGCATCTAAAAGTGTAGCAATAAAAAAAAAACATAATGGTGTTGCCAATTTCAAGAACAGTTGATCAAATAATGATGTCATGAATGAGTTAACTACATAATATTGTTGGCCTAGTCAAATCAGAAATGTCCTGAGTAACACATATGGTAAGACAAAATAGCTTAAACTTGCTCACTATTTCAAATTCACTCAATTCCTTCAAACATTATATAATAATCACAAAATCTATCAAGAATAAATGTTTATCATAATCTTTAAAGGAGAATGCAACCCAGACATCAGTGTACTTCCATTGAATGAGGAAGAACAAGAAGAGTAAACAGTAAAAGTTTGAGGAAAATCGGACAATGTGTTCAAGAGTTACAAACTTCGGAAGTTTAAGTAAATCATTATTATAGGAATCCTTGAATTGGCAACTTTGCCAGCATCTGTGATGTCATCGTGGACGACTCTCCATTCATTTTGTACACAGAATTTAACATTTTCTAACTTTTCAAGAAAAGTAAAAATTCTTTCAATTTATTGTTTGAGTATGACATGGCTGTATCAATTCTACAAGCATTTTGGGAAGGATTATGTTGATTCCTGACTTGAAATGTCATATAAATCATTTTTTTTGAAAAATTATGTCCAAAATGAATTGAAAGTTGTCCATGATGACATCAAAGATGCTGGCAAAGTTGCCAACTCAAGGATTCCAATGATAGGGATTTACTGAAACTTTAAAAATTCACAGCTTTTGAACAGATTGTCCGATTTCATTCAAACTTTCACTGTTTACTCTTCTTGGTCATCTTTATTCACTAAGAGCACACTGATGCCTGGGTTGCATTCTCCTTTAAGAAGCAATTCAAATGAAATAGAGAGAAATTTCTTACCAGTACAGGAGCCCAGAAGGCGCCAGCGCCTACATTCTCAATGGATATATGAACCCATACTCCTAGAACAGTCTCTGCTATACATATGACGACTTCACCTAGTAGAACTAGAACAGCTAACACCAACTTTCTCCTTGAAACTGAAACAAATACAGAAAATAATTATTACTATGTTAAGGAGAATACTAAACTACCATGAACTCTCATTGGTTATATGAACGGATACTCCTAAAACGATCTGTAATATGCACACTGTACGTATGCTAAATTCCCCCTAGAGAATATGGGGGGGGGGTGTTTTACAAAGCTGTAATACACATGACTTGATGAATGACTTGAATATGGAAAGTCAAGTTGGATTCTCAGTCATATCTTAATTGCATAAGCTAAAGTTGAAATATCTATGTAGATTAACATCATTGTCATCAAGGAAACATTTTTAATGTGATTATGTGAAGTACAGTTTTTGCCAACATTTTAATTGAGATTAAGGGAAATACTGTCACACTTTGTTAAAACAAGAGGAAAAATCTTGGGTATTCCATTGGCTGTTCATAGATAAGTCAATCTTAAAGTCATGTGTACATTTACACATAGCTTTCTGAAACACCCCCAAGACAGCTACTGTATTACCAACCCCTTATGGAAGGAGATTCATTTTGGAACTTAAGGAAGGATTCCAAAATCCTGTTCAAAGTTAGAGGAGAAGATGGGGGTATTCCCTGTTTGAGATAGTGATTTCTAAAAACATGTCGGAATCATTTTTCTTCTTCCTCCTTCCAACTACTGACTCGAATTTTCTGCTGGCATTCTATCAACAAAATTATGTTTTCCTTTCGGCAATGCTTTCATGTCTGCATGGTACCTCAGTTTTCTAATTAATCTTTAAAATGGAATATTACCTTTCAAAGGGAAAGATAACTATAAATCACAAATTCTATCTGTTAACCCAATCCCTAATGGAACCAGGTAAACCATGTATTACACCTATGGAAATGGCAGAATTCAGTAGTCAATGAGTTAATTACTGAAGACTTTGGAGTGACAATCTACACTGGAATTTGTGGGAGATTTCATGTTCTTCATGTACTTTACATACATGTATAACAAAAGTGTTCAATGCATACATTAAATTCTTTCCCTAACAATATCAAGTGTGATTCATATCCTTGCATTCTATATATGTACACACCTCACAAAAAGTAACTAACCACTTTGTCTTGAGATCATAGCTCAAATGTGGTGTGCTGTATCGGACAACTTTTAGCAGAATTTGAAAGAAAATTTAATTCCAAACATTTTGACACTTCATTTGTTGAAATCGAATAAAAAATGTGAGCACAATGGTGATTTATATGCAAATACCTCCAAAATAAAAGTTGCAGCAGTCCCTATTGATATGACAGTCTCTATATAGAGAAAGAGACTGGCTGTGTATAGAAATAGGGATTGCTGCAACCAATTAATGAAAGCAAATACAAATAAATCATAAAGCAAAATCTCAGTCATGCTTGCACAGGGACACTGATCATTCAAAATGACGAGGTTTTCAGAGCAAAAGTAATCCAGGCCAAAATAATTCAAATGTAAATCTAAACTGTGCCTCCCTGACAAAAGCATACATATTAATGTGGCTAGACAGGAACTCTGTCAGTCACTTATCAAGTCAAAATAAATTGCCTAAAAATTAATTCAATCACTATGGAAAGCATAATGAATACAAAATTACCCCCTACCCAATCATTCACAAATGTTTCCAAAAGCATATACATGTAATTTATATTAGTTTTTTTTCTTTTCAGGCGTGTTTTTCTTTAAATTAATGCTTGACTAACCTTGCAGAGTGAGTTTTCACACTGTGAATTAATTAAGGAAAAAACAAACCCTTATTTGCTTAAAAATTGAAAATACATTTTCAATCAATGTTTCTAAATTGACATTCAAACACATCCATTTAATTTTCAAAAGTGATAAACATACCCATACAAACAGAGTAAAATAGAAATAAAACTCTTGTGCAGACACCTCCCAAACATCCCTGGGAATGCCTATTATCCCAAACACATTTGAGTCATATCTGAGAGAAACAGATCGTCGGACATTAATGAAATGAAATGGTGAGACTTTTGCCAAGTTTAGCCTTTTTTCTTTTTTTTTTTTGTTTTCAATGATAAATCTCACTAAAAATGAAATGTACATGTAGCACCTGGTCATATTATCGAGAGCTGCATCTCAGATGAAACTGTAGTTTTAATAGAATTTGGCAAAGGATGATAACCAAGTATCATCTCTTTCTGAATGACTTGAACATTTTTTTTACACTCCCCTGAAGATTTTGTAAACAAGCTCATTTACTTTAATTTTGTTAACAAGCTCATGTACTTTAATTTTGTTGAATACGAATAAAATGGAACAGTATGCTTAGGAAAATCAAAACAGGGCATTCTTTACATAGTTCTTGAAAGATATACTCTCAATATTTTGACATCATAATTTCATTGTTCGTTTTATGGCTAGAAACAAAAAAAATAAACATTAATAATAAAACTATAATGTTTTCTGTGAAAATATTAATTTTCACTAGGAAAAGCTTTTCATGCAGCAGTTATTTCAAGGAGAATTTGACACCAATCTAAATTCACACTTTTTGAAATGATTTTCAAAATATGAATTGTGTATTTATAAAAAATTCATAGTTTTCATGTAGTTTTCACCTATGTCATTCAACATTTTAAAATGTAAAATGTAAAATCTATATTTACAATGAAAAAAAAAATAAATGTACCCCAATTCTGCAAGTTTTCAGAAAGAAGAGAATGAAAATTAATTAGAGAAAGGAAGAATACAAAATAATGAGCCACTTCACTATTACAATGTTCAAATGACAAAGACCATATCCGAAAACTACAATCTTGAACAGACTTAAACCTGTCTCCTATCTTTCACCTCCACACACTCATCCTTCCGCCAGAGATTATTCCATTATTACTTTAATTTTCCTCTAATTTCAAGATTGAAAACATCACCCACAGGTGCTCAGCCCCACAGTCAAGTGTCCCCCGAAGTCAAGGCACTTTTATGGTAGCCATGTGTTTAAGGTGACTGGCTAATTAGCTGAACATAGTCACAGATGTGAGGACTGGCAATCTAAATCTTTTATAAATTAAAGTGATCTGTTTAAGGTGAACCAGAGGCAGACAGAATGGAAATAGACTTCAATTCACATTAACCTGTACAGTGTACTCTATGAGCTTAAGCACAACGTCAAAATTTAAAAGGGCTAAGGAGAGATCCAACGCCTTTAAATGGCAAATTTATAAATTTAACATTATGGAATCACAATTACATTTAGGTGTTGTGCAGTTAAATTGTGCACTATGTTTATATTTCCCTTCTTTTTATATTCATTTTTATTTACTACAGTATATCTGATAGTTATTCTAATTATCCCATTGTTTTGTACACAAGTTGACAGAAATCAATAAAAACACAGAAAAAAGGAAAAAATAACTAAAATTTATATTTAGGATCTACATATATATGGTTACTGAGTTACTACTTTTTCAGAATACTGTCATAAGTCAACCAATAGCCCAGAGCCAAAAGGGCTTTCTGAGATTACCAAATGTACCAACTTTGTGTAAAATAAGATGGGTTATTCCCTTCTGGCTCTCAACAGACCCTAAGTCATTCTTCCTCTAAGATGCTTACCTTTCTGAAGTATACTGTGCTTTGCAGGTGTGCTCTTGCTTTCACCAGCCATGGTCGGCGATCAGGAGAACGATCCCTTCGGCTAGAGAGCTCGAGGCATCTATCTGCAATGAGGGAAGAGATAGAGAGAGATGGTCGTAATTATGACTGACGGCCGGGTAAGTGAATAACAGCACACTCACGAGGGCGGCAGAGTCATACGTGTTGACAGTTTTGGCAGAGAAGATATTGCACAGGCCACCATACATGCATGCAACAAGTAGTGGCTTGATTCATATAGCTACACACTATGCAAGGTGTTCAGTGTTAGGCCTACTTGCCTCATACTCTAAATTATCATAATAGTAATTAAATCTGTGCACAATGCCAAGATATAGGAATGATGGCAAACCAGACATAAAATTACCATCAAAATTTTATCACTTTCGTGTTTACTAGATTACAAGATTGTACATCTCTGTCAACATATGTACACAATGTGGCATACCTGAAACTCCCCTCAAAAGGCAAGTTATCCTGCAAGACTGTATCTATACTGATGCCTGACTCCACAAATGAACTTCCTGGACTTTAATGTTATGAAGGCTAGAAAACATACCGCTACAGGTTCACTTGAAATTTGCAAGGTAATCCATCTTTCACCACCTAGTAATTTACTAATCTCTGATGGCCTATGACAATAGTTTAATAGTCTGGGTGGGGTGTAAGGAAGAACACCATTTCCACTTCTTTCATGTAAACACTTAAAAGCCTCCCTCCCTTTATAAGATCTTTTGTTTTTGTTTAAGAGATGTCAATGTCGCTCCTTGTCCGAGCAATAAAGAAGGAAACAACTAATTCACTTCCACCAAATACTGGAGGGAAGTGTTCTCACTGCTATCTATGTTCAAACCCTATATCCTCTTAGCATATTCGGTAGGTGTGCAGACAGATTGCACCCCAAGTCTGCAATTCCAGACTCCTTGTATTTAAAGGGTAAGTCCACCCTAGAAGTTTCACTGTTTCAATAAAACGAGATAAATTTGAACAGCATTTTAAAAAAGAAATGAGCAAAAATCGGTCAAAGAATAAGAAAATTACACTCATTTACACTTTCTATCAAACTACTCTTGGCTCTGCAAATTGGAAACACTGATGACATCATATGCGAGCAGGTCTTCATTCTTTGTACATGAAATTTCACATTTTCTCAATTTTCTTGGAAGTTACACATTTTCTAACCCCCATAATCAATGTATGTTCAGAAGAATTGCTTTTTGCATAACATACTTTGACTATGGGGTAAGAAAATGTGTAACTTCCAAGAAAATTGAGAAAATGTGAAATTTCATGTACAAAGTGAATGGAGACCTGCTCACATATGATGTCATCAGTGTTGCCAATTTGCAGAGCCCAGAGTAATTTACTAGAAAATGTAAATGAGTAATTTTCTTATTCTTTGACCGATTTTGTTCATTTCTCTTTTAAAATGCTCTTCACATTTATCTCCTTTTATTGAAACAGTGAAACTTCTAGGGTGGACTTTCCCTTTAACTCTCTTATACACAGAGCACTGTTGCAACTCTATGGGTAATTCAACAATTCACTTCCCACCACATACTGCAGGGGAGTGTTCCCACAGCCTCAATGTTCACTTACTACACTTAGAGAGCACACTGGCTGTATCTGGCAACATAAAACCTTTTGAAGGGGAATCAGGCACATCATGAAAGATAAATATGAAAACTATTTCAAACACAAATTATTACCAATAATATGTAAATATTGTGATCATATGTGATTTGAAAGCTAATAAAACACATAATTACAAAAATAAAAATAAAAAAATCTATGATCTGAGAAGGATAGAGAAAGAGACAGAGACAGAGAAAGAGAGGGAGAGAGAGAGGAAGAAAACTGAGATGGGATGTGGAGAAAGAGAGAGACAATACTAGAGTCCATAAACCAATTTGTGCGCAAAGTGTGAGGAAGTATGTGTTTAGGAAGTAAATGATTTCTCTCCTCTGGTTTATAGAAGGACCACTCCTTGCCTATTTCCTACCAAAGCATAAGAGCAAATTTGCATTGTTCCTCCACATGACTAGTGAGAGAGATATATACGTGTGAATGACCTTCAATGCGCCATCAACACGTTCAATGTTCACACTGCATTGTCTGTTCAGAGATCCAGAAAGACATTCTACATGTACATTCTAACATACACAAAAAAGATATCTAAATATTTGTCGCGGCAGAAAAGTTAATCTCTTCTTGAAAATGCCCACACAGTTTCTCTTTATAAAACTAAATGCTGATAATTTTCGTTCATGATCCTTTATCCATCATAAGCATGTAGTTTGTACTCTCTACCATATGACATAAAGCATTCCACCATCCTCCCTAATATGTCACAATGTAACCTTCAAAACAAATTTGCTACAATTAGCATGTCCTTTTCTAATAATTTTAATCTCTATATATAGGATAAAAGCTAACAGACTGGAAAACAGATTTTAAGGCCATGAAATCAATATTATGGATTGGTTATGATCTCTCATGGACTCACGTCCAGGTGAAGGACATAAACAAACTCAAATGATTCGACCGTTCATATTTTAACCCGTTAAAAACTAAGTCTGAGATAACTCTGGCTAGGGATACATGTTATGCTGAAATCGAATTTTACTCACAGGTTAAGCAGAGGATAATATGAACATTTCTCTCTGCATTTAAACATTTCATTACTAATTTTACTATACATCTAACAGGGGCATAGATAGAGGGGGTGGGGGATGGGGGGATGGGGGATGCATTCCCCCACTTTTAGAAATGGATGTATATACTTGTGTGTATATAAATATGTATCAATGGGGAATCATTCCCCCCCCCCCCCCCCCCCATGAGGACTTGTCTATGCTAATGATATCAAAAAGGAATGAATTCAATTGTTATGAATTACATTAATCGAAATATAAACTTATTAATAAATTATGTAATCAATTAATCATTTAATCAATCAACCGGTTATATATTTCTTTAATTACTTTCATATCTATTCATTTATTTGTCTATCTATCCATACATTTATTCAAAATTCACTTATTTATTCATAAATTTATTCATCTATTTATTTATTTGTGTGTTTATTCATTTTAATGCAGAAGTTTGGGGAAAGGTTTCAATAGAAACTTGCATGGCACTACCAGTGGCTAATGCCTGTAATTAATGGCTCTTGCTTGATGCAATCATCTCAATAATATTCAAACTCATTGTATGAAAGAGGTCAAACCTTGTCTCAAAGTGGGTTGAGAAATCCGCAGCAAGTGTGGATTGAATTGATACTGATATCATTCATATTAGCCCTTCAGTCCAGGCTCAATCCTCTTCTACATATATATGAAGAGGGTGCAGACAGGACAGAACCAATGAGATGGTAATCTGACACACAAATGGTTATGCTACCTAAACAGCAACAACAACATGAAGCTAGGTCTAAACTAGAACAGGAAATCTGTCAGTGGACTGATGGGAACTCATCCACAGTTAGCAGACTTAGATGCTATCTCGTAAAACCTCTCACAAAGCGCCACTGAAAGGATTGGATTATGGTCTGAAAGCTGACACCAACAGCTGATGGGTGAAGACAAGTATGAACAATTGTTGGTTTACCAACCTTGTGGCTTAGCTTATAGGGGCACTTGCTCCTCCCCAAATTGCAGAGAAAAAAAGGAACAAAAGAAAAATGGGTGAGAGGGAAAGAGAGACAAAAAAAACTTAACACTAGCAGTGGCAGAAACAGCAACAACAAAAAAACAACTACAAAAACAACAAAAACAATAAAATTATACATCTCTCTCTCATCTAGGATTGAAGGGTAGCTTCATCAGTTTGTCAACATTAACCTGTTGAATATGATTTGATTTTGGTATAACATGTATTTTCTATAGACCCCAGCCTGGGTTATCTTGGGTAAAGCATCCAATGGGTTAAAAAAAATGCTTTTAGATTATCACGACATTGCTCTGGTTCTAGCCAAGCTACCATGAAGAGGTGTTCCAGCATTCTAGGTATTTCTTTCAGCAATGTTCCGCCAATCATCATTCTGCTTCACCTGGGTGGAAAGTGGCAAAAGAAGTTTGTACGACCTCCTTGACATCACTCCTTTATAATTTAGCCTTTTTATTTCATCTGGCTTGTAAGATTGGTGTAATTCTGAGTGCTTGAGCAATACACATGGTGGGTGATCACACAATTAACAGTAAACTATTGTTCGCATATTTCCTAAAAGCTATTTTATAAAATTAACTTTCATCTTCATGTAATACATAGGACATTCTCCCGACATGTATATAAATGTGACTGCTACTATATGATAATTGCATGTGATTGTTTATACATGTACAAATACACTGTTTCCTCTCGTGTGGAAGGACTATCAACCTAGACAAGTAAACATTTGGAAAAACATCAAAAGTATGACTAAACTCTGTGGCTGTTGTCCCTCAAATTGTGGTATTTATCTTTCCTAATATGCCAGCTAATCAATAGGTGATGGGAACAGCTGAGGCAGTCAAAACTGCCAAGCTCTGTGACTGTCAGTGGTTAGAAAGTTTATGTTGGTGAAATTTGTTGTGCTGTCCAGTTGGGGCAAGTGTGGACATGTATAGGGGTTTACCCTGTCCTCAATAAGGTCAATGAACTATCAGGAAGAGGCAATTAGGGTCAATGAACTCTTCATAAGCCAGACTAAACAAAAACATGACAGAGGTTCAGTTGTACTACAGCAGAAATGCACATTTACTTCTAGTCCACACTAAAGAGGGTCAAAACCACAGGGATTACAAGAGGGGGATATTTCTAATTTGAGAGAGTCCCTAATCTTAAGATGTCAGAAACCCTGGAGGCAACAGATCACTCATGTTGTTACTAATTTCTTTTGAAAACATTCAACCTTTCAATTTAGTATTCACAAGATTCCTGATAAAGAAAGACCAAGGTCCTTATATTTGAAACATTACTACTCTTTAACACGAGCCTATAACTTACAAGCGTAGCTTTCTCTTTAGGCTCCTTCATATTTCACTTTTCTTCCTTCTCAATTAATACTGCATGTATTCAGACTGATATGAGGTACTCATCTTCTTTTATTTTCTCCGACAACAGAATTCATTATTGTATGTACCCTTTATCTCGTTTGTACCTCTTATATTGTTTTTTTTTGTATACCATCTATAAGTTGTCAAACATCAGAATATCGCAAATGTGTGTGAAATATGAAACAATAAACTAAAACTGAAAAAAAACTGAAATATTTTGAATGAACCATGCACTTGTTCATCAAATTTAAAAAGTGAAAACAAAATATGAAACTGGTGAAAGGCACAAAAATGAAAGAAATAATGATAAATAAATTACTCTGACTTTAAATTTTCTCCCAAGTCTAAGATACATGCACCACTAATTGTTTATTTTGTTACGGGACTTTGTAGTTGTAGAAAAAGTTATGTTCTCGTCATTTTCTGTAATAATCTCCTTCATATGATGGGCAGATGGGGTATGATCTTATTTCAGGTTTTTTCACATGTTGTTTCAAGATACAGGAAGAACATTTTATTGGCATGTGACATTATGATTCACCATACCAATCACCTTAAAAGAAAGGAAGAAGAAAAGAAATAAGACTTGATCAAATACTGGAAACCCACGGCTTCCCAATCCCAACCTACGTGTGGGAAATGACAACTGTTTTCTTGCCGGCTTGACCCGACAACCTATGAATAAACATTCCAATGTTTTTTCTGATCGAACCAGATCGTCAAACCTTGACTACAGGATTTGCGTTTCCTCAAGTTCTGATCCGGTCTCTGTCATGCTATCCACATGCACCAGACGATTAGTCAAAAAGTTTTCTATTTTCAACTTCTAAATATATTGAGTTGAACATTGTACTGTCTGATTCACATTAACCAATTGAGCATTTGATTTGAACCACATGATTTTGGTATAACACACATTTTCTGTAAACCCCAGCCCAAGTTATCTCACTCATAGTATTCAATAGGATAAAGCCAGTTCAGAGCCAGAAGAGCATTAACTTGTATCATTTTATACAGACTTAACACCCTTCTGGCTCCAAACAGACAGAAGATTTGTTTACTAAGGAACCTGGAAGAATGAGGGAAAAAGTTCACTTTTAATGGACAAAAAGTAATCATTTAGTCCCAAACTTTTCGAAACAACATGAACCTTTTCACGCTGATTAACTCATTGGATACCTAAAAATGATCAGATTCAGCTGTAGTAATGCATGGATGAGGAGAATTTAAAAATATCAAATCATATTAGGTAAAAATTTCCATGTATAGGCAATTAGTTAAACAACTTTAAATTCTCATCAAACAAGGCTATAGAGCACCTTTAAGAAATGGAAAATGTGGATAAATCATAAATTTTTTGTGAAGTTTCTTTTGGCTCAAACTACGCTCAAAATTCAGAGAATGAATCAGAAATGGGGAGAGAATGTGTATCACTGCATGCACCCATTTTAATCCCAATTCCTTCTCAGGGGATTAAGATCAGAGGTTTTCACTGGATTATGAGGTGTCATGAATGAAACTGATAAGGAAGGAGTGAGTTTTGATGTGATAACAAAAGATTTGTGTGCGATTTGCTGAGGGACTGTAACAGATCAAATTATTATGTATTTTACACATTTTTCCAGTTAGTAGTCTTTGAGCTGTGTTTTCAAACACCTTATCTATAGTATGTCAAATGGTTTTACTTCATCTATCCAATTTCAAATGATTACACAGAATTCACACAATCCATTTCCTTTTTACAATTACTAATTAGCCACAATTATCAAAATAATGTTACAGCTGTATCTTTAAACTTCAATAAACCTTTTTGATGTAGTGATGATGGATAATCTCAAGCTAATAATAAAAACAAATTTCTATTTAAAAAAAAGAAAACTGTACACAGAATATTGTCCTAATTATATAGTTCAGGTTTTTTTTTTCAAAAGACAAGCAAAGATTCCGAAGGCTAAAGGAAAAACTGTGATTGGACTTCATGACAGATCTTTATCACTATAAAATTGTCAAATATACAATATGCCCTCTAAAATTGCAAGTCAAATTCATCAAAAAATGGTACTTGAAGATGAAATAAAGCAAAACAAAACTTCACTCACCAAAAGAAATTATATTTGCTTCTACTCTACATGTATCCCAGCAACTCTTCTCTAGCAGACAAATTCAAATGCAACACAAGGTGCCTTGTAAATGATGAATTCCGGTTAATGAAAACCTGAAGGCAAAAACAGAGCCGTTTTTCTTCCTTTTCCTTTTGATCTCTCTTTCCAGTCAAAGCTTTTGGTCAAGTAAAATGACTCAATCTATAGAAAAGAACTAATACATGTCTTCTTTCGCTATCAACACAGCAGATAATCCCTCTAAATTCCACGTCACCTTCGGAACAAACACCAGCGAGAGAACATTTCAGGAGTTGCTTCTATCGCTTGCCTCCTCTAATCCTGTTTTGCATGAGGACTAATTATGCACGCTGGCCAGCTCTTGCTAGCTTGTTTCTCTCTCTGCAAATGCAGAGAGAAAGAGGTTAAAAGCGATAAGTTCACCAGCTTCCGTTCTCGTAGGAAGTTGGACAGGACCTAGTCTCGAGGCTCGTTACGTTGACAGTGTGGGTAGCAGGGGCAGGTGAAGCACTCTGGAATCCCAACTAACTTCCTGAAAAATGAAAAGAGGGAGTTTTTAGACTTGATCGCTGATCTCTCATTCACAGAGGCTCTTTACTTTGACAGTATTGGCACTCATGGGAAGGTGAACCAGCTAGTTTCCTGAAAAAAAGCAGTTTTTAGACTTGATCGCTGATCTCTCATTCACAGAAGCTTGTTACATTGTTGGCTCTGGGGGGGGGGGGTTGTAAATCGGCTACATGTAGCTTCCTGAATAAAAAGCAGTTTTTAAACTTGAATGCTGATCTTTCATGGGAAGAGGCCCGTTACATTGACAATGTTGGCACCCATGAGAAGGTGAACCAGCTAGCTTCCTGAAAAAAAGTTTTTAGACTTGATCGCTGATCACACATTGTCCTATTGGCAGAGAGAGAGAGAGAGGGAGGGAAAGATATGAAGAAAGAGAGAAAGAATGAAGAAGAAGAAGAAGAAGAAGAAAAAGTAGAAGAAGATGAAGAAGAAGATGAAGAAGAAAAGATGAAGAAGAAGATGAAGAAGAAAAGATGAAGAAGAAGAACAAGAGGAAGAAGAAGAACAAGAACAAGAACAAGAACAAGAACAAGAACAAAAAGGAGAAGAAGACAGAAGATAGAAGAATGAGGGATAGATGGATGGAGTGTCTCTGAGTATCGGCAGTGTGGGAAGGTGAGCCAGTTAGCTTCCTGATAAAAGGAGTTTTTAGACTTGAATACTGGTTTCTCAATAGCAGAGGAAGGTCATGTGAGTCAGATAATATTGGGAGGAGAATCGCTTTTCTCACAAGAAGAGCTGGCACCAAAAAAAAATGCTCCATAAATTAGAGGTTTAAATAAAAATGCTCCTCACATTAAAGGTTTAAATAAATTTAGTTGTGAACATGATTTAACACACGTATCTTTTATGCAAGGTGGATAATATGAGACTAGTTAATCAGTTTCATGCCAATTTTTTTTTTTTTTTTTTTTTTGCTACTAAAACTGTATTTGAGCTTTAAAGTAGTATAGACCTTTATATAGTTATCAAATTTGACAGAGGAAATTGATTCAAAGCCAAAGTAGACAGTATACAAAGCAGAAGTGCACATAATGTCTTCTATGTTCTCATGACATTCACACTGGTTTCCTACAAAACCGCATATGATATTATAATAGCAGAAAGGTAGACTACTGCTACCGGTATGTTCATGTTATTCTGACCATGGATCCTGACTAAGCACACCTGATCCTTATTTGATAGGTCTTTCAAGCTGCCTTGTCTGTAAAAAAAAAACAGAACACATCTTATTTTCAGCCTACATTTTCATGAAGTGTAACAATTTCTTTCCTTCAAACTTTCTTCATTCTTTTGCTATTTGCAATGACTGTATTTTCCACAATTTTGCATTTTTTTTTTCAATATACATCACCTGTTCAGAGCCAGAAGGGCATTAACTCATATCATTTTATATAGACTTAATGCCCTTCTGGCTCCAAACAGACAATATATGCCTATCATTCAAAATATGAAGGTGTTGAAAAGTCTGCTATGTTACATGTATCTCTCAAAGAGAGTCAACTGTGACTTAATTGTTCCATCAACTTTCTTTTCAAGATTTCAAACTACATTCATTAGTTATAACATAAGTGTTATTCGGTACTCTTAAACTCAATGAAATGAAAATATGATAGTCCATGACAGTTCTCTATTTGCATTGTCATTCATTTATTCATTCATTTATTAATTAATTAATTCATTTATTCATTCATTCATTCCTTCCTTAATTAATTTATTCATTCATTCATTCATTCATTCATTTGATCATTCATTCATTCATTTATCCATTCATCCATTCGTCATTTATTTATCCATTCATTCATTCATTCATTCATAAATTGTAAAGTGGAGGCTTGAACTGCTGAAGCCTTGATTTAAACATGCTAGAACATTTCACAGCTTACACTTCATAGTTACATGAGAGTCTCCAATAGGCAGAAATGATTATTAATCACCATGATCAATCTCCTGAAATGTCACAATGTCACGCAGCAGTTAATGATTAAAACATACAGTGAAGGAGTTATGATAAAGAAGAGAAGCACTCCACAGATTTTCATGTCATCCATTTAAGGAGGGATTAAAGTGCCGGTTAGGAGATTTATCTTTATCCTAGCGATTAGCCACATTTCATCTGTTTGACAGTTAGCTCTAATAGATGTCAGAAGAGTGATTTATTCAGAAAATGTGAATAAAACACTCTGAGAGTCAGCAACCTGCACAAAGGCCTCTACAACTTTCTAAAAACAAATTTGGTTGACACGACCTTTCTGTTTCAGCTTTTGATGATATAACTGAAATATACTACACTGACTGGGACAAAAAAAGGACAAAAACAAAAAATACAGGAGACAGAGGGAGAGAGAGAGAAAGTGAGAAAGAGAGAAGTCATTTTAGAAAATAAGAGAGGAGAGGAAACAAAGAGAGGAAGAGACAGATTCAGAGACAAGGACCACAGAAAGGGAGGAAGGATGGACAAAGAAAAAGGTTCGGGGTGAAGAGAGAGATATGGGGGTGAATCTTCCTCAGACTATCATCTTTATTAAAGCAAGAGACCATTTACTACTATCCAACCCCCCCCCCTCTCTCTCTCTCTCCCACTGCATGGGACCAACATATTTCAGTCTGCCCCCCCATTTCCTCAGACACACTAGCCACCCCTCCCTCTCCTCCCCTGCTGGCCCTTTCCCTCCCTTCTTTGCATCCCCCCAAAGACATCCAAGGTGAAGGGCCCTACCACCACCCAAACCCCATCTCCCTCCCACTGGGAAGTTTAATGAAGTACATGTAAGGGATGTAATATTTCAGTCTGCCTCCCCCCCCCCCCCATCTCCTCTGATGCATTCTATAAGCCCCCTCCCCTTTTGATTCTCTGTCTCCTTCCTCTCCTCCATCTCCCCCTCTAACCCCCCCCCCCCCCATTCCCTATCATTCCTTGCCCCTCTCCCCAAAGACATCCAAGGTGAAGGACCCTACCACCACCCAAACCCCATCTCCCTCTCAGTGGGACCATTAATGAAGTAATGGGTGTGCTATTTCAGTATGTCCCCTCCCCCCCCCTCCTCTAATTCACAATACATACATGTAATCTCCACCCGATCAACCCTCCCTCCCCCTCCTAAAAGACATCCAAGATGAAGGGCCCTACCACCACCCAAACCCTATCTCCTCCCACTGGGACCATTAATGAAATCGTGGCTGTTGTGATATTTCAGTCTGCCCCCATCTCCTCAGACTCATACTAGCCCCTCTTCAATCCTCCCTCTCCCCTTTCCCTCCCTTCTTTGCCCCCCCCCCCCCCCCCCCCTCCCCAAAGACATCCAAGATGAAGGACCCTATCACCACCCAAACCCTATCTCCCTCCCACTGGGACCATTAGTGAAATCGTGGATGTTGTGATATTTCAGTCTGCCCCCATCTCCTCAGACTCATACTAGCCCCTCTTCAATCCTCCCTCTCCCCTTTCCCCTTTCCCCTTTCCCTCCCTTCTTTGCCCCCCCCCCCCCTCCCCCTCCTTGACATCCAAGGTGAAGGACCCTACCACCACCCAAAATCTATCTCCCTCCCACTGGGATCATTAATGAAGTCATGGATGTTGTGATATTTCAGGATGTGGGCACAGGATGGGTGTTCGTCTTACCATGCTGTCTTGACATTCAAAGAAAACCATTCCCCTTACTCTGCATGCTAATTAAACACTTAAGGCACGGTCACAGGGATTCCCAGACAAATAACGCAAGGTTCTGAAAATGCTAACCATGTGAGGTCATAAAGAGACAAAAATATGTCATTCACACTGATGGGGGTCGGTGACTGTGCAGCAAAATGTGTTTGTATTACAGTATACAAAACTAATAAAGACTTTCAATCAGTCAAGATGCAGAACATGTAACTGTCAGAATGTAAGGCATTAGATTATTAAAGCCAAAGAAATGGCCATAGAGGTCCAGGGACCACTGCTATAGGTTCCAAATGATTTTTTTTTCAAATATATTCAACAATGAAAGTTGATTTCCATAGCTTGGCAACCTATCTTATTTTTCTATAAAAAAGATGAATACCAAGATTCCATAATCAGCTGAACTTTGCTGGATAGAGGGGAAATATTATGCTTGGACTACACACACTTAATAATTAGGCATATACCATAAAGTCAAGTAAAAATATCAGAAACTTAGTAAATGGAGATAAAAGCCCTGACAAATAAGAACTGTGAAGAAATGAAGCAAGTTACTTCAGTCTTGGTTTGTACAAGTTTGTACAGGTTTACATGTACATACACATAAGTACTGGGGTAACATAGGAGAAGGAAAGAGGGAAAGAGAAATAAGAGAGAGAGGGAAAGAGAAATAAGAGAGAGAGAGGGGGAGGGAAGGGATGAAAAGATATATAGATAATTACAGAAAGTGCTAGAGAAATGAGAGATGGAGAGAGAGAGAGAGATAGAGAGATACAGCAAAAAGGAAAGAAAGAAATGCAGAGAAAAGGAGGGAAGAGAGCGAGAGAAAGCAGGAAGCAAGTTTACAGAGGCCTATTGGAGGATCAAAAAAGAAAGTTTTCAAAGGCACAGAGGCAACCATACACTACCTGAAAGATTAAAACCAAAGATATCTCCAGCACTAATTAATTGACTTCAAAAACATCCTCAACGAGTTCTGGGCCCAGAGTTGAGCTCATTTCAATTTCCTTGTAGTGAGCCCACAGGTTGGGTAGCAATGATAAATTCATCTGCTGAAATATGGTGGTGTTTATAGATTTTAAGCACAAACTTCCTGCAGGTAAACACAGTTGAAGATCAAAAACATCCTCATCCTTTAATATACTTCAATACTGTCTAGACATATTGAAGGTATTTTAATCCCTTAAGGCTAATGTTCCGCCTGAAATCATCAGAATGTATGAACAATCCCCTTTATCATGGTACTATAAATCACTTAGTGAATAGTGATGCACTGTTCAATTGTACTATCCTGATTTCTTTATTTTTCATCAGGGGTGGTTGCAGACATTTCTCATAATAGTAGAATGACAAGAATAAATAATATTTTTTGCTCACTTTAAATTTTTTGATGGCCCAACTATAGCAATGTGAAAAAAGTAAATGTTTGAGACGAGGCACTCCTGCATAATGTGTATGTATACAAAACATTTGTATTCCAAGAGTTTTACGCTGCAAAATGATTGACTTCAACTTTTGATATTCAGTAATTTTTTTCAAAGCTTCTTGCTATGCAAAAGACCACTGCAAGTAAATGCTAAAAGCCGACATGTTTGCAATAATTATCATTTAGAGGGACCTCCACTGTTTTAATACGAGTGTATTCCAAAAAGACAACTTTGAGAACTTCCTTCTTCTTGACAGATTTGAACTACACAGCTTATTAGCATTTATCAACTTGCATGTTACTGTTCATGACCTTCTTGCACTATCCCGTGTTTGGACACAAAAAATTTGCCATCAAAACTGTACAGCTATACGATGGATTTGCGTGTCTGAACGCTGACTTACAAAACAACGTATAAAGAGGTGTTGTATAACGAAATTAGGGTCTGACCATCGTTTCAAACTAGAACTCTATAAAGAATCACGGCCTATGTGTGTTTGAATGTATGGCGACCACAGAACTGTATAACTGGGCAGGGCTTTACGTGAGTATGGTCAAAGGAGACATAACCTTGCCATGGCAACATGCGCAGGAGAAAAATGCGCATCTATACAATGTTTCTTGTGAGAGGTCGGGATGTGTGTATGAACGGTCTGTAGGCTATACGACGACAATTTTATACGATGTTTCCTTATCGAGTTTCGGTAGAAACTTTTTTGTCTGAACGGGGATTACATGTATACATGTGGACACAAAGATCAAGCCAAGATAATTGGAAACATAAACATAAGGGAGTGGTTCATTATTAGCATCAAGGAACCGCCCACTGTAACATGTCTATCACAAAACTAAGAGACGTCATCTCCTGCTAGTGCAGTTTGTGGGGAGTGGAAAGGGAGGGGTGGGGTAGCTTCATGTCTTGTCTCCTTCTGTTTTTGTCAGGATAAGGAAAGTGCCCCTTACTGAGATGAAAATTACCCTGTTATATTGAGTTCTGTGGTTATAATGCCCCTTTCACATTTGCTCTCCATCCTTATATTTCTTTCCTCTCCTCTTCTCCATCCTTCACCCTCTCGCTCTCTATCTCTTTCCTTCGCACTCTCCATATCTCTCTCTTTATTTCTCATCTCTCTCCTCTACTGTTCTTCTTTCTCCTCTATTCTCCTCCTCCTCGTTCTTCTTCTCCTTCTTCTCCTCCTTCTCCTTCTTCTTCTTCCTCTCCTTCTTCTTCTTCCTCCTCCTCTTCTCCTCCCCCTCCTCCTCCTCTCCTCCTCCTCCTCCTCCTCCTCTATGCTTTAATACAGGCCATCACGGTTTCATGCTAAATTATAATTAGACCTTTGATAGTTTAGGAATGATACTGTGACAGTTAAGCCACCTGGATGCTGCATAAAACATGACAAAAGGAACAGCATATTACAGGTGTACATGTATTACAAGAATACAATACTACAAGGGTCTGATATAATGAGACTATTCTACCAGATGACATCACTAATGTAAGTTTGTGAGAGAGTAATTCAAGTAGACTCCACCTTTCCCCCTTCATAGTCTGATCATGGTCTGATGGTCATCTCCGAAAAACCAGACCAGCAGGGGTGGCTGATATGACCCCCTTTGAAATTTGAGCTGAATACAATCACCAAAAGGCACTTTGCTCTGTAAGTTACGTGCTCTATGTCACCGTAATACACTAGTATATTCAAAATATGAGCTTCAAGGATTACTAAAAAAAGATACTGCGAGATAGGCTCTTGATTACCAAGAAAGCAACTAGTAAGTAGACTGTTCGACATATTCCATTATTTAGGGTGTTTACTGAATTGAACTGCCATTTGATTCTTAGCATTGTGGATATTTTTTTCTCTAAACTCCTCCCATAAACCCTATATGCCAGGTAAAGATTTCTGGGGTTATTTCATACTTACTAGCTGTATGCAAATATTTTTTTCAAGTGAGTGGTATATTTTAAATTTTAATCTAAAAAGAGTAATTTTCTCCAAAAGAGTATATGCAGGCAAATCAATAGCATGAAAAAAATCTGCATATAGTAACTAACCTAAGTCAGACATGCCATGCATATTTGCACAGGTACGGGTGTGTCAATTTCAAAATCTACTCCCAAGTTGCTTCTATTATGTACCTTCGTTAAAAAGTATTCTAAAACTTAAATTTGATCTTTAAAGAAGAGCTGAATACAATCACAATATTTGAAGCTGAAATGCCAACTGGCCTTGTGAAAGAAATAATAAAAATACTATGTAGCCCTAGATAAAGAGCACCAAAATGTCACAGATTGGCACATAATATTTAGGCCTATAAAACCACAGACAAGCAACACTTCCTTTCAAGAGCAGGCATCAAGTTCCCCCTTTCCCCCTTCACATCCATCCAGGGATGAGATCTGGATTTAAATCAAATCTTGATCCTTTTCAGGTCACGGTCTCCTGGATTTATACATTAAGAACCCTGAATATCAGCAGTCCTTCTTTCCACTGTGGTAATTCAGCTCCTAACCCTCACAATTTTAACACTTTTAAGTACCTATAACCAATTAAATATGACAATATATGTTTATTGATATGACTACAGAATTCCGGTCTTCTTAGCATTTACCAGGGGAGGTTAAAGTAAATCATCATTTTCATCATGAACATTCTGCTAATACTGTTAATTTCAATTGAAAATTTCATATATTCTCCATTATCTCTAAAGATGCTGCTTGTCTCTTTGTAAACTCAACATATGTTGTGTCAAATACATTTTCCCATATGTCTTGAGCTAAGAAGACAAGCTACACCTTGAGAGATAATGGGGATAATTTGAAATTTTGCATACAAAACATATGGAGAGTTGTCCTAAAACTGCCATTTTGAAGCAACATTGCCAATTTGAGGATCACCATAGAAAGTAAATTGAGACTTTTCAAACTTTCATAACTTTCTCATTTCATAACCGATTTTGATGGAACTTTTTTAAAAAATGATTCTCTCTATCCTGTCTTTCATTAAAAGTGATTTTTCCACAGGGTTTCATCCTCCTAATTCAGGAAAGAAGTGGAAAATACGCACTTGAGATACCACCTATCAGTCACAAACTCAGCCTCTCTGCATGTCGTCCTCAGAACGAAACTTGCTTGCTTGCTGGTTTAACATGAAAACATGAATAAATGCAAAATTCAATCACGGCTACATCTCAAATCTCACATCCTACTTGAGGAAAGAGATGTAAGGAGTTTGTTTGCCCTAATCTGAGAGGTGAAACTTTTGAAGTGGGTGAAAAAAATGAAAAGGTAACTGCTGGGGCAAATACAACTATATTTAACTTAATACTTTAGAAAATGTTGAAGAAAAGGAAGGGTTTTTTTTTTTAAATGCATATTTGCCAGTTCTTATTAGATGTTTTATTTTCCGAATTTCCAGAATGTTCATGAGTTCCTTCTTCAAGGGAGTTGTGCAAACAACGAAGTAATACAATGGAGTCATATATAGATAGGTTACATTAAATGTATACAGTGATCATACTTCCCTTTCACCCATAAATGTCTATATGAGCTTCCTCTTGGTCCAACATTTCATGAAGGCTTGTCAATAAAAGTGACAAGAGATATTGATATACTAGTAAATGACTAAAATCATTTGATTTGTTGTATCCAAATTTGTAAATATAACAAGGGGTTTAATCATGTTAATGCTGAATACAAAAACTTGCTGAAATCAAAAAGTCAATGTTCTCTCTGCTAAAGTTAGAAACACTAGTCACAAATACAACCACTATTTACCTGCGGTTAAACATTAAATTTTTAATTCTTTAAATCTTGCAAATGGAATTTTGCCCGAAGTCTGACTAAAACTATTTTTCATCACCACACCTGCTACAAGCCACAAGGTATACGTCCTAATGAATATCACCAAGGTCACGATGAAATCACTCTAATTGCTTTGTGACCCCTCCCTTGGACAACAACCAAAATGAGAGGAAAACATGTTATGATTAAAGGCTGTCCAATGCATTATTTGCAAATGATGAAAAAAAAAAGTCAGAAAAATAAGTTATAAAATAGTAAGTTGTAAACACTGTATGTATGTGATGACAAAAAAAAAGAAAGAAGAAGCTAGTCTTCAAACCGTTTCCTCATTTCAATGAATAGCCCCCGATCAAAGTCTAATATCGTATCCTCCATTCACATACTAAGCCAATTTAGCATACAGATATTTGAGCAATTTAGGACAATTATGATGCATTAGCAAGTTATTATTTTTATGTTCAGAATAATGTTCCTACAATTAAATACAGGCATTTCTTGAGTGGAAATTTTACCATGGACATAATTGTGAAATTAACGAAAATTAAACCACCATGAAGATTTTAGCTTATTTAGTAATTACAGAGATAAAACATTTTCATTGTTTAAAAACAAATCAAAACTCTTAAGATCACCTAGAGACAGAAGAGTGCTAATTCTCTTCTGTACTTTAATGAATACAAAAATTAATGACAGATATATCACTAAATGTAAACAGAAGATTTAAAGAGTGCTAGTCCCTATTTCCAGTGTTATTAGTGATGACTAGGCAGAGTTCTCAGAAAGGTTGTTGAGAGAGAGAAAAGTGCCAAAATCTAGGGACTTGTTTCCCCATACTCCTAATCTGGGAATCAATTTGTCGCTGTCACACTTCAGCCTCAGAAAGATACTTTCATGTTATTCACATGAGAATTGAGATAAGTGATATGAATATAAGGAATCCTTACTGTATATATCATCTAATCTTTCCTTCAAGGCACTAACTCACCATTTTACACTATAGGCACCAGAACCGCTGAGAGAGGACAATGGGTGTGGGGGGGGGGGGGGCAGAGCATTGTTGGCTTACAATGCTCTCCCCTCCTCCCCACCCCCCTATCCTGTGTGTCTCTCTCTCTCTCAGTACTACTGTTTGACAATACACAATGAAAAAATTATCCAAAAGGTCATGGGAAACAAAATTATGATGTCTTGATTTCAGTGCTGCTATTCTGTGGTATAGAATTAAGGTAATCGTCCACAAATTGGCATTCATTTTCAGGTTTTGTTTTTGTTTCCAAACACAATGTAAATCAAATTTCAAACTTTCAGCGAGTATTTTTTGACACAGATAACTGGAAAAAAGCACTGAACATGGACATACTGAAGCTTTGCGAGATGCACTTACATGTATCAAAGTGAAATTACATGAACAAGAAGCCAAATCAAAACAATATACTGTATAATGGAAGCGAAGGAACAATACGCAGGTAAAATGATGAGCTATGATAGGCTGTCACGGTAAACAAAATTAGCCTTGCTGCCAGCCGGTTACTCAAATAATACTAATAATACACAGATAATTCAAGCACTTTTACATGTAGATGCACATGAACACATCTAACTGTTAAAGGTATTATCATCATTCAATAGTGCTTATAGTGCACCAGCCAAATTTAAACCTGTGAATTCCACACCACTGCAAACATTTTGTGTAGTACTGATATTCAGCAGACAAGAATCCCACTGTAAAACTCTGCAATTCAGTCATCATTAGGTATTCTGATAAAAACTGGGAAGTAAATAAGTAAGGCTCTCTTGTTTCTGGGCAAGCAGGCAGGGGCATCAATCTGTTTCATTTTAATTGGGGGGGGGGTGCACTCAAAAAAGGTCCTCATCTTATTTTTTTTTTTTTTTTTTTTGGGGGGATACCATATTGTGTTCCCCACCCTTATTTTTTTTTTTTTTTTTTGGGGGGGGGGGGGGTAATGTGTCCCCCCCCCCCCATTCAAGCAGAGCATGTACATGTAGAAGTCAAGGTCCTGATGAATGACCCAGTTATGATTTCATGAGGGTCAAAAAGATGAACCACTTTTCAAGTGCTCCTCTCTGAAGTACTGAGTGATAATAAATAGCAAGCAGATAGCCATATACCAGCAAAGTCTAACAGATTAAGGGCAACTAAAGGGCAACTGATATCCACATCTTGGAGGAGTTTTGTTAGGGATCGTATGGAAATGCATGCTCAAAATAAGAGAATCAAAACCCAAATATAGAGGGGGTTTTTTCTTGAAGGTTCTTTCTTTAAATAGTTCAGTTTTGAATAATTACCTGACTGATTTTTTTTTTTGTGTGTGTGTTCATCACTGCACAGATTTTTTTCTTTTATAAAATTCAAGTCTTTTTTTTAAGTATGAGATTTATGAATATGGAATTGTACTTGTTTTCTGTGTTTTTCTCATTCTTACTTTGTACAGCACATACAGACAAATTATTTCTCTCATACGCTGCATAAACAATATTTTATTATCATTAGTAGTAGTAGTCACAGTAGCAGCAGTGTTATTAGAGTCAAACCTGCTTTAGTGACCACCTGTATAGAAATACCACCTGTCTATAAAGACCGCACATTTTGTTTCCCTTGAATTGTTTTTCCTATTGAAACGTGTAATAAAGGAACCTGTCCATAAAGTCCACCTGCTCATAAAGACCGCTTTTCTTGTCTCCCTTGGGCGGTCTTTACAGTATATACAGGTTTCACTGTATTATTATCATTATTATCTATGCTGTAGGTTGTCCCTGGTATGACATGGTGCAATTACTAAGACATTATGGTATCATTTACTACAGGGTTTTTTTTGGTTTTTTTTTAAAGCAATTATTTCAAACTTTTTGAACTTGCACCAGTAGAAATGTGAAGCCACCCATGTACATGTACATGTAGGTGTTGCCGATTCAAAATATGGATATCACTGCCCAACCTAGAATGGCGTCCCTGGGGAATTTTCTTGGCTGACTCATGCTGTCCATAATATCCCCAGTCTTCATTCAAGGCTGGCTTGCCTCCTCTGATTGTACTTTTCAGTTTAATTTAAATAAACATTTATTTTTTTCTGAGTTGGTAGCATTTATTGAACATATATTTTTTTCTACTTGTACCCAATACTTGTAGAAGTACCTCTTAATTTTCCAAAACAGACACGGAGGTAGCTACATTTACCTACACTGCAGGTACATAACTACTTTGCAAAGATTTCTGTTTGTGTATTTTTAAGGGAAGGGCAGAACTTTGATATAAGTGCTCAAAATTCAAGTTCAGTTCAAAATGACATTAATTTACCATGAACGAAATACATGCAAAATATCAAGTTTGCATCAAAATATAATTGAAGGCAACAGCTCAAAAAGCATCAATTAAGCTTGTGGTGAGTGAGCCAGAATACAACTGTAATACTACATTTGTTATCACAAATGTTGGAAAATCAAGTCAAAAGAATCATGCTATTGGCCTTTTCAAAATTTATACCCACCCCATCACCTTCCCCAAGTTAAAAAATCCTGGATTTCTAATGAAATAGTAAACAGGCTACTAGTATTCCACAAAGATGATTATAAAAATACAGCTTCAAATGGCAAACAAAACAATGACTCTGCATGGTGTATCAATAAGCTCTTATGTGAGAAGAGATTATTCAAATTATTGTTAGAAATGAACAGATGTCTGATCCCCTATGCTATCTAGCAATTGCAGACAATAGGTCATCTTTGAATGGCTTCCCAATCTGTCTTTTAATAGGTGATTAGTGCAGATTAGCCTCATAGTACCATCCACGGCTTCTTATACGGATGAAATTTGCATTTAACTGTCAGGTCCATGTGTACCGGGTACATTTCTAGGGGATTATATTCAACCATCTCTCTCTCTCTCTCTCTCTCTCTCTCTCTCACTCTTACTGTAATCTGGCTGTTTTTTTCTATCTGAATCTGTCTTTCTCTTCAGTCTTTTAAGTTTCCCTCTTAATTTATCTCTCTTCCCGAGCTCCACCCTTTCTCAACATATTATACTTCTCTATCTCCCTATCTTTTTACCCATCCTTCCTTCCCTTCTTCCCTTCCTCCCTCTTTCCTTCCCTCCGTCTCCATCTACTGACTTCTTATAATGTAAACTGTAATGATCTATGATGTCTGCAAAATAGATCTCTCTTCATATTTCATTCACACTAAAGTTTAAAAGCAGAGCAGTAATGATTTTGATATGCTCCAATTATTACATTATACATGTACATGTAAGTCGGTTAAAGATGGGTTAACAGTTAAAGCACTTGGTACTACATGTAGAGCTTTTGAGGACTTGCTCTCTTTCTGGGTTCCAAAATAATTATAGTTCCATCTTGGGATAAAATATGCAATGTCATATGGTTTTGAAAAATTCCAATTAAATACACATCTTTAAATGCTATAGAAACTTGAGATTCAGTGTTCTAAAACAACAAAAAAAAAGTTATTTTCCCTCAAAACAATAATAAAGCCACACACAAAAAAGAGATTTGTTGTGGTAATGCAAATTTCTGATTAATTCTGGGAGCTCAGTCACGGTGTGTCCCTTTTCTGTTAATGAACATGACCATATGTGAAAGACACTATTACCTGAGAATTTCATTCTAGAGAGTATGATCCAGATTAGGCTTTTGAAGATTATCTGTTTCACAGATGAGGTGGCCACCATTCATGTACTGGTATATAAATGATATTGTGGTGCTTCTTTGCCTCCATGTTTTCATTTAGAAACAACAATAAAACTTGATTTCATTGATTTTATGCTACATCCCTTTATTAACTTGCGGGTTTTTTTCAGCCACAGTATTACTAAGGGCCTTGTGTTTAGGACAATCAAGGAACATTTCACTGCAAAGTCTACTTTTCTGCAAATCATTAAAAATTCTCAATGCTAGTTTCTTGGAAAAACAAAACAAAACAAGTAATGCCAAATGAATTTCCATGTTGTGATTCATTACTTTGCTGTATGAAGGTTTGCAAATATAGTACCCTTTTCATACTGGGAGTTGATGCTCCCCTGGAGCGGTCCTGGGATGCCCCAAAAGTATGATTCAACTAAATTGGTCATTGTGCTGTAGTAGGTACTGCAGCAAATGATTTGTTAATATGTTCATTCCATTTCTATTCTGCTAAAATATACAGTTGCAGGTATTGATTTCTACCACCTCCCAGAGAAATCAAAGTCAATATTATGTGATGCTAAATATGGTACAATAGTCCAGGAGTAACAAAGGAATGGACAAAATGCCCACCCACTCACCAAAGAATCCATTCACAAAAGAAAATTGAACAAACTGCATTCAATGAATATGGGAAATATTGTAAAGCTTATTCATTCCCACATATACTAAAAATCACTGCATCTTTTTCATTTGCGTTTAACATGTCTGATCTTGTTTTTCATGTCAAATCATGCCTTAGAGTGGTCAAAATCTTCAAACAGGAATACATTTGTTTGGAATTTCTACATTGATTACAAATAAAAGAAATGTCATAAAATTAATAAACAGTCACCATCAAGAAGGATATTGTATATATTTGTTACTTTGAGCAATTGTCTGTTCGGAGCCAGAAGGGCGTTAACAGATCATTTTACACAGACTTAACGCTCTTCTGGCTCCAAACACACGCAATGACATTTTAAAAATATTAAATAGTTAATGTATGCTTGCTTTTCAAGTAGATTAAATCAAATGATGATGAACTAAGCTGAAGTAATCTGAAGTGAACAAAACTTACATGTAACTGTCATGATGCAAATAAGCTCCTGAAAATCCACAAGGATTCAAAGACATGCTGGTATATTAATACATGTAAATAGTTCAAAGAAAATAAGTTCCAAATGATTGCACACAATAAAAGCACTCTGTGAGCCCTTCACAAAGAAGGCCTACAATATTCAATATTTCTTTATTACTTTGTTGTTTACAATGGGGAGAGACAGAGACAGACAGGTTTGTTGCCAAATTTCAGTGCCATGACAACAAATGCTCGCAAGCGGTATTCCTTTTTCTGGCCCCCTCGTGGTGTGTGCATAACCTCATTGCATGACTTGAAATAAACCTCAGACCACAGCAGACACAAAGGAATACTGGATTCCATCCTCAACCATAACAAAGGAAATGTAGGGATTAGTACAGTATGGTGGAATTAACACTTCAAGCTCTACATCTCTTAGTAAATGTTTTGACTAAATGATATTTTTGTATGTACATTTCATCTATTTGTTGATCTCAAGGATTGCTGTGTCTCTCCATGGTCTCTGCAACCCCTTTGCTCAGGTTAATGCAGACCAAACAAAACTAAACTAAACACGAGAAGAACAAAAACATGAGAACGCTTCTGTTAAGGGTCAAGGCAACCACTTCAAAGTAAAACTATAATTCCGAATTTGAATTTGCTGAAGATGTTCGTATTTTCTATGAAAATCTGATCCCTTCCAAGAGACATACATGTATTCAAATACTTTATGACAAAGGAAAAGTGACTAAGGAAATGAGATCAGGATAGGTAGAGAAAACCAATTAGAGAATGTACTTCCATAGAAAAAAATGCAGGGTGATATAGATAGAGAGGGGTTGAGACAGGCAGAGAGAGAGAGAGAAGGGGGGGGGGGAGTTGAGATACTGATAGAAACACAAGAATGCAGACCAACTGGGATCTCGAGAGACTGAGAGTCAGAGAGAAACAGAGAGACATAGACAGTGACAGAGGGAGACAAGGAGATAGAAAGAGACAGAAAGAGGGAAAGAGAGAAAGAGAAAGAGAGAGAGAGAGAGAGAGAGAGAGAGAGAGAGAGGGAGGGAGGGAGGGGCAAAAAGAATCAGCCTGTATGAAAATCCAAAATGAATTGTTGAACTTGGGAAAGCTGGACAGTTCCTTTTTTGGAAACATGCCATCAATTGCTCAGCAAGAACCCATCAATGCAGACAAAGAACAGAATTTCAAACAATATTTTCCTTTTGTGAACTCCATGACATGCTGGGACAAATCAGATTCCACTAATATTTCATCTGATTTAATATGTTTTCTCTCTATCCTTTGTCTGAATGAACAAAGATCGTATTCCACATAAAAGAACCTCTCAGAGCTTTGTTTGTGAGCCAGGTTAGCAGGTCCATACTTGTGTGTATTTTGAGGTGTTCATAAGTGCTTGCTAGATTTCATTTACCACTACAGTATACCAGCAGAAGTATTTCCTGATGATCTCTTTGTCCTCTAAAAACAATCAATCTTCTGTAATGAAGCATATGAAGTATCAAAGATTGACAAAAGTTTCTGTAGATAAGTTCTCACATTTCAACAATCACAAATATTTTGCAGGCATATCTGAATTCAAATTTGAATTCAAATATGGGAAAGGAATAACACTCATTTTTACATGTACATGTAATAACTTCTTTTTAAAAAATAGTAATTTCAATTTTCAATTTCTATCCATTTTCTTCACAATGATTTAATTTCTTCCCTCCTCCACAGCTGTACACATACCTCATTCTTAATCTCATTTCAACCAACTCTCTTTCACATGTCAGTTGCCCCATCCCCCACCCCATCTCTCTCCCCTACATCTCTCTTCTCTCTCTCCCTCCATCTCTCTCTTCTCTCGCTCTCTCTCTCTCTCTCTTTTTCTACTCACACAACCTACAGGTTTCCACAAATTAATAGAGCTTTAACAACTTTCCAGGAGTGTAATAAAAACACCTCTGATGCCATCTAGTGATCAGAGGTGAAATAGAATACAACTCAATAACTAATGCTAGTTATCAAATGATATCAAACTATTTCAAAATAGCAGTATCTGTATGTGCACATCAAATGTAACTTCAGTGTTCTCACATATCATAAGAAACAAATAAACTACTGAAAATGTACCCGGTACATGTATGGTGGCTTGTCGCCACTGACAACTTTTGTTATCATAACTAGTGACATGTTCTTTTATTTTGTAAAGAAAACATTCGGACTGGCAATTTACACAGGTCTATAGTTAAGAAAAGGCAATGGAAATGACAATGTGAACAGTCATTTGTGCTCAAACAAAGATGACTAATCCTTCATGATATATGGTAATATATCAGAATTAACTTGCTAATCTTCTCTAATCCATATTATCAAGACAGGTTGATTTTGAGCTTGAAGTTTTAGAGCATTCTGTATCAGCAATGAGATATTTATTAGATGATTATCTTTCATTTTGGTAATATCCCATCTACCCATCTACGAAATACTATCTTGATTCTACTTACGAGTTCCATAATTGTTTGGATAAAAGAAAATATCTTATCAAAAGGCTGTAAAGATTTCCTGCATTTGCCAAAAATATTCAACAGGAATACATTTGTTTAGGGATCATCAAACAGATAATGTCTCTTATTTCTTATGTTCTGTCTTAAACCTCATTGTTTCATATTTTGGGAATGTACATTGTATTTATTACCCCCTTTTTACTTTCAGTTATCCAGGGGAATGGAATATACAATATTATGTAACACGAACTTGTACTTCCTGCGCAATCATAAAGATATCACATTACAAAACACGTTCTTGAATAAAAGTTTTATGGTAGAAAATACACAAGGAGGAAGCTATGAATAGATTCATACTGTTTTATACTGGTATGCTACAGATCTGATTCCACCAGCTGTAAGAAAAATAATAATTTGATCTGTTTACTGGCTACTGTTATGTGAAGGTTTACATGTACATGTAGTTGAAACTCGAAGTAAATATATTTCTTGCATACATGTACATGTAGTCCACAGAACAGAACATGAGACTAGTCAATGCTCTTTGACTTCTTCCTGCATAAAAAGTTCCTGGAACAAAAATAAATCTACAACTGAGGTATACAACGTACCTCCATCTCCTTCTCACCCCCTCTCTCTATCTTTCTATCTCTCTCCTTCTCTCTATCTTTCTATCTCTCTTCCTATCTCATTTTCCCATCACATTTAAAATTTCCTTGACACATTTTGCCCGATCTCTGTTTTCATTTAATTCTTTCCTCTTTCACAAACCCTACGGGTCTACCCATTTAGTGTCAGTCTACAAAGGATCCAACTTTGAAATATAAACAAACTTCTAAACTACATCCAAGATCATGGTACATGTACACAGATGTATTACCAAACAGGGCCTAGCAAAGTTACATGTAAAGCCATCACAACCAACATACTGTACATACACCTGAAGATCAAACCCTTTAAAAACGAGGCTTTCTGTTTTGAAAATCCATGTTCAACCCAATCTATTTTTCTCCATTCCAGAAAGAACAAAAGAACAACTTTCCTTTGCTTTTCCTTAGTCTGCATGCAGACACAGGTTCAATTTTGACAATTTAATACAATCAAACACAATTCCATGAAGTCTTGAGCAAAGCCTAACTTTACAGGTCTCTGGATGCGCAAGGAGCAGCTGCATGTACATACAGTAGTCTGCAAGCACAGACCCTAAATAATACTTTAAAGCAATGAAACTTGAGAGAAGCCTAGCCCACAACTGGCTATGTCCATATACATGTAGGCTGTAGTGTACGATCCTCAAAGAGCTCAGTCAATCTCGTATTCAGACTTTTATACATATTTTGACCGACAAGGCTTTGTGTCTGCAAATTAACAGTGCTGTACATGTACAGGGCCTACGGTCATGATGGTAGTTCCACAGTTAAGACACTCTTTTAATACAAGTTTTGACTGACAAGGGCTGGTGCCTACAAGCTAACCCCCCCCCCCTCCCCCTTCTCGCAAATTATTTGCAAGCGCAATTGTGTGGGATTATGTCCTTAGCTAATTGTCTCACCCACCTTTTAACGAAAGGATTTCCTGTGCAAGGTCCCCATTGTCCTAACCTTGTTTTGTTTTGACTGGTCCAGTGCGTGCCGATTGATCTGTATTGATCATTTGTCAGAAAACATATGGAGGACTGATATGCGTACTCAGCATTACAGAAGTTCATCCCACAAGACCACAGACATATGCTTCTAGTATACATGTTATTGCTGGAAGTCCAAGCTATTTTTTCCTTAACCGTATCTATCACATCTAATTGTTAGCTTATGATAGCATTCAATCATTTGCAAGCCCTGCTAAAACTTACTTGTAGACGTGATGTAGATGCCACAAATTATGAAGTTACACATGTACTTTTGATGTGAATTCATAATCTCATGACCGAACCTCAAGTTTATCTTTAGTTTTAATAAAGAACAATCCAGGCATCATACTGGTAATAGTATTGGAACAGTTCCTTTCACATACATGTAGTAATCTCATGACAAACCTCATGTTTATCTACACATGTATAATTTTCATAAATATCAATCTAGGTATCACACTGTAATACTAAAAGTACTGAGTTTCTTTCACATAATAATCTCATGACAAACCTCAATTTTATCTATAACTTTCATAAAGATAAATCTAGTCATCACACTGACTAGTAATATTAAAAGTACTGAAACAGTTTCTTTCACTTATCGCATGAATGGACTTCATGTTTATCTTTAACTTTCATAAGGATCAATTTAGGCATCACACTGTTATGTGTAATAGTAGTATCAATATCTATCTCGCATATATGATGTTGACATTGCTTCTTGTACAGGACAGATCATGGTGACCTCTCTTTACAAACACTATCAGGTCACACAAACAAAAAAAGGTTACTGGTCTTCATTTTCAAGGCCCTGATCACACACTGTCTTGGTGTCTGTTTGTCTGCTTATGAGAAACAGCAAACTTTTAAAGGTTTTGAACAGTTTCTGCTAAAAAAAAAAAAAGACTCAGAGGCACGGTTACAGTCACATAACCTCCTCATTCCCTTGAACTGTAACATTGTATTCCTGTGTTACTTTTGAACTGATTTATTTCCCTCACAAAACAAATGAGCAAAGAATCTTCTAGAAGGAAATGGAATGATGTATTTACCTGCGGTGCCAATATTCTAATTGACACCAGTCAAAAAGTGCAAAGGACAAGGAAAGAGTAATCTCTCTAAAAATGGACTTCAGGATTACAGTCAAATTTAAACAACTGACAAAAAACAACAACAAAAATCAGACATTCTGAAAGACCAGCACTCGAGTGCTACCGGTATGTAAGTGTGATTATTACTGATTAAGAATAGTTTAGTGTTCAACTATTAAGAGGGCTGTACACCTTTCAATTAGGATGGGTCATGACATTAATAGAAGAACAGGACATGGTTTCCAATTCCATAATGCATGCTCACTTTTTTTTTTAAATTGTAAACTGGTTCATGTATATTGAATGAAGAAAAATACAACAATTTTATATTCCATCAATCATTTGTGAACGCAATTTGTTTTGATTTTTGTGTTAATAAAAAAGATACAAAACTGAACAGGGTACTTCATGCATAAATGACAATCTAATGAGATGGAAGCACATGACCCTGACATCCCCCTTTTGAGAAAAATGGTGCTAATTTTCAATTCACATCACTTCCTGTCCTCTCTCTCCCTTTCTCATTCTCTCTCTCTCTCTTTTTCTCTTTGTCTTCAAGTGAGGTTAATCCAAAAGGTGTATTAATAGCAATCAATTGTGGGGGCAATGAGCAGGGAAAACTGTCAATGCCCATGTTTGCTATGTAGGAAATTATCCGTTTCCTTGTTTTTGGAGGAAAAAAACAAAAAAAACAAAGGCAGGATATGGTGTCTGAATATGGCGTCGCTACCGGCAACCAATTCCTAAATCTGCGGAAACATTCTGTCAATGAAAATCCCGAGGGTTTACGGAATTTCCTTGTGATTTTCAATGAAAACTTATCAAACTGACGTCAACATGAATGTGGGTGAGAATTTGGACACATCAGTGAGGTTCCCATTTATACATCTTCTGTGAAACCAGTCATGTTCCAAACTATTGTTTGACATCTCCTTATCTACCATTTCCTTTGCACTCCACTGTACATGTCCCTCTCAACCATTTGACTGACAGACCGACTACACATAATTGTTATAAAGCTGGGTTAACTTGGCACTGCATGTAGGACAAATTCAGAAACTGTTAAAACTGTGGCAAAGTTATGCAAGAGAACTCAGTCTTTTGCGATAAACATATTTGTCAATTTGTGCACCAAGTCCATCTTCATTCAAGATCATTATGGGAATGTGAAAATTGCTCACTAAAAAGGCAATGCTGAAAATTTTCAAGCACTGAAATTTAGGAAAAATATGAAATTTGTGGCTATTTCAGTATTTCAACCTAGAACTTAGAAGTCCCATTTGTATGCACAATGCCTAGGCCTAGCTAATTTGCTCCACTGCAACCTCTATGGAACTGATATCATTTTAAATGTATGACCACATCCGAACTCCTTATCCAAATCACTTACAATCAAATAAAATGACAAGCAAATACTTTAGCAATAAACAAAGACGCAGAATTGTGAAACATGGATGCAAGTCAGTAATGTGTTACGAGATTCAGGTTGCAAGAAGTGAATGACATGGTCACACAACACTATTCTAACTACATGTAACTGTAAGAGCTTGATGATTGTAATCTCATCACTTGCACTTTTTAGCATGAATCTCGAGTGGTAGGCCTAGACTACATAGTTTAAACAGTGACGGATTTAACAACAATACAGAGATACATTACATGTAGGCCCTACTGTCATTGGCAAGATCACATGCATGCTAATCAAGACAAAGAGTTTAAATACTCACAGATTACAATCCCAATCGGGGCTTTATCAATATCTTCTCTCTCCAGAAAAGATAGGCTATTTTGGGAACCACTGGCAGTCTACGCACGCATGCAGTACGAAATAAAACCGATGACTCATGGAGCACGGCACACGTCTTTCCTCCGTCGCCTAGCCTTGCTAACTTGGCTGGCCTCGAAGTTCGAAGTCGCTCCGTTTGTTTGAGTTGAAATACTGCACAACGCTCACAGTCTACTCACAGCGCTTGTTCGTGGAATTTAATTACGACAATATCACATCAGAGCTCCGTGAAAAAATCTAGCCAAAACTAAAAAGAAACCTTGCTATAATCCCGCAGGATTTTTTTCTGTCGTTCACTAGCTACCAAACGTACATACCTGAGAAAAACAATATTGCGGACAATAATAAGCGGTGGACTATTTTCCCGAACAGACAAGACGTGATTTGTCGCACATGCGATTTCGCCACGCGATCTTCTTCCTACGTTTATATTTTGCGATCAGCTGTGCGAGGAAAACAAAGCCACGTGACAAAAGATTCGCATCTAATTATACTTTTGACAACCAATCAGCTGCTTAGAAAGCTGAAGGGGAAGTCGAACAAAGACATTCTCTCGTTGTGATTGGTCCAATATAACTGTCCTAATTATCCCATTGTGCTTGTTGGCAAGTTCGTAGTCTAATTTGCAAACAGAAGTGATTTCGTGTGACGGGGGGGGGGGGGGGGGGGGGGGGGGGGGGGGGGTGGGGTGAGGTATGGAGATACACATACCTCGATCAAACGTGTTGTGCAGTGCAAGAGCTCTACTTATGATTACACTTATTTTGAATTCCCTATTCAACCCATGATACTTCTTTGAAATTCACTTGCTCCGTGAACCGGTCTTGTTTTCTGTCATATGCTCTAACAGGTCTGCCAATCCGTCTGGGAGCAGGAAAGGGTTGCATGTTCTTGCCCAGCTTGTTTTGAAAAATACATAGTATGTCTCTTCTTCTTTTTCACATGAGGATGAATTTATTGCAATATCATTTTTCAGAGTTAAGGAACCCGAAAGTGGAATGATTTCGAGAGTGCACGAGCTAAGGTCACAGCCTGCTCTTTGATTCTCTCGATTGTAGGCCAAGTAAAATTGATTCTTAGTTTCTTTTCCTGATATTTTTCAAATTGAGAACGGGTGTTCCATGTTATTTGCTTTTTTATATTTGATATTTTCCTGTACATAAGAATGTTGTTTAGTCAATTTAAATGCCCTTTTTCCTTTTTATTTGTATAACATAAGCTCAAAACTGCATTTTGGTCATCACCTCATTGTCAAGATGCTCCTATTAAAATCAATTCCATGCATATAAGACCAAAAATTAAAAATAAAAATGAGGTAGGACAAAAAAGGAAGACGGAGGGGTCGAGATTGAAGCTATATGTTTTGCTATAGTATAGGGCCTACAGTTTGAAGAAAAAAAACTCCCTCTCCATACAGTCGAAAATACTATGAAAGCAGGTGGGTTAACTATGTGACTACTGAGCCTATAGCCACCTTGCCCACATGCTCCAGCCCCGGAAATATTCTAATTACTTCGTTAAATTGAATCAGGACGGCAAACCCCGGACGACTTCTGTCCCTCGGGAAAATTATCCTGCATGGTTCAGCCCCTCTAGACACCTACACCCTCGACGGCTAACTCTATAGTCCAGAATCTAGACTACTAACTCTATGGAGTTTACCTGTCAACAACCCATGCCTAAACACTCCTGTCCCCTTCTCCTATACCACACACTTTCTTTATCCACCTCCCACCCCTTCCCTCTCTTTGTTGTTGTCTTTTTGATTTGTTTTAGATTTGTACCGCTTTAATTGTTTTGATTACGCTAATGATTTGTAACTTCTGTTTTGTTTTGCTTTTGTTAATATATTTACAATGCATTCGCTTATATGACCGCATACAGATATGTAACTTAGTTTCAGGGGCTTGCACCTTACAAGCATTGCCCTTTTTTTTTTTAGCTTGCCCCTCCGTTTTACTATATCTTTTTCTCAGTCTGGTCAGCTTTATTTTGTTCATTATCTCAATAGTTCCGTTCTTTCTTTTATGTTATTTCATCCTATTACCTATTGTCTTGAAAAGATTGAATTCATATTATTGTTGTGTATACTGTGAAACGGAAAAATAAATAATTCAAATCCAAATCAAATTTCAGTGGACATTTTTTTTTTTTTAGATTGCATGACTGTCTTGAATTTTCTTCAAATCTTTTAACCCATTGCCTATACTGCACCCGATTCTCGCTAAATTAAATCTATGGAAATGAGAGAATTAAATATTCAACGGGTTACAAAATATGCCCTATATTATGATCCATCGGCGTAAATCCGTTTTGAGGAGTCGGGGGTGATCACCTTTATTGCCGATTTTTTTTTTCCGTGAACTCATACTTAAGTACGCGCACACACACCCTCATTCACCCGCGTAGACCCCCCCCCCCCCACACGTATAATATTAATATTTTGTGAGCGAGAAATAAAATAACAACTTTTATGTTTTTTAAGAGCATTTCAAATAAAAAATTCCATGATATGATCGTCATTTATGACATTTTCATAAAATATTCACCAACTGACTAATTACAATATCATTTTTTCCCTTAAAATGAGGGGGAATATTTGTACATGCCATCCCCCTCCCCTTCTCGAAAAAGTGTGGGGATATATCCCCCACCGCCCCCCGGATTTACGCCAATGTTATGATCGACATCGATGTTTCATTTGCCACAAAAGAAGAAAAACAAGGAGGAGACTGAAAACAACGACAACCACAGCCACAAATAATGATGATAATGATAATAACAATAATAATGATAATAATAACAATTAGGAGAAGAAGAAGAAGGAGAAGGAGAAGAAGAAGAAGAATTAAGAAGAAGAAGGATGAGAAGGAGGAGGAGGAAAATGGGAGAGGACGAAATGAGTGAAGGAAGGTGAAATGGGATTTACATGCAGAGGAAGTTTATATCTTTATTGTGCGATTGATATCTCGGATAGCCATTTCGGGGGTATATCAACATGATTATATAATTGTTGACAGTTGGTCATAACACAGAACCCTATACACTACAGTATATAGAGTTCATTGGGTCATAGGCGCCGGAAGCGGGGACGGGGGGGGGGGGGAAGAAGGGCTGTCGCTCCCCGGAAAGGTGGAGGGACAAAACGCATTTT
>CM057169.1:18087602-18135182 GCA_029962745.1 Echinometra lucunter
GGGGGGGGGGCTGTCGCCCCCAGGAAAGATGGAGGGGCAAAACGCATTTTTGTCCCCCCCCCCCAACTTGACATGCATATCAGGGAAGGGGGGAAGGGGTCGTTTTCCGAGGAGTCATCATTACGAAAGACTATAATGTAACATACCAGAGGCTTCATAATTCCGAAATAAAATATGGTTCATAATTCCTCATAATTATTTGATATATTACTCCCATCGTTTATCCCGGAAGTTTTGTCATGTTCCTAAAATGATACCATGCGCCATATCATATATGAAGTTGCCTTATCCAGTCTTTATTTTGAATTATAAAAGAACTTGTCCACATAATAATATTACAAATAAAAATATATATAAATATAACTCGGAAGAAATGCAGAAACATAAAATAACAATGGACAGACGGATCATAACTTTAAACAGGATCCGGGAGGCGAAACGAAAAATATAGCCAAAACTTCTTCTTCTCCTTCTTCTTCTTCTTCATCTTCTTCTTCTTGTTCTCCTACTACTACTACTGCTACTGCTACTACTACTGCTTCTGCTACTGCTACTGCTACTGCTACTGCTACTGCTACTACTGCTACTGCTACTGCTACTGCTACTGCTACCGCTGCCGCCTGCTACTGCTACTGCTACTGCTACTGCTACTGCTACTACTGCTACTGCTACTGCTACTGCTACTGCTACCGCTGCTACTGCTACTGCTACTGCTACTGCTACTGCTACTACTGCTACTACTACTGCTGTATACTGCTACTGCTACTACTACTGCTACTGCTACTGCTACTACTACTGCTACTACTGCTACTGCTACTGCTACTGCTACTGCTACTGCTACTGCTGCTACTGCTACTACTACTGCTACTGCTACTGCTACTGCTACTGCTACTACTGCTACTGCTACTGCTACTGCTACTGCTACTGCTGCTACTACTACTGCTACTACTACTACTACTGCTACTGCTACTGCTACTACTACTGCTACTGCTACTACTACTACTTTTCCTCTTTTTCTTCTTCTCCACCACATGCAGGTCTCCTCCTCCTACTCAGTAGTGTCAGCACATTAACTATGCTGAGCTGTATACAGTATCACTTATGCATTTTGCTTCAGTGAGGATATTTAGTTCATTGTTATCAAGATATTCTAAAGGTTGCATTTTTACTATCTTACTGGAATAACAAATTCGCAAGTACATCAGCAAAATGTTGGTGAGAACGAAACTATTCAAGACAGGAAAAAAAAAGTATTATATGCAGGAGGATGAACCGGAGGATGAAAAACAGGTATCATGCTAACGGCGCAAAGTAGATGTGAAAATAATTAACTTTAGGGAGATTTTAGGAGGGCCGTCAAAGTTATCGCAGGCTGAGCTTATTATATATCTTTAAAAAAAAAAAGTCGCTAGAAAATAATGATCCCTTCACAAAATATGAGCTTCAAACACTAAACTGGCATATAGTAACAATAGAGGGCGTGCTCCTAGAAACAAGACATTCCTGTGATTGCTACCGACGCTTTTGAACTAACGAGACCTTTGTTTACATTTAACGGCGTTAATTTTAACGGAATGTAAGGAAGACGGCGTGCAGTTGTGATGGTTTTGCGTAGTTATAATGGTAAGGGACTGTACTGAAATAGAAAATCGGATATGTAGCAGACTTTAGATGAATTAAACTGCCTAAACTGACCGTTGCTGTTAATGAATATGATTCGAGCTGCGGCCGGTTTTTGTACGGGTTGACGGCCGCTAGCTCCACTGCTAGCAGCCGTCTAGTGCCAGTGGCATTGTCGTGTCGTAATCTTGTTGCTACTGCTAGTTGCTGTTCACCTGTTGAACCTTTGTTGGAGCTGTGACTGTGTGAATGATATGTTTGATTGTAAGTTAGTTGAAGATAGCACATTGTGTTCTTGTTTGTTTGAAGGTTTCCTATGTAGTATGTGGGCATTATCGTGAAATTTGTCATGTTTGTCATTGACACTGGTCCATTCCATTTCGTCATTGCTGGTGACAGCATTCTAATTTACTCCCATACACAGTGCGAGCGCACACGCAGGAAGAGAGGTGATAGATTTCACGATTAGGCCCCAATGTGGGTATTCAACTTACCAATATCATGAAATCCAAATAATGGTCCTTTTTAGTAATCAGCTCATTCAGCATGGGTCCTAGGTCTTCTCAGTTTGACAAAAATTGCAGCTGTGTTCAATTGCTTGCATTGGGCAGAAAAATAGATGATGTCACTGGATTTGGCTTCGCCTTCGTTCTAGTCCACGATCAAGGGAAAATGATTATGAGGAAAGAATGTGTACAAGTTATTAAATTCTTCCATCGTTCTAGTCTACGATCAAGGTCAGGGAAAATGATTCTTCTTCAGTTACTCTGTCCCCTTCACTCATGAAGATTCTTGCAGGAAGAATTTAATAATATACTCAAACACATTCTTTCTTCATTATCATTTTCAGCTGTATGAGTTGGTGCCCCATGCCTGCGCATATTCGTAACTTCGCGATTCTAACAACATTACAAAAGATGCAACAAACACAAAATCTTCATATATTATTTTTAGTGATATGTTTTAGTGCAAAAATGAGGAAAAACTGATGAGAAAGGTCTGTTTTATGTATTTTAATTCACATGCCTTGAAAATGCCACCTTTTATATGAAAAATCCTGAACTGCCTGTGTTAAAAGTAAATGAGTGCGTGGACAGGGGAACTTTCGTTTATTGCTGTGTCAAATTTGACACCATCGCCTTTTCTTGTGAAAATGACATAGTTCTTATTCATATTTTTATGAGATTTATGACACATTTATCTAGAATATGAGGATTAAAATGGGGTCAGCCATTAGGAGAATGCCAAAGAAAGGGATTGTCAATCTCAAGTGAAATCTTAGGTGCGCAGACAAAGGGCCCCCCATCATATAGACTAGAATGAAGCCGAGTGCGATTTGAGCAATAAGCATAATTTGGAATACACAATTTGTTTCCCTCCATTTTCTAGATTCATTAGAGCACTTGCTTTATCAATCTGCCATTGGACCATGAGTGTCAACATGCCCTTCATGCCTTCACCGAGAGGGGGGCTACCCCACGGCTACACCAATGGTTATGCAGGGGGCAGTGGGGCACAGCCCCATGTGGGCTCTGTGCCTGGCAGTGGGGTGCAGGGATTTATGTTCAGGAGCCGTAATGAGAGGATTGATTGGAAGAAAATTGGTAAGCTTAACAAATGTTTGAGGTACATTAGTAGATTTATCAGCGATTTGTAGAGGTTTGGTACCAGTAACATTCTATAATGGTACATTTAATATTGCAACATTGTAGAAACATATTTGTTCAAATCCTATTTATTGCAGTATAGTCTAAGTCATTCTATTCACGTAAAATTGGATTTCCGAAGAATAGATGTTTTTGATGTTTTGTTTTTATTTTTCAGAGTATTATAATAATTAAAAAGTATATATTTTTGTAAACCTCTGTTATATTTATCAAAATATAGACAGATATTCTTCATCTACATCTTCTTTGATATTTTATATCTGTAATCATGTTATTGAATTAAAAGATTCAATCTGTTTAAAAAATGTATTAAGATGGGAAGAAAGTACCGTGTAATTAATGAAAAATGCCACTTTCTGAACTATTGCCTGTTTTCACTTCTTTTCACCATTGTCTTTCAAGACTTTGTGGAGAACATATTAGGGCTCCAGTGTGTCTGGAGATCTCTCAAATTTATTCAGTAAAACCAACTGGCATTCCTAATGGGATATAATGAATAGGTTCTATCTTTAATAAAAAAGTTGCCTTTTTGTTGCTCCATGTAGCCTCCATAGATGTGGATCGCATCATGCGGGATTTAGACGTCAGCAGTTTACAAGACTCCATCATGGGCATCACCTTCTGCGACATAGAGAGGGAGGTCGACACCAGGATGGTTGACCAAAACTTTGTGACAGTCTTCAAGCTTGCCCAACTCATTATTCAGTACCTTCTTGTAAGTATCGACCAATTTCGATCTGTGAAAGAAAGGAGTGTCACTGATCTGTAAAACTGCATGCAAAAACTTACAAATATTTTTATCTTTCAGAATTAAAAATTAGATACTTATTTTCCAAGGATGATGAGAGAAAAGGAGGTTTGATGAAAATTGAATATGATCCTTTCTTTAGGTCACACATGTAACTGATGTAGTTTTTACCTCAGAAAGAAAATAATGTACACTTGCATCACGGAAAAATACATATGAGATACATTTTTTAAGAGTAAAGTTGTAAGGTACAACCAAAATGCAATGTTTGACTATTAAAGCAAAAATTCAAATTTTTATAAGATTGAAAGATTATGAATTAACATTTTTTCAGGATTTTGTTCAAAAAATGGATTAAGATTGATCCTGAAGTGGATTTTTCTGAATTTAAAAGAAAAAAAAAAGCAATTTACTATATAAAATGTTGGCTATGTGTTTTGTGATTTGCTTCAAAGCATTCTCAGGAAGTGATGGCCCATAACACGAGCCTAGCCGAGGAGAGGGTGCAGCAGCTACACGTGGACCATGAGGCAACAAAGATGGAGTTATCTAGGCTGGGGGAAGAGCTCCAGAAAGTCAAGCAAGAGTCTCACAAGAGGAAGAAGCTCCTTAAAAACCAGCAAAGCCTCATACAAGCCACTGCAAATAATTATCACAAGGTAGTGCGATGTTCTAGCGGAAACAACTTCCAACTTCCTGAAGACTTCCTTTAACCCATTCGTGACAGGAATTATTTAAAGCCTAATTTGATCAGCTTTTATTCTTCAAATTGGCAACACCAACATTTTTCTTTTATCGCTACATTTTTCTTATAAAACATCATGTATCTGAAATAAATATTAATTGATAGAATGTATGATGAGAAGTCATAAAGTTGCCAATTTGCAGGGAAAAACGTTAATTTTAACATTTTCATTGTATTGCCAATTTAAGGATTTAAATGCTTATTTCACCCTAAAAAAATTTCAGCATCAAACAACAAATATTGATGCAACGAAAATGGGCACAGTAAGTGTCTAATTTTTTGCTCTTTCTGCTCATGTATTTGGTATGATATTTGGGGCTCTGCATCAAAAGTTCCTCTGTCACGAATGGGTTAACCAAGCTCATTTCTATTTTGATATGTTCCATGCCTACAAGATCTTTCTCTCTTTTGCTTTCTTTGAGATAGTCCCTAGGAGCCCTGAGGCAGACCCCCAAATGGTTCCAATTGCAGTTATTTCATGCACAGTACACATTTTTTTGCTTTTTACAGTGACACAGCCTAACTTTGACTAAATTTGACAGTCCAGTCAGTCTGAGGTTAAATAGGATCAAGTTCTTTGAATTGGTTGCCTGATCCAGATGTTGACTTGTGGGCAGCAGCTCTAAAGTGCCCCAGTGTTAATTTTTCAAATTAGTACGCTGCCTTGATGATTACACAATGCAGAGACTGCCATGGGCATATTCCTTGTTTTCAACTGAACCTACCTCAATAAATTCAAATCCTGGGGAGCGTTTCATGAAGCGTCTTGTCAGTGATTTTTACTAACAAATTTGTTCACATGCAAATCAGATGCAAGGATTTCAGTAGGTTATAACAGTTGTCAGTAAAAATCACTGACAAGACACTTCATGAAACGCTCCCCTGCTCTCCCACTCTCTATCTTCCCCTCTCTCTCTCTCCCACTCTCCCTGAACCACATATCATGATACCACATAATCTTTTTCTTTACTCTACTATAGTGTATGTACTGCCAGAAGGCATTCTTCAACCTAGCCTACCTCCAATCACACGTTCAACGCAAGCATCCAGAGTACACTCCCAGACCTCCCCAGGTTGATGACAACATCACTGCTAGAAAGGTAGGTCTAAAGGTTGTCATCACAAAATGATTTGATGAAATAGATTTTTTTAATGCCCTTTTCGTTTTCATGTCCTGGCAAGTAAATCACAAAGTTTGAATTGTCCTGTGCTTTTCATTGCATGGAATAATTTACCTCTTAAGTCTGGCGTACACTATAAGATCCGACTGCGACCTGATTTTCGAACATATGGCATTTTGCATTAAATATGAAAGTTTAAACAAGTAAAATTATATTATTTGAAATTCTGAATAATGATAGGATGACTAAAATCAAACTTTTGGTTAACGGCAAGCCTTGGGTTCGGAGTAAAGGTTCAAATCGTAGCCAATCGCAAGATTGCTATGACGTCACTATGATTCTAAATTGAGTTCACTTTTATTCCTACAACAGGGCTCGCAGTAGCCCAGAATTTCAATTTGAGTATCCATATGACTGTTCACAACTTTGATCGTTAAGATTTTACATGTTTGAATGTACCTATCAAATGCTATAACACTTTTTCAAAATCGGATCACAGACAGATCGTATAGTGTGCGCCGGGCTTTAGCTTTAAACCATTGGACAGAATTTACAAAAGAGGTTTAAATCTTGGGTGGTTTACACTCCTTCCTGGATATTTTAAGGATATGTTCGTACAGAATCCAATTATGTCCAATTATGTGTTATCTTGGGCAGTAATATTATCATGGGCAATGTTCACTCTTTTACACCTATTTTAGTACACTTACAGCTGTTTTTAAAAATCTTTAATACCCATGGTTTAAATCCCTTGGTGAATTCGGGCCAGCATTTTTCACCATAAGGTACCATACCTGCGGATGCTGTTTATGTTAGGGAAGTGGTGTATACATGTAACTCATTCTTTCTTTTTTCATGATGGTATTAGTAATATTGTCATGATTGTTCTATTTTTCAGTTTGTTATTTTAATTGTTCATGTTATTGTTACACGTTTTGTATTTACTTAGGTGAACGAAGTAAGTGAGAAACTAGAGAGAGAATTGGACGAGCTGAGGGAGCGGTTAAAATTCTCAGAATCTCAGGTTGCAGAGGAAAGAGAAAGAGCACAGGAACAAATCAAGCTGGCACTTGAACAAAAGCAGGTAAGAACAACATCAAATAGATGAGTGTATGAGATAGAATAGGATAGAACGTAAAAACCAGGAAGAGGTGGATGAGAAGGTGGAGGAGGAGGAGGAGGAAGAAAAGAGTTGATGAGTTGAGGGAGAGACTAAATTTCTCCACATCAATATGTAGTAAAAGAGAAAGTGCGCAAGTATCATTCGAGACTGCATTTCAACAAAATCAACTAGAAATAAGACATGCAAACGGCACAAGAAGGAAAGCTTTTAGTGACTCCCCCCCCCCCATATTATGTACAAATATATAATAGATAGATAGATAGATAGATAGATGGATAAATAGATAAATTGAATAAATCATTGAAAATATTTGTTCATTTCTCTCTGGATAGAACCAAGGAGAGACAGAGAGAATAGAAGAACAACACAGAAAGGAATTGGAGAGGTGGAAACATGAACAATTGAGTTTCCAAAAAGTAAGTATATTTTATTTGAATTGCGGTGTTCTTATTTATTCCCTATTTCAGCATGTCTCCATGACAATTCAGTACACATTTCATTATAAAGTTTTGGTATGAAATAAAAATCTATCTTAAATCAACTGCATTACATGTCAATAGAACATTTGAAAAAAAATGTTTTTCTCCTCATGGGTGTACTTGTAGCTTGTTACATTGCTTCTTTTTTCTGCTCCACATTTCCCCCTTTTTTTATTATTGATCTTTTTACAGATAAATCACTTTTGGCAAGTGAGTCTTGATTTTAAGGTGAAAATCTGATAAAGGGTGGTTGGTTATAGTTATTGTGAGGTTTGTTTTGATGTTGTGAGAACATTTTTGATGGTATAGTGACATCAGTCCCATGCACTGAAGATCTCGGAATTGATTATCTATGGGAATTTCACTTCTCATCTCACACTCTTACTCTATAATTTTTTTTTTCTTCAATGAATTTTGCTTTGATCTTTTCTCTCAAAGTGGATGCAATCTGAGTCAGTCACTTTGTTTGATCTGAAATTGGGAGTATGTTGTGTTTGGCATTTTAGATAACAAGTACAAGTGCACATCATGCAGTTTTTCTCTCTTTTTTAAAATTTCACTTCACTCTTCAAAAAATCTTTCACCTCTTAACAAAAACAAAAAAATTGAAATCAGTTTGTTTGGATTGACATTAATGAGTTAAAAAATACAAGAAGGCTATTATGTTTGTTTATTATGTTTTATTTCCATTAAAAAATACCTTTACACATCCATGTCTGTTGGAAACATATCGAAATGCAATTTCTATCATTCAAACAAGGTTTAAGATGCAATTTATGATAGACAATGATGTGGCATAATCTTATCTTTCTTTTCTGTGAACGATTTTTTCCTCTTCTTTCCTTGTTTGCTCTTTTTAAAACTGCCAAATTATTTAAATTGAAGTTTGAATTATATGATTCATGAATGCTGGAATGTGCCATATTGATGTAGATGATGTGATCATATTACTATTTATTTCTATTTCTCTCTCTCTCTCTCTCTCTCTTTCTTGCCCTGATGATCAGGTGGAGATGGAGAAGATGCAGAACATGTTTATGAAGGAACTCAAAGAGATGCATGACAAATACACGTCTTCCCAAACAGCTCTGGAGAACATCCAGTCAAAACTTGGTAGGCGTTTGATTTCGGTCTACATTTTATAAGAAGATATTCATATTATATTGGATGGCTCTGAATGGGATACCAGAGAATATTGGCCCTAACTAGTGGAATATTCCTGGTATTCCATGAAATAAAGCCATCCAATATAATTATTATTATCTGTACCCAACAGGAAAGGGATTTAAAATTCAATAAATGTCATTCCAGCCACTAAAATGGGCCCCCATCGTACATTTATTTTGATCACACAAGTTTGACTTACCTCTTTATGACATCATCAAAGTGTCGTTTGTGCATTGCGTGTATTGCGTATCCGTGCATTGTAATCCTGATTGCGCATGTTTGTTTCATTGCGCGCACGCGAAGAGACCATGCAATATCGCATAATATTGCACAGCAAATTTGTACATGAGCATATGGGGAATTCGGTGTTTTATACAATATGCTCTGATATTGCACAGACAAATCATGCAGACATGAAATATGTGTTTTTAATGCACCGCTAAAATGCCCTATATAGATAATAATATTATTTATTCTGTGAAAATATTAAGAACTATTCGTGAATCACATTCTAGTAGTCATTTGCTGAGCTTGTGTCTCTCTTTTTTTTATGTACTGTGGAATAGATACACTAATTTAAACAGGACATGAAGCAGTGTGCATATACAAGTGTAATGGGGGCAATATGACTTCACTTAACAGAATATACACATTCAAATTGCACATGAAGCATTTCATACACCCCTCTGCTGGGAATAAAAAGATGCTCTAATACATTTACTATTTAAATTTCACTCTGATGAAAGTTTAAAATTTGCTTCAAAGTTCTTCTTGCTTCCCATACTGAATCCAGGACCCATGCTCCAGCGGCAATTGCTCTTCGTCAAATTTGTACACTAACCAAATTTGTACACTAACCGAATACTGAACTTTAACCCTGGACCAAACACTCTACCCTGACCTTAATCCTCAGCAATGACCTAAAACCCTCTTGCAACCCTGATCCTAACTGTGTATTAAACTTCGATGAAATAAAGCCTGGAACAATTGTCATCTGACCATATGTCGGGTCACCTTCCATTCCTTGTTGAACTCTTTTTGAAATGTTAGAAGTGTTCATGCAGGCCATTATTATTCATTTTATTTATTTTAAGCTCATTTGATATTCATTATTATTATTATTATCATCATTATAATTATTGTTGTTCTTGTTGTTTATAATTATGTATATGCATTTAAAAAATAAAGATATGTGCATTTCAATTGTTTTGCTGACTCTTGGTCCATGTAATCACCTGAATGGGGCTAAGCTTGATTAGTATATTGCTGTTTATTCATAGCTTCCTTCATTGTAATTTTTGGTTGTAGAACTCCCTTCATTCGATCGTTCATTCATTCATTTATTCACTCGCTCACTCCATTTATTCAGTCTTTTTTGCTTCAAAACCCCTTGCTTTGCTGGAAAATGATTTATACTATTGAGATAACATTATACTTTTTGTCGTATCTGGTCCAACTGTAGGCAAGCAGTCGATGCTTGGTAAGATTGTGGATGAGGATGAACTTGAAGAGTACAAGCGGCGGAGCAAGAAGCAGGAGAAGGAGCTTAGCAAGTTAAAAGAGGAACTCCAAACAGAGGCAAGTATCTTCAGCAGAAGTAGTGATTTCATTGTATTAGAACAAATACGAACAATCGTATGGTTAATGATGAAAAGGAATGTATTCTTGTTGAATATTATGTATAGAAATACCATAAAGTATAGCCTGTATTGTGAATGTATTTTGGTTTTATAAGGATGATGAAAGATTTTGCTCTGTCACATAAAGGGTTTTGCAAAATGAATGTTTAGCTGTTTTTGTGTTTACTTTTATACACCGATTGATAATTATTATTATTATGATGATGATGATGTGATTGTGGTTTGATGATCATAGCAGCAATGTAGATGATGTTGATGCTGGTGGTGATAATATCAGCGATAAAATGATGATAATTATATTTTGACAGTGAACCATTTGAGTGATGATTTTGCATCTCATATGGAAATGAATGTAACTGTAGTTATACCACGATATTACAGTCAAACCTGTCTATAAAGGCCACCCTAAGAGAAACAGAAAAAGGGACTTCTGTAGACATTTGGCTGCTAAAGGCAGGTTCTAATACCCATATTTCTTCTTCTTCAAGAGAGACAATGTAAGTGACCACTATAGACAGGTGTCTTTTATAGAAAGGTGGCCACTAAGACAGTGATGCCAACTGATCCTTTTTTTGCAGTATTTTGTACTGTTTTTGTTAGAGGTAGAGGCATAGATACCTTGGGCAAAGCTTCCTACTTGGCAAGGGAGCGGAAGATTTGGCGGAAGATCGTGGAGTGGATGCCAACACTCAACCCACCGTTGGAGTGGAAGGCATAAAGTAAAGTAAAGTAAAAGTAAAGTAAAAGTAAAGTTGTTAGGGAAAATACTGCAGGTTTCAAGAAAAATACTGTTTTTCATTAACTTTAGCTACTTTACAGTTCTGTAGCTGTAAAGTGAGATACTCTTTTTTCCACTCATAATACTTCTTTTAGGCCCTAAAACGCTGAAAAACTTGAAAAAAACAAAACGATTTGATCTTAGCATGATACGCTTCTTCCATATAGCCAAGCCTGAGTTATCTCGGGCTCAGTATTCAACGGGTTAATCATTGCAAACATTTCCGCACCCTTCCCAGATCACATCGGTGCAAACCCAGATGGCGAGCGACCTGAAGAAGAGAGAGGAGGAATGGAGGAAGAAACAGAAGGAGCTGAAGTCGTCTCACAAGGAAGAAGTGACGGAGCTGAAGGCCCTGCTGAAACAGACCAAGGAGCTCCTGGATATTGAGAGAGAAGGAGGAGACAAGAAGGGAGCCAAGTATCAGAAACAGCTCCAGGAACTTTTGAAGGTAAGACTTTCAGCATGTCTGTCTAAGAATTAGCAATGTATTTAGACCAATAAAATTTATTTTAATCTTCATGAATCAGCATAATCAATGCATATTTATGTCCATTCATAAGGCAGATGATTTGGGTCTGAGGATTTTTTTTTAAAAGAAGGAAGCAACAAAATAGACAAAGGAGCTCCTCTCCTGCATACAGGGAGAGAAGGAGTTGACAAGAAGGGGGCAAGTATCAGAAACAGCTTCAGGAACTTTTAAAGGTGAGAGGCTTATCCCTTTCTGTTCTATGTGGGCTTGGAGTAAGAAAGTCTGTTTTTTTTTTCTTTTTCTTCCAGCGGTTTAAACCTTTTCCTTTATTCAGAAGGTGATATTTAGCGAAGGAGATATAGATCTGCAATATATCAGTCGAAGGGGGGGGGGGGGGGGGGGAGGAGAGTGACAAGAAGACACTATGACGCAAAGTTCACCCCATACTCATGGTATTGCTAATGCAAATTTCATCCATGCAATCTTGAAGCAAGACTTGTGTGATTCCAGTGACACGTCAATGTTTAAACGCGCACTCCGCCACTGCTTTTGTGCATGAATTAGATTTTAGAAACCATGGCACCTATCCGTAAAGCATAAAGTTGATCCACTTTTTTGCTTGTTTCCATTAGAAAAACAAGGATTATGAGAGACAGCTCAAAGGCAAGGAGGAAAAGATTAAAGAGTTGAAGGTCAAAGCTGTGAGTATCCAGACAAATTCTCGGCAGATACAAGTTCTAATCCTAAAGCCCACCACATAGCACACAGATTGACTATGATCCAGTTTTGAAAGAAATTGTCATGATGTTTGAAAATATCATCTTGCAAAGTCTTCCTGGTTTCTGATAATCATATGAGTAATAAAATGCATATTGCAGGATAATTTTAGCCTTGTAGTCGGAGAAATTTTACATATCAGTTACAAATATGCAACTGGTAGGACATCACTCAAATTCGGATAGTCCTTACTTGTTCTGTGGACTGTAAATGATTTTTCAAATGATTATGATGTCAGTCAACTCTAGATAATTTTTCATATGATTAAGATGCCTGCCATCATTTAACCCGAACACGAAGCCCAAGATAACTTTGGCTAGGGTCTATGGAAGTCGTGTGTTATACTGAAATGAAATTGTACTCAAAGGTTTAATAACACAAATACTAGACGTCATGTGCTCAGGCATCGATTTGATTTCCCACTCTCTGCACCGATGAAAGATTCCAAACACTTGAGGCAATATCAGACTCTTCCAAAGGTGACTTGTTTGAATTATTCATATAAACTCCCTCATTGGTGTATTACATTCAAACCTGTATTGACTGCCACTTTTTTCCCATGAAACGGGTGTTTAAGGAATGTACGTTTAAAGATCACCCTCTTTTAAAGACCACGTCTCTTGTCTCCCTTAATTGGTCTTTATATACAGGTTTGACTGCATTTGTATACTGTCACATTTTTTTTTTTTTTTTTTTTTTTCATTAAGTTTTTATTGATCGATAAAATGATTACACAAATATCAAAATACAATCGAAATCAAAAACAATAAAAAAAAAACAATAACATAATCATAATGAATCAGAACAAAGCAGTATTACATGGAAATAAATGAGCTCAGCTAGTAAACAAGTACATCTAATATACAAGCAGTTTCTTACACAAGTACACTGTACATCAGAACACATATTTCCACTTCCTAAAGTGAAGTGCAAGAGTACCTTTCTTTTTGGCAATGCGATATTCTGTTTCCTTACAAGTTTTCAAATAGACTTTAAAACCCTGAAATGAAGGAATGTTATTTTTGAATTTACATAAGTAAATATAATATTTGAATATCAGGAAAATATACGTGATAAATTTGTCATCTTTAACTCCAAAAATCTTTTCAAAGGGGGACGGATTAAAAACCTTCTTGGTATGTCGAGAAATTTCAAGAACTATTTCGTTCCAAATGATTTTCACAATGTCACAATCAATAAATACATGGATAATGGTTTCTGATAGGGAGTGACAGAATGTACAATTCGGAGAATTCTTCCTTTTAATTTTATGTAAGAAGTCGTTTAAGGAGATAGCTTTATGAAAGAGTTTAAAATAGAAAGAACGTATACGCGAGTCTATTGAACATTTGAAATTTCTCAAATGAATCTTATCCCACTCTTCAGAGTTTGGGGACAAAGACAGTTCTTCCCAGAAGTCAGTGTGTTTTGTTGGAATAAAAATCCCGAGCAAGATAGGGTAAACATACTTTGGGACCTTCTTTGCTTGACATAGATTGTTTACTATTTTATAAAAAATTTCTTCATTGTCCCAATCTGACATATGTAACCAAGAATTTGGAATATTTTTCATTAAAAAGTTGAAGTTTTTCCTTCCCCTTGGAGAAATGTCAAAGTCAAGAATTAGTTCTTCAAAAAGCTTGCTTCCTGGGAGTGGGGGGTTCAATAAATCGCTAACAAAATTTATTCCGCAATCAAACCACTCTTGGTTAAAAAAATACTGTTTTGTCTTGGATCTAATATGTTTGTTATACCATAAACATTGGCATGACCCCATATGTGAAAATACTGTATTAAACTCCTTCTTCACTGCTTCCTCCCTGTAAATATACCATGTTCTAATACACTCTGACAGTTGAGAACAACAAAGACTTTTCAAAATGGAATCAGGAGCATGGGATTTCCACAAAATATCTTTGTTTTGATTAAAGTTTTCTAGTACTGACAATTCAATTGTCTTCCACAGACTAACATATTCTTTATCAAGAAGAAGTTTCACCCATGCCATTTTCTGAGACAAAGCAAAAATATAAGGGTCAATCATTCTCAATCCACCAGAACAATAATCATTATAAAAACATTTTCTTTTTACCCTATCTCTCCCACCACTCCAAATAAACTTAAAGAAAATCCTTTCTAACTCCTTGAATAGCTTGGTTGGAGTTTGTATACATAGAACAGAAAAAAGATACAATAGCTGAGGTAATAATAATGTTTTAACGACACAAACTTTACCAACTAAGGATAAGTTTCTACAACGCCAACAATTAAGGGTTGCCTCTATAGACTTCAGTTTAGGTTTATAATTAAGATCAAACATTGACCTGGTATCTAATGAAAAAACAATTCCAAGAGTTTTGAATGTATCAGTTTTCCAATTAAGACCGTTTTCAGAATAGGGATTCACTTGTGAGCCCCTTTTAGCCCCCACCCAAACAGCCTCAGATTTAGATATATTAAGTTTGCAACCAGAACAAGCTGCAAATTTCTTAAGCAAATCAAAAAGATTGTTAAAAGAGTCAAGTGAACCATCAAGAAAGCAGGTAGAATCATCAGCTAATAAGGATATTTTTACCTCTTGACCTTCTACAGGGATCCCTTTTATGTTTACATCTTGTCTTACACTAAGAGCCATTGTTTCAATAACTAATAAAAACAAATAGGGGGAGATTGGACACCCTTGGAAAATTCCTCTTTCCATCATAACAGCTTTAGTAAAAAATCCATTATTAGCAACATAACTCTTGCGGTTACAATATAGAGTTTTGATCCAACCAATGAACTTATCCCCAAAATTAAATTTTTTTAAAACTTTCAACAAAAATTCATGATCCACACTATCAAATGCTTTCTGAATGTCTAATAAAAGAATGGCACCTGGAATGTCATGAAGTTCTGTGTATTCTATCAAATCCATAATCAACCTTATATTATTCCCAATATTGCGACCCTTTAAAAAGCCAGACTGGTCTGGGTGAACAAGATCATCGAGACATTTCTTTAGTCTGTTTGCTAGTGTTTTTGCTAAAATCTTATAATCCACAGTTAACAATGATATGGGCCTATAATTTTTCAAATAAAACTGGTCCTTGTCTTTCTTGGGAAGTAAAGTAATAATACCATTTCTTTGTGATGTAGACAAAAGGCCATTTTCTAAAGAAAAATTAAATGAATCCAATAACAAATCAGATATATCTTTCCAAAAAACAATGTAAAACTCTACTGGTAAACCATCATACCCTGGGGTTTTGTTATGCTTCATAGAGGTGATTGTCTCATATAATTCTTTTTAGTAAGAGGATGCTCCAAAATGATTTGTCATTATCTTTTAACTTTGGTGTTTCAAAAGACTCCAAGAAGGTGTCTGTACTGTACAAATTTTGTGTATCTTGTTTTCTATACAAGTTTTGATAAAAGTCATTAATTTCATCTAATATGGATTGGGGATTTGAAATTATTTCATCATCAACATTTTTGATTCTATGAATGGATTTTTTCTCACCGTGTCTCTTCTCTAAATTGCAAAATATTTGGAGCTTTTTTCTCCTTCTTCTACCCAGCGCAATTTTGATCGAATAATTAAGCCTTGAGTTTCATATTCTAATATCTTGTCCAAATCACTATGCAAACTTTCTAGGTGCTCAATAAGAATCACATTATCTGGGTCATTGTTTATTTGCATTTTTACATTGTCTATTTCTTTGAACAATTTATCTTTGGCAGCTTTCCTCTCTCTCTTTTTTCTGGAACTATACTCTATACAAGTACCTGTTATTGTACATTTGAGGGCATCCCACATAATATGTGGGTTGCACATACTGTTACAATTATCTGTTTTAAAATAATTGATTGTCTCTTTCATTGTTTTTACAAAATCAGCATCATTATGCAAATAATTACAGTTGAGTTTCCAAAACCCGGGTCCCTTCTGAGGATGAGCATCTTTAAAGTTCAAGGTAACTACAGAGTGATCTGATTGGATCCCAGGAATTATTTTTGATTGCAAGCAATTGTTAACAAAATTTTCCGAAACAAGAATAAAATCTAATCTGGAGAGAACCTTTGGGTTAATTTGATGCCTAGTGTATTGTTTTAAATGTGGATGAAAGTTTCTCCAAATATCACATAAATTGTATTCTTCCATCAATATTTGAATAATTTCACTAGCTTTTTCATTAGCATGTCTTTGTCTACCACCTCGGTAATCCAGTGGACCCAACACTGCATTGAAATCACCAGCACAGATTAATGAAGTATAATTAAACTGCTCTATTTTAGCAAAAACATCTAGAAAAAAATCTGGATCATCGTTATTGGGGCCGTAAATATTTGCAAGTAAAAGAGATAAACCATTTATGGTTACAGAATAAATCAAAAATCTTCCATTTGGATCAGCGAACGAGGAGTGAATTACCAGCGAAACATGATTACGAATCAAAATAGCGACACCACGACTATTGGAAGTATGGCTTGAGAACCAAGCATGTTCCCCCCACTGCTGTTTCCAAAATGATTCGTCTTCTGGGGAGGAATGTATTTCCTGAAGAAAAATAACATCACTGTCAATTGACCTCAAGTAATGAAATATTTTTCTTCTTTTTACATAATCTTGGATACCCCGACAGTTAAATGTGCTAAGCTTTAATGACATAAATGAAATTCTACAATATCACTGGTTCCATACCACACTTTGAAGTATCTGCATTGCACGATAAATTGAAAAAAGAATAAACACTGTAAAAGACACATGACTGCTTGCCACCATGTAAAATCACAAGATACCATATCTAGCAAATAAGAGCTTGTATACAAACAAAGTGAGCAATTAACTGCTTTGAATTTAAACATATTACAAATAGGGGAGGGGGACAACAACAACAAATTAGGTAAAATCGATAGGAGGGTGCAAATGGCACCAAGAATAGTGGCCAGTGACTTCAAATCAGTCTCAGCCCTGGTCCAAAGGTGCATACAACGAGAAATATGAAACAGCTTTGAGCAAAATCCACCGTGTAACCACAAAAACAAACAAAGTGGACTCTCTGAATCACATATAAATCATGGTCTACAAAGGGGCATAATAAAAAAACACACAATATATCATCAGCAAAAGTCAGTAGCCAATACAGAAATCAAAACACTCGTACATGTATGGTTTACAAGTAAATCGGAATAACAAAGTCAATATATAAAAAATGCTCACAAATGCCTAGAGTAGCTTTATGGGGGAAAAAACATCTCTTTGGAACACACTGTAAGCAAAAAAGAAAACAGTGCAAACAGAAAAGAAAACTCTTAAAATCCCCATCACAAAGGAGAGTAAAACCAAGGGGTAGTAACTTGAAAATATATCAAAGTGTACATTAAAACATGTGCACATTATTTTCAAAAGATATGAAACAGACATTACCTTATAAATGTGATAAAAATGTCACTATGGCAGGGAGATAAAAATTAGCATTAAGCTTCACCGATACACGTAGTATCTACACATGAGATAAAGAAGTGTCTGTACAGGTAAACTTCAAAAAAATATATCAATACAACAATAAAGTTCACTCCTGTGCACATGTAGATGAAAGATAATCAGTATCGAAAATAAGTCAGTTAAATAGCCTGTATTCAAAGACATAAACAAATAAGACGAGCCATAACAACAGCTGTTCTCACTCTACTTGTTAAAAGGTAAAAAATTATTAAATATCATACAAGATTAAACAATTTCAGAGTCCATAAATATCACTTAAAAAACATAACGCATGTCCATTCATTTCAACCTTTAAACATGTAGAACTACGTGGAAGAGTGTTCATGAGATCCATTAGTAGATGTTTTCATTTGAAAAAGACATTCTGTAATACAATAGGATCAATCTGCTGAAAAGACTTTCCCAGTGGTTGGGTCTCTGTACCGAATTTTGTCTGGGTATACGAAAAAGGCTTTTTTCCTTCTGATCGTAGACGCTTGAACTTCTCCTGCTTCTTCTGGCGTAATTGAAGGACTCTTTTTGATAGATCCTCAGCAACGAAGACCTTTCGATCCCGATATTTGGAATTGGACTCCTTCAGCTTCTTCACACACGCTTTCCTCACCCGTTCCTTGGTTGTGAAGGAAGAAAAGGCAATGTGGATTCTTCTCGGCTGCCTAGAACTGGTCTCAGATCGATATGTGGGGGTACGGTGACACCTTTCTATCTGCGAACAATCATCCTTCGAGACATCGGCATGTTGTAAGAAATCGGTGACAGTTTTCAAACAATCTTCATGATCTTGGTTTGGATGTTCAGGGATCCCAAACAGAACAATGTTCTTTCTCCTTCCCCTATTCTCTAGGTCATCCAATTTGGCAATGAGCACCTCCTTCTCCTTCTCTAACTGCTTGACAGAATCCTTAAGGGACCCCATGTCAAACTCAATGCTCTTGACTCTTTCATCATGCTCAGACACCTTTAAAGAAATGTCCCTCAATTTTTTATCCAACAAACATGACAAAGCTTCAATGCGTGAGTCAAACCTTGATTCAAAGTCATTAAAAAAGGTGACAAACCAGGTAGGAGGAGCATCTGTGGATTCTAAACCAAGAGAACGCCTGGCGCTCGTGTTAGACGAAGCCAAATGCGTAGCCGAATCATTTCTGTACTGACCTTTGGGAACAGCGTCTGCGTTCGTTACCATACAGCTTTGGGAAGCGGTGGGACTAGAGTCAACAATTTTCGGCTTCTTGGAGAGCGGGGACGATTTGTTTGGAGTGTTTTCCAGCTGACGTGTACTCTTTGAAGGATCCATTGTTATATAAGGAAAGTGTATATCATATCAAAAGAACATTATGTAAATCCAGGAGATTCGATCACAAATCCACACGGCGAAATTTTGCTTCAAAGCAAGGGATACAAAAATTACATCTTGAAAAACATTGTACAAACAGCGCCCTCTATACTGTCACATTTGCAGTAGTGATTCTAATTAGTGTTCCTTTCTTGACATTTCCCCTTCCCGAAGTCCAAACACTATGAGGTCGTTGAACCGCGGTCATCCCCTCCTGCCAGGATGATGATACCTACGTCCTCCAAAATGGAACCTGCCTCTGACGAAGAGGATACAGACCAGGGTGAGTTTACCCCTCAAATTTCATAGATTATTTTCTGATTTTCTTGTTAGATTTTGCCCTGGAATTGGAAGCACTTTCTTCTGATTTTCTTGTCTATTGTTACCAATTACAGTGCTTTTTTACTTGAAGTTGCATGGCTTTAAGCACTTGTGGCCTAGGTTAGGCATTGCTTGACAGCTTGGAACATGATTTATTGAATGAAGAAAGGCTTTAGATTTGAATATGTCCATTTAGCATGCAGTGTAATTTCTGAAGGATAATTGCATGTCTGCTTGTTCTCTTTGTACAAAATGTTCATGTTTTACTTTGCATTGCAGTGTATCTTTTATTGATTCTATTCTTAATTGCTTGGTATCTCTTTGTACATTTTGTACATTTAATTTTTTAGTTTGAGTAGGAAGAAATTGACCTGAGTACCATTACATATAAAGTGCATGTTAGGTCAATAAGGTTTAGATGAGGATGATCTGTATTAAAAGCCTCAATAAAATTTGCCTCACAACTTAAATAATGTGTATTCATCAAGACTTCATAGATCAGCAACACACTCTATATATTTTTGCATCACCCATGCCATCCCACAGTTTAAGTGAACAGCCACCTCACCTTCCATCTTTTAGCAAGCAGTTTCACATCATTATTCAGCTCCAAACATTTTACTTGATTTTTCAAATCTAGTTATAGTCCTGTGGGTAATTTTCTAGTGATGATAACTTTCCATTTCACATGCCACTCACCACACATATGTACACTATACACATTGTCTGTGACAGATAGCTTAGTGCAGTAGGTCATGAATTTAGTTTATATGAGTCTCTGTTCATTCTTTCATTCTTACTTAATTTTCCAGCTCCTGTAAGATTTGTCCCTCAAGTTATTTGACGCTTTCTAAGTTACTGTAAGAAATTTGGTCCATTTATTTTCTATATCCAGCGTATACTAGAACTCTTGCTGAACTAACTAGAGCAACATTTAAAAAACAATTAGCTTCATCATTTGTAAATAAATTTTGGTCTTTTTATTTATTCTATTTCAATTGTATACTAGAAGGCTTGATGACCTAACTGGAGAAACATGTTAAAAACTATTAGCTCTATCATTAAAAAAAAAAAAAGAGAGTAAACTGTAGTAGGGATGAACACATGTATGGCATTGCGATTCACACTTATTTTCAATACTTTGTAAAATTTGTTGTCTTATATTAATATTTTATGTTTTGGGAATGGGTGATATGTTTACAATTTATTCCCACAAATATTACTAAAAACTGGTAGTATGGTCTATCTCTGATCCCCAGCTGTTATCTTTAAATATGTGATTTTTTTTTTTTCACTGGGTTTATTCACACTTGTGATCTCATGTTTCTATATACTCATCCGGTCCTCATTTTATATCTATTCCAAACATTCCTGTTCGTTTCTCGCATTTCATGACATTGATGATGATAACGATGATAACGATGATGGTGATGCTGATGATAACGGTGTTGGCGTGAATTCCCTAGAAGGCATGGACACCTTGTCACGTGTCTTGCAAGAGTCAGAATCATGGCTGACCGGCACGCATCCATCTTACAATCTCCCTGATTCAGGTCAGCAAAGTGCCCTCTCTTGTCTTAAAGAGGCCAACAAATGGGAAATCATGGGGAAAACGAATTTGCAAAACGCTTGTTTACTTGTACCCTATAATCCGTCCGTTATGCGAGCCCGTCGGACTAATGCGATAACAGTTCGGACAGCACGAAGTTTACCGAACTCAACCTAGTCATACACTTCGGGTTCTCACATTTCTCAACAACTCAAAGTGTTTAGACTCTTAACGGGTCTCATCGTGTTCACTCGAAGAAACGTCTTGAATAATGCTCCAACATTTCAAAATACAAAATATAGTTTACTTCTGGTTTGTTAGTCTAGCCATTAAACTTCATTGCCTTTCCCCGACACGTCGTCGCTGCGGATTACGTAAGACCCCTTAGGCTCTCCTAGGGAGCTGGCCATGTAATTGTTTTTCCATATGACTAGCTGTTTATTAGCTTTTTTTATTGCGCGAATTTGAAACATGTACGGCAATAAATCACAGTTGTTTAGAATGGATTATCCCTTTTCTTAAAACTCGAGCGGCCGACTGCATTCCCCCTCTCTCATCTGAGATCACCCTGCCTTTCCCCATGATTTCTCATTTTCTATCCCCTTTAAATCATGCAATTGGGGTGGCACTGAAATAGTGGTGCATCATAATAACAGGAAAGGTGGTTAACTTGTATAGATTCCAGTAGTTTTCTTATTCCTCAATTAGTATAGCATTTAACTTAAATGTAGACACTGATACTTGTCATATAATCTTATATGGGTCTACACAAACATTTGGTGGTATTCTGATAGCGCGTACTAAGTTAAGCCTGGCTTAACTTAGTCCACACTTGTATGGAGTGCCTGTTGCCAACTCATTTACCCTGTACAGATTATTTTAATCCTGCAATGAAAAGTGTCCAAAAAATAAATTTTGCCATGAAATGGAAAAAAAAAGAAGATAATATGAGTATGAACTGAATTTCAATAAAGTCTTTGGTACATTGTCTTTGTCATGAATATTGAAGGAGGAAGATGAAGCCTAGCATTCCATAGAAGTGTGAACTAAAATTCTTGTTTAGTCTGGACTTAGTTCTGGCTTAACTTATGAGAATACCATCCATTGTGTTTACAAATACATACAAAAATGTTTAATCAAAACATTGAAGACTTCAGAGGACATTCATAATGTGTTTTGAAATTTTCATGATTTTTTTTTTTTTTTTTTTGGGGGGGGGGGGGGGGTTAGGATTACAGAATTATTTTCAGGGTCATGTTAATATTCTGATGGCAAATGTTTTCCAGAAACTATATAGCTGAGGATTTAGTAATTTTCACCTGTGTTAATATTTTTTGCACCTAAATACATGAATATCAAATAAAGTGGCATTGCAAATCAGAACAAATATGGTTTAAAGAATTTCAATGAATTTAGGCTTTATTGAAGCTATTCCAATTTCATTAATGATTGATACTAGGATCTCTTTGCAATTTTCGCCCTTTCAGTACCAAAGGTGTTTATCTTTTTTTTTTTTAAATGGAGAATTGGAGAATTACTTGCAGCACCCAAGTTATACATGTACATTCTGATTTCTTACATTTAAAATTCTTGTTCATTTTAGATTTTGAAATTTCCTACTAACTCACTACATGATACAATAGCACTTCACTTATGTTTGCTAGATTTTTATACCTTACTAACATCCCACTACTATATTCCGAACTAACATTCGCTCATTACTCCATGATTATTTCATACTTAGCATTTATTGCATGGGTTATCTGCAGTTTTGACCCAAGATCAAAGCATTAGTTTTAGCCAATTTGACCTGTCCTTTATTTTATATCATGTTATACAGTATCAAACTTTGACAGAGGCCCATTATCTCAATGAGTCGTACATGTGCTGTTTACAAATGGAAAATGATTTAGCTGCAAGTATTTTGCAGAATATTTTATCATAGGAATAGTTTCCGTTGTATAGTTAAAAAGTAGTAAATCATTTCAAATACACTCTGAAAAATTCTGATATCAAATCTTACTTTGTTCTTATTACATTTTTGTAGGACTATCATTCATACCAATTGGTTTTCCATTGCTGTGCACCAGATATAATTATATCAAAATCTTCATTATAGCATGAGAAAAGTGTATTATATGATTAATTTGATTATTATGTATTTGGCTGAATTTGTGGAGAGTATGTTTTCTTGTACATAAAAAAAATCATGTTATATTATCCACCTGTTATGGTATCAGAGCTCTTACAAGCTTTAGTAAAGCTAAAACTAAAATATATTTTGACATAATGTTGTGTCTCCATGATACTCATACTAAGTGACTAGAGCCCTATTCCCCCATTTCTCTTTCTTCCAAAACTGACATATCTAGCTGTGACTTTTCCTGGCATTCATGTTGGCATGTCATGTTCTCAGATGAACCTATCTTCCTTATATTCAGCATGTTTATATATATTTAGATTTTATTTGCTTGGAGTGACTGTCGTCTGTATTTGGTTGTCCATCCGTTTCCTTCCTGTCTTTAGATGTAGGGGACGATGAGCTTGAGGGTATGAATGGACATGAATCACAGGATGAACTACATACATGTGGGTATACCCCTGCATTTTTTTTTCGTATGATGGATGAGTAGTAGTCTGGATATGAACAACTATATTCAAATCAATTATGCAGTGAGAATATGAATTCGAATATACAATGTGTATATACCACTTTTTGACTTTATATTTCATGTTTTTTCTATTTATTAATTTCCACTATCAATGTGTAGGCTTGTTCATATATTTGGCATGTTTATTTTCCTACAAGTAAATATGATTTTGCTTCACGGTGAAAACACTTTATTATATAGCAAGATTTGTTGCCGATATGTAGCTAATCTCGTTGCTTACTATCGCAATGATTTGTAGCAAGGAAATTCTTTTGAAAACATTTGATACAATAGACATATTGATTCATGCATTTATTTCTTCATACAATTGATTCCTTTGGAAATATGTAGAACCTCCCACATGATAACCTGTTGTTGTTGTTTATTTGTTTACTAAATATCAGTGTTAATGTTAAACTATAAATACCGTTCAACTGCTACAGATGCAAATTTTCTGATATGAAATGATGTACACTTAATCTTTTGAACCTTTCCATATCGGGGATAAAGATCGAAAATACATTGTACATTTTGTTTTTAAAGATATTGCATTCATTAGAAAACAAAAATTTTCAAAACTACATGTATATGTGTTGCCATTCCAGCAGGGATACTGGACTTTCATATTGAAATTTAAAAAATCCAAACCAATAACAAAAAACATTGCATAGCTAGTAACATTTTGTTACCGAAATTTAAAACTTTTACCAACAAGTTTTGCAACCTGTATATAAAACTTGATGAATGTGATATTTCTTTGCAACTCTGTACGCAACTTGGTTTTGGTAAGTATATACATGTATTATAGTATGTTTATTAAGCCCTTAACCACTTACAATAAATAACCGGAGAGACTCATAACTTATGTATATTTTCATAACATGTACAGTTGCCAAAAACAAGGATCGTATCATGGAAGGATTGAAAGAAGAATTGAATGGTGTCTTACAGAGGAATATGGAGAAGAGAGGAGTGCCTGAGGTAAGACTTGGCATAGCATTTTGATATCATAGTCATTAAAATGATATTATCATCAAACCTTTTGTAGTTGTTGTGAAGTTTGAGAGGCAGTAAATGAGTTGAGTAGCTGACCTAGGCCCTGTTTCATGAAACTTGTTATCAATAACAAGTTGCAGTAACTGTTATAAGCTACTGAAATCCTTGCATCTGATTGGCTGAGAGCAAATTTGTCATAGAAATACAGCATTTATTGCTGAAAACAAGTTTTATGAAACAGGGCCCAGAGCTCACAGTGAGAGTCTGTTGAATCAGCAGATTTACAATCTCCCACCTTTCTTTTGAGGATTTTATACTCTATTTTGCAGCATCATTTTCCCTCCCCTCAGAAAGAAAAAAAAAAGATGAAAAAGGGGGTGAAAAGTAGAAATAAAACAAAAAAGGTGCACAGTAGTATGCAAATTTCAATTGACTTTATTGATTCATTTGTTATTGTAATATAAATTGATCTTCCATTCCTTCATGTACACTTACAATCAGTCGTGAACAAGTGGAATAAAAATAATACACTGACCCAAACCTGCTTTAGCAGCCACCTGTCTTTAAAGACCACAGTTTTTGTTTCCCTTGAACAATTTTTCTCATTGAAACATGCATTGAGGAAAACTGTATATAAGGACCAACTGCTAATAAAGACTTCTTTTCTTGTCTCCCAATGTTCTTGTTATGCCATAGGGAATGAGAGGAATATCAACACAGTCTCTGGAAAACAAGATCCGTGTCCTGAAGCAAGAGCGCCAGCAGTTGGCCAAGCAGCACGCCAAGTTCTATGACATCCGAGAGCGCTTCAAGAGGGAGGTGGATCGCAAGGCGGCAGAGCTGAGGCGTAGTGGTTCGCCTGTTGGCAAGGCTGGCCGCTCTGGTGAGTGCTATAGTAGTTAGTTTTTAGATGGAGGTTACTTTGTGAAAAAGGAGCATCTTTCCAAATACTGATATGATGAAGAAATGCGTATTCCAATCAGTATTTGCCTTCTTTCTCTAGTGATCCATATTATACAGAAGGTTGTAACCATTTCCTAGTGTTTTATTTAATGTTATGTGTATTATGTGCAGTCTGGGTTTGAACATGCAGTTGAAAATGATATCTAGAGTGCGGGAATAGTTTTTTTTTTCAACTTCATTGTGTACAGGAATTCATAATACCCATGATTGTTTTGGCTACATAGTTTCAGTGCTCTTGTGATTTATCATCCTCTCTATTATGTTTTTTTTTTCACCCATTGTTTTCTTCTCATTCTTACTTTCTTGCTCCTTTTATTCTTTTCCTTCTTCTTTTTCTTCTCCTTTTCTTATTCCTTTTTCCTTCTTGTATTTCTTATTTTTCTTCTTTTTTTCTTATCCCCCCCAAACTCACATTCCTTCTCTTTCTCTTGCCCATGCAGCCTCGCCTCAACCCAGAATGAAATCGGTCACACCTCCCCCTCGTAAGGTATCTTCAAAAGGAAAAGCAGCAGGAAAACAGCAGCAGCAGCAGCGGCAGAAGAATCAGCAACAACAACAGAGGCAGCAGCCACAACAGAAGCAGCAACCAAAGCAACGGCCGCAGTCGGCAGTCAAGAAGCTGTCCCCAGGTCAGGTCAGATCAGGACCTCCGGTAGCCCCTAGGAGCCCCATCCTGAACGATGGGAGGGGCCAGGGCAAGGGTGTGTCTTCCAAGGGGCGAGCCAACACCTCCAAATCTAATGCCAGAGTGTGAGTTTGGACTCTTTTCTACTTTTCTAATTTAATCTTTCATTATTACATGTATAGGTTAGATTGGGGGGCCAGGTAGTATCTTCAAGGATTTTGGGGTAGGTGGGGAGGGTGAGCCAATATCCCCAGAATCTAATGAAGAGTGACATTTCCCCATTTTTTTTGTCAGTTCAAAACACTTGTCATTTTTATTGCTTTACATTAGATACCAAAACTACTTTGTTGATTTATCGTTTGCATGAATGCTGGCTAATTTAGGGTTCAGAATGCTACTGATATATCCATCATGTTTTTTTTATTTCTTTATTTTAAAATCTAGATCATTTGAAGATGAGAGTGAAGAAGAAGAAGAAGAAGAGGAGGAGGAGGAGGAAGAAGAGAGTGAAGAGGAGGAGGAAAGTGAAAGTTTTGATGATGAGGATGACCCAGAAGGACACTACAAGACTCCTAACATACCACCCAGACCTGCAGCCCATTCTCAACCCAAGACCAATGGTTTTCATCATAGTAATACAGAGGTATGACTCACTGGTACCCCTCCTTCCAAAACAACAAACACAAACAAACAAAAACTTTCTTATGAAAATCATTGTAATGCCTCATAGACTTAGTGGTAGTGGGGGGGGGGGGGGGGGGGGAGGGGGAGAGGGGTTGCAGGTAGGAGCAAAATTTGTTTTATTTTGGTTTCAAACATGAAGTTTTCTGGAAATGTGATTTTGAGAATGATGATGGGGGGGGGGGGGTGTTGAGAGTAAGAATCTTCCTGTGCTTTTTTTTCCTTAGGAAGGATGGGGCATGTGGCCTTTTTACCTTCTAAATCTTCATATAGTTCAGAACAGTGATAAAGAATTTCTTACTTCCTCACTGTAATTGAATAAGGAATTCAGTAGAATGACTTGGTGATTATTTTAGGCAAATTGATGTGTCCACTGCCATTAACGTTTTTTGTTTTTGTTTTTACAAATAACTTTCATGAATCTTTCCTAGGGTAATGATGATGATGATGATAGTGAATGGGACTCTGAAGAGATCAGTGAGTTGGAAGAGAAACCAGCTCCGGCAGCCAAGCCTATCACTTCTGTTCGACAGCCTCAGGTGAGAAGTCAGGCTATTGATAAAGTTTCAGTCACCTTTGGTTGGACCTTGTAATGCTCCATAAGAACACATTACAATACATTCAACATTTTTATATAACTAGGACTGGAAAAAAAAATTACAAGAGAGTTTGAAGGAAAATAATGTTTAACAAGACAGTATAATTACAGCTGTATAAGTGTGGGTGAAATTCTAAAGTTACTTGTAAGCAGAGGAGTGATTTTAAAGATATTGTATTTTTAGATAGAATTCTTAATTCAAAATGGAACTGGAAAAAGTGCAGTTATCTATGTTGAAGATATCTTTGGATATAGGGTATCTTTCCTGACGTGTGCTAACTGGACACTGATCTATTGCCCCCCCCCCCAAAAAAAAAAGATAAAATGAAATGAAATTAATGTGAAATAAATCTAGAAATGATCCAACAGTTTTCTTTCTTCTCTTTTGACCTTCGTGTAGGGACCCATGGTATCTAGTTTGACGAGAAGCATCGAGATGCAGTTGAGTGGGCGGCGCCAGGGCCAGAAGCCTGTAGGAGGCGTTGACCTGAGCGCGGGTGCAGCCAAGCCCCCTCAGCCTGCACCCAGGACCCCTTCACCATCCCCTACTCCAAGGATACCGGTATGTTGACGTCCTCAGCTTATCCCTCTTGCTTAATCTTTTTTTAGAGTGATTCTTAAAGTAGTAGCTGTTAAGTTCAACACTAACACATAAAGGAAAAATTATGTCTATACAAAATGTGTGTATAAATAGAGGTATACCATTCATATTTACTTCATCTTAGTTTTTCACGTAAGGAGAGAGAGATAAAGAGAGAGAGAGCGATGAGAAATAAAGGAAAGAAAACACTAATTAGTAGAAGGCATTGCCGTCTATTTATTTTCAATCCTTCCCTCTACCTTTCCCTCAGACAATCCCTGATGCTGGTCATGATGTTGATGATTTTGATGATTCTGAAAGTCTCCTCTCTGTATCTTCCTTGGGAGATAGTTTCTCAGCTCCTGCACAGAAACCAACCAGCCCAACACCGGCGTAAGTACCCATGCATATTAGTCAGAGTTGTTAATATCCCATTCTTTAACCATTTCGTCTGTGGGATGCAAATACCGCCCAAGAATTTGAGTGTTGAAAAATAGCATTGGACCAAGAAGGTATGCAGGTTTTTTTTTTTTCCCTAAAGCAGAGATATTCTCTTTCAGTATTATCTTTCGATTATAACGCATCTCTCATGTGCACATATACATTTACGTAATAATCTATTGATCCATTATTTGCATTCTCTGTGCTACGGTGTAGAAGTTTCAATACAATAATCAGCTGCAGATCCCTCACAAAAACTTTCTTGTCCTTTTTTTGTCATTTAACATCCATGTGTCCCCGTTCTTGTCGCAACTTTAGTTTTGTCTTGTACCGTTCTCTATTCTCTACTCTCTCTCTCTCTCTCTCCTATTCTGTCTTCCTGTTCTTACTGTTCTTCATCTTCTCCTAATTATTTATTGGGGCCTAACCACAAGCCTTTGCTTCACTGTAGGCCCCTCCACAGTATGAATGCAATGATAGGGAATTGCTAAAATGATTTTCGGATATCCTTTGTTGTTGTAGTTTTATTACAGATGTGGTTGTAACTGATTTATATTGTTCTTGATAAATATTTTGTATATTGATTATTATATTGATTTTATATTGATTTTTTTTTTGAGCGGGGTGGGAGAAATGAAATTGAATTAATAATCAATATTTGCCTTCATTGTGAATTTGCTATCCGTGAAATATTCTTTGCCAAATTAAATGATGAAACCTAACATCCCAGTCCAAATTTCACCTTTGGTAATTCATTCACTAGATTTTAAAGTAATGTGATGGCCTAGTTATGCAATATAGCTCGTGAAGGAACAAATGGCAAAATGCAGATACGGAAGATTTTTGTCTTTACTTGTAGATTGGTATAGATAAGAAGATGTATGCTTTATTATATTTGTTATTATCCCCCATATTTTCCCTTCGTATTTATTCAGTATATACACAGCTGGCGAGCAGTGATATCCATTCCCACTAAACTAAAATATGCTTGTTTGTTTTTTACCCCTTGTTAAACAGACCTAGGGCAGGCAAAAGGTCTAATGATACTGAGATGTCAAGCAATACATACAACACCAGTATGTGGGGGTCATCAAAAGGTAAGACTACAGGGACCTATTAGTTCTACCATATGTTACTTTACCTATTTCTCAAATGTATCACTAACTCATTCAAACCTGGCAAAAAAACAAGATAATTTCGGTTTAAAACCATCAGCTTTCTATATAAATGAGTGATTTAGTTTTTATTTATTTTGCATTTTCAGATAGATTAAATGCCAAGCATCAAGATGAAAATTTTTAAAAACTTGATTTAGTGTACATGTACATGTATTTAGCATGTTATCTAATTGTCTTAGTTCTGTTTCCATGAAGACTTTAGAATTATACATGGAAACAATAATGAAAATTATACCAACTATAATGATTATTTGATTGCAGTGGTGAGAAAGTGAGTGCATGTTCATGTAAGGATTAAAGCCCACTGCACAGTCCGTCTGTGATCCACTTTTGGAAATTTTTTTATAGCATTTGATATGAACATTCAAACATGTCAAATCTTAATGATCAAAGTTCCGAATAGTCGTATGAATACTAAAATCTAAATTCCGGTCTGTTGGGAGCCTCCCTATAGGAATAAAAGCCAACTCAATTAGGAATCATAGTGACATCATAACAATCTTGCGATCAGCAATGATTTGAAGCCGATTTGGCCTTTACACCGACAACAGGGCTTGCAGTCAACCAAAATTTCGATTTTAGTATTCATATCATTATTCCGAACTACAAATAAGATAATTTTACTTGTTTAAACTCTCATATTTAATGCAAAATGCTATTTGTTTGAAAATCAGGTCGCAGTTGGGTCGTATCCTAGGCTTAAGGGTGTTAGGTTTGAACCCAAGAGGTCTGTAGGTACAGTCAAACCTGCTTTATACGACCTGTCTATTAAAGTGATTACATAATGGTAAATTTTTTTTGGATATATGATCGAGAATAGAATTCTAAGAAGAATAACGTTAAAAATTTGATGATTTTCAATCGAAATCAATGCATTTTGGCTAATTTTCTCATAAAAAGTCAAGAGTTGAGCAAAAAATTTGAGTATGAGGTATGACGTAAAAGTGGGTACCCAGCTTCGTGCATTGCAGTTGTGCTACGCGCTAGACTGTACAATATGTATTATACGTTGCGCGCATTTTGCTAGAATTGCGCGACAAGGTACCCACTTTGACGTCATTTTTGACGTCAAAGTGGAAATTCTTTTTTCCAGAAGCAAAAAGTCAGGGAAAGTCAGGGAATTTGTCAGTTTCTTCTGGAAAGTCATGGAAAATCATTTATTCAAGATTTTTTTCATGTTAATAACTTTGTGCTCCGGCCAGCCCTGCATTCATGGCACTCAGATCAGCTTTGAAACTCTTTTAATCAGCGCCCTTTTTATGTAAGTTTTGCATCACATGTGATCTACGAGTCATGGAAATTTGCATTTTCCTGCCCTTGAAAGTCATGGAAAGTCATGGAATTTTGAAAATGTATAATTGTATGAACCCTGTTATATTCAGGTGTCACTGTAGTTTCCAAAACCACTTGTATTTTATCCATTGATCCATACCACCTGTAGATTAAATGTCTGTCTTTGTGTTGTTTCAACAGCCAAAGGAACTGGAACTGGAACTGGGAAGAGCTCCCTTGTTTCTGTGACTGACTTTGATGATGATGATGACTTCGACATAGATGAGCTAGGCTGATAGTTTGTAGCCTGTCCTGATAGTTGGAGAGACTGTCCTGAAAGTATCCTCCTTGAAGTTTGTGAGATTGGACCACTTAAGGTTGCGGTCCTCATCCTAACAGGAATTTGGTCAGTTTTTCAAGATTTGTATTGTAAAGTCATCCTCTTCTTTTCTGCTGACAAAGTTTGATGCATTGCTGTCAAACTTGACAGCTGCACTTCTGCTGACAGCCTTGTGAATGATATTTGGTCTAAGTAGCTCTGCAGTCACAGTTCTTTTGGTTTAAGTAAGGTGACAGCTTCAGGGAAGGCTGATATCCTGTTACTCTGTGAGGATGGCTGACCTCCAAACAACTATTTGAATTTTCCTTGACAGTTGACTCCTCATGTGTAAACTACTACAAAAAAAAAAATTGAGACTTGTTTCTACAACTCTCTGTCGAGGAAGCTCTAGTAATAACCTTACATCTACCTCATCAGCACCTCGTCCTAGGTAGTTCTTTTGATATCGTCAGGTTTGGTACCATTTTGATGCATTCACAGCTAAAAATTGTTCCAAAATGAATTGATACTATCATACAGGTAGAGGGAACACAGGTGATGACACCTTGCATTGATTTTAAGATACCTGCCTTGGGTGCTTTTGGGGGGGGGGGGGGCAGCGATTGCTTCCTAGTCAATTTCTAGCATTATCCATATTTCATGTAGTAACATAACAGAAATTTAAGTCCTAATACTAAACATTTTTAAGGGTGGATTTTGACAGGGTTTTCTTTCTTTTGCAGTGAAGAATCATTCTTGGTTTTCTGGGGATGAAATGCAAAAAAATTGATTTTGTTTACTATACCTAGTCATGATATCTGTTGGCATTGACAATGTCATTATATGCAGAATGGCAGAATGACATTGGACACGTGGAAAAGGGTATCTGTCCATATTATTCCAGTAATTAAAACATGTAATGTATTGGCAAACCAGTATTTGTTCGTTTACTAAATGCTATATTTGGTAAATGACTTTCATGTATTCTGTACATGTATGTACATGAATATAATGTTTGTTTCAATGAATATTGTTGAAAGTTCCAGACGTGTTGTGCAGTACTTTTTCATGAAATAGGTTTAAAAAATAAATGTACAGGGGAAACTCAATAATAGGGAGGCTATCGGGACCAAAGGATTTTCCTTGTTATACCCATTACCTTGTTGTATCAGGGGCCTGTAACATAAAGAGATACAATCACTCTTACGATCAATTGTAACTCTTGTTCATGATAGTTCATGGTTTGCCATAGATTTACGATTCAAATTAGTCATAAGATTGATTTCATTTTTCATGTTACAGGGCCCAGCACATATAAAAAGCACATGTAGGATTAAATGTACACTAATGAATGTACAGATTATAAATCATAATAATTCATGGTTCATGCCGCCATAGAATTACAAGTACAGTTGTAAATCTGGGACTGTGACAGTATTCGTGTTAAAGCTGACCTCCTTATGTTGAATTTTCCCTGTATTACAGTGGAAACTCGGTATAAAGAGATCTGATATAACAATATTCCTGATATAATAACAAGGTAATATTCCGGTCCCAGCTCTTTATATTCTATTGTTTTTTAACCCTGATATAACGAGATTCCTGCTATAACAAGGTAATTTTGATGGTCCCAAGGACCTCGTTATACCGAGTTTCCTCTGTACTTTGCTTTAATTATCTTGAGCGTATACTCAGATTCAGCAAAATTCAAAGTACAGCAACCGTCCTTAATATTACTCCAACTTGAGTTACAGTATTCATAATCAATTCTAGAGGTGATGTGGATCAGTGGATAAGTCTCCGGACTTTGAACCACAAGGTCCGGGGTTCAAATCCCACCGCTGCACTCGCGTCCTTTGGCAAGACGTTTATCTACATTTGTCACTCTCCACCCAGGTGTAGTAAATGGGTACCCGGTAGGATGAAATTCCTTAAATGCTTGAGCGCCTGATCAGGGCAGCCGTGCTAAAGCCGGGGTAATGATATGCAGCGCTTCGAAACATTTGTATTAAGCGCTATATAAATGTTGCATATTATTATTATTATTAATTCTTGCCTTTGTTATGAAGAAAAAATAAAAAGAGAGAATGCTGTTGCAATTAATCGTTTTTGATTGCAAGTTCTCCAATCAATTGGGGAAAATAAATGAACAATTGCCTCTCTCCAATTTAGAAATGTTTCTAGAGAGTATGCAATTGATACATTCTCCAATGAGTTACCAATTTCAGAATATCAAATCATAAGCATCTCTCTATTAGATGGGGTCATGACAGTGTATGCTTGTACAATGGTGAAAGTTATCTTCCAACATCATCATCATCATCTGTCCATATTCATGTAAAATGCCTAGTGTTCCAAAGTTTTTCCTGATGTTAAACTCATTTAGTTGATACTATACATATGTACAGTCAACTCTGCCTAAGTCGAATTTCTTGGGACTGAAGAAAATGCTTCGACTTAGAGAAAATTCAACTTATAAGGGGTCAAAAACAATAGAAAATAAAGGAAGGGGACCCAGTACAGACCTTCGACTTAGGCGATTATTCGACTTATGCGACTTCGACTTATGCAGAGTTGACTGTATATTCATACTGTATTCTTTTAGCTCTCTGCAAGAACTTGCTAAGTTGAAATCAAGGGTACTCTAGCATTGAATGATGAATGTCATGAACTTTCTTGCAGGTATTCAGTGATAAAAGTAAATTATTTCTGTACATACACTTTATTTATGCTTGTGTTGGGAATTGAAGGATTCTTTTGAAATGAATGACTGCCATTTTATCTTGCCAAAAATGTGAAGGTTCTTGCTGTCTATGTTGTACATGTATTTCTGCTTCAGAGTACAATGTGTATCCACATACGTGAAGCATTTGTGTAAGGAGTGTGTCATTTTGAAGTGAAATTGCACATTTCCCACAACCCTGTAATTCTTTAAGGGGGCATCTCTCCCTTGAAACTTCATCAAGGAAGTGTGTAGGGATTAAGCCGTGGATTAGATTTGATGACAGCTGAGGGGATCAAAACAGCCAGTGGTTGAACTTCCTTTCCCACTCTTGTTTTCTCCATTTCCTTTCCCTCCCTACTTGCAAATAATAATAATAATAAGGAAAAATTGCACAAGTACAATGTTCCTATAATTGTGATGCAAAGAATGGCACATAGGTCTCAACTTTAAAAATTATCAGAATTTCCAAGTACTTAGAATTATCTGGGCCCTGTGTAAATTCAATACTGGGAATTGCAATTTTATGGAATATATGAACTCCATCTATCAGAACTATTCTACACTGAATAGTGGCTCTTTTTTCAAGAGTAGTTTTGAATTGGTTAAATAAAAGAATACATATAATCTATTGTGGTTCCAGTTCTGTCCCTCATTAGATGGTAATATTCCGTAGAGGAACTGCAGTAATATATCAATTTGTTACTTAATGCGTTAATGTGAAAAAAAAGGGTTTGTGTACAATGTATGAGTATGGTTGTATTTGTACTTGTAATTAAGCATGCTGAAATTATGTTTTGAACAAAGTGTACGTGCTATTTATGAACTTCCAAATTTCACATATCTGGCAATTTTTAAATCAAATTCTGTGTAATGCTTCTTCCCCTTTTACCAGAGCGTAAAAAGATCTTCCCATATTTTCAATTTGAATGAAGATCACTAGTAGCATAGGCAAAGCTAAATTTTCTGAGAGTACTGGCGATGTTACCGCTATGTTTTACTTGTCTCTGTCTAATGGTGCTGCATTGGTGTTGAGTACTACATGTAATATCTACAGTGTGTTAAATACTAGTACATGTACATGTATGGTAGCACCCGAGATTGCATCAGTAAAATTTCACAATATTGTGTTTTAGCACTTTGTTCAATTTCAAATTTTGAAAGCCTGACCCAAGTACAATGCAGATATATATATATATATATATATATATATATATATATATATATATATATATATATATATATAACGAATATTATATATATTTATTCGTTTTTTAGTTTTTGATATCACCAACTCCGAGCAGAACACTATCTACTTTGTTTATATATATATATATATATATATATATATATATATACCATTTTGCTAAAAGATGATAAAAATGAAACATAAAGCAGCATACAAGTACATGTAAAATGTGAATGTATTCACACATGTTAAAAGAGTGGCAATTCATGCAGTATTTTTAATGATCTACTGATACATGTATTTCTGTGATTTGTGTAGTGTTCTAATTCTGTCAGCTAGGCAGAGATGAAAATACATCCATGGGTGACCCTCATGTTCAACAGCTGCTGTATTGACATTGAAAGTGAATTATCTTCCTTTTGTGGAAGTTGCATGTGGAATTAATGACTTATCATTCTTTCATCGAGTAATGTGTTCCCCATGCACAGCGAATGAGTACTGTACATTACAATTAATGCTTGTAGATATGTACATTTTATGAAATGTATATCAGTGTATTATACTATTACGATATCAACATGTTTTGTAATGTCAAAATGTTTTTGTAACTTTGCAATAAAGACTTATACATCTATAGGAAAAAATTTCTTGATTGTTTATGCACTGCTGATTTCTGCAATATTGATTAGCTTTGCTTTATGAACATGATACATAGACTAGAAGTTCTTTTGCACAGGATAAGCTAATAGTTTAAACATTAAAGTTTATTTGTATGTACAAGCAAATCCTACCGTAATTGCCTATGGTCAAATAGAATATTTCATTATACACACCTACAGGTGTATGTGAATCATCAGCAAATGGAGTTTCAGCAGAAAAAAAGGAGAATCAATTCCTTCCCACTGAACATTATGTTACAGTAATTAAATTCAAATACAACTTCACATGCACTCTTTTTCCACTTAAATCCTTCAAGAAGAAGGTATACATGTACTTAAAAGGCAGTAATAGAAATGGTAAATATAGAGAGTAATTGAAACTATAGGTTGTTTTTTTCCCAAACAACAAACGAAGCATGTGGGATCATGTGTATCAAAATACTTTTGTGAATGAAAATGGGCGAATTAAAATACACACTCTATCATACCTCGCAGCCTACATTTGCTTTCACAATGAATGCAGATAACAAACAGAGATGCTTATTGCTTTTCTGAAGTTAAGAGTTTGCTCATGACCATTTCTGGCAAATTCTGTACCCCATGAACCAAACTAACATCAATAAAATATACTCAAGAATAAAAAGTATTTCTGGGAGGATTTCAAATAAAGTGTACTGTAGCCTCAACTTTAGGATTAAAACACGACACCCAATGCAGTGGAACCTTAACGAGTCTTGACTACATTAACCCATAGAGGTACAGTGTCACCTTTAGGAGACGCTTTTGCAGTATCTGTTGGTCCAGAATCTTGGGCAGTACATTTTATACATGAGCAGAAAGAGAAAAATGCACTGACAAATTTCAGCCCATTCCCATCGCTGTGTGGTGTGGCGTTCTCGAATAAGAGCAGTTTAAGTGTAACTAATCATTAAACTCTTTAAATTGGCAACGCAGTGAATAATATATAATCACTATTTCCGTGTTCAAATTGGCAATTTCTGATTCAATTTTACAATTATATTTCATTTTGGTTTATGTTATATCCATATTCATTTTTTTCAAGCTATGTAAACATGGAAAAAATAATTTATATTGCCAATTTGAGGATTGAAGATGATTAATTTAGACCTCAAGAAAGCTCTGTACTGCTATGGGTTAATATGTTCCTGAAAGGGTTCCATATAATAATGATGGCAATGAAATAGTTAAAGCAAAGGTTTATTGTACCTTTTTTCTGTAGTATTCTGTACACATGTACTGGAATGTAAAATTGGCTTGATGTATAACCCCATTGACTGTTGTGACATTTCCCCACAAACCAAATTTTCTAAAACTCTGACTCATAAATGATAATGAAGGATATAGTATACATGTATATGTACATGTACTATCTAATCCTATTTTATCTCCTACAAAGTATTGCACACACTTGAGACATCTATTCTCTCTGCAAACATTTCCTCAATTCCCATCAATTGTTCTTCTTATTAAGTAAAAAAGCCAGCTTATCCTAAACCTGATGTGCAATTCAATAAACTATTACCATACCTTTAATTAATATAACAAATAGAACAATGTCATACATGTAAATGTTTTAGAGAAATTTAAGTGGAAAATTTCAATAGATCTGTTTACTAATTTTGTACACTAATTTTGTACCCTTGACTACTAAGAAGCATGCCAAAGGCTTGCCCACCATAGCAACAACTGATGTATGCAAACTGGATTCTATCTATTCAGATGCCATTTTGCATAACAGGTGAACTGAATAGTCAGTAACCAAGGGTTCTGGAGAGAAAGGTGCATAAATTTGAATACCATTAGTGAACAGGTCTATTAAAAACAATTACTGACAAGTCACTGATATAAGTACAGGCCTACAAGGCTTTCTATAAAACTGACTAAAAACTTAATGCCAGTCATTTTTAAAAGAAGAAACAAATTGTATTTCTGTTTTAAAATGGTCTATCTTATCTACTTTATGTGCCAGAAAGTGTTCAGTCAATGAATAAAATTCATTCAATTTCATGAACAATGTGAAATTGTGCGAAATTATGTCTATCGTATAAAAAAAATAATGGGTGAGACACTGAACAAAAGATCGCTTTCAAAGTTATAGTTATGTCTAACTATCTTCATAAAAAAATAATGGGTGAGACACTGAACAAAAAATCACTTTCAAAGTTTCAAATTTAAAAAAAAAATAAAAAATTGCAATAATGATTTTTTTTTCAAGTGTCTTACATTTAAAAACCAATGCACAAGTGCTACATCCATACTTAAAATGAACATTAAAAAAAAGAAAGAAGATTGCTAACTTTGTCCCACAAAATCATATAGCTGTGGGCAACAAAACATTTATGTTTACCAGTAAGAGCTTTTAAATGCAGTCATATTCAAAAATTCAACAATAGCTATCTTTCCAACCAAAAAAAAAAAAAAATCTACCCATGCAGTCTCCATATTTGTATTTTCTAAACGGCAATGTTATAGAAATACGTATAAAATCATTGCTATCTTGGAGTTTCTATTTATCAAAAGCAATCTTCGGCCTTGATTTGTAGTACACATAGAAGACGATGGCACACGCGATGAGAGCAACAGTTGGAAGCACAATGTAAAGAATGTTTTTCTTATTCTCCAAGTTCTCTTGTTTTCTTTCACGTTTTTCCTTCCTCGTTTCTTTCTTCACCTTGCCTTTCAGTTGCCTCATGATGATGTAAAAGAGAAAAATTTGTATCTGTAAAGAGAGAGAGAGAGAGAGAGAGAGGAATGAACAAGGGAATATCCAAATTATAGCATGTTTTAATTTAGTTCATGGGTGGATCATAGAATTTAAAAAAAAAGGGGGGGGGGGGGGGTCGAGGAGGAGGCAAAAATGGGAAAGAAAATTAAATCAAAGAACAAAGTTCTAACATTTTACAATTCATTTTTTAAGTGAAGTATTTGAAAATGGAGGGGGGGGGGGGAGGGGGCACATTTTGAGATAATACAGTATACACCACATATTAATCCAAATACATCACTTGACTGATTCCTAGAGCTAGTTTCTTGTCTCAATGTTACTTCCTATTTTTTGTGCCAACCCTTTTTTAAATCACTTTCTTTAAATTTTTGCTTGGAAACTAAATACAGTCTACAAAAATTAGTGCAATTTCAACTTTCTTTAAGCATATAATATATGCAGCATATTTGCTTATCATAAGTGTCATACAAATAATAATAGTAATAATAATGATAATAATAATCATGATAATAATAATGATAATAATAATGATATAATAATGATAATAATATTAGTGATTATTATCTATACGAGGTGTTTTTCCGTGGCAATTATTTCCATATTTTGCGTTCTCTGATTTGCCAGCGGTCAATATCATACCATATTTTCTCTCTTCCGGGTTTTCCAATTGACTTTGCGTGTAAAGTGAGCAGCGGGCAATATTCACGAAATCCGGTTTGAACCAGTGTGAGAAGCAACGCAAGCCATGCAGTGCGCAAAAACAAAGATACGCAACATGCAATGTGCGAATACATAGGTGACATCATAAAAAAAGGGTATAAGCCGTACTTGTGTGATAAGAATTAATGCATACATGTCAAATGAGTAGTCGGAGGGATTTTTTTTTTAAAATTGAATTTTACATTACTTTACTGTGGGGTATAGATAATAATAATAATATTGACTGCATTGAATGATATACAACCTATATCACCCTCTCTGAATCCAATATTGCCCGCGCCTTCGGCTTGGGCAATATTGGATTCAGATCAGGCAATATACATGTAGGTTGGTATCTCATTCTATGCCAGTCAATATTATATAATTATATTACAGATGTAAATGACAACTGATAATGTGATAATCATAATAAAAATAATATAATGATCATTCTATTTTTAATAAGTATTAACATTAATAACAATAATGATAGTAATAAAGATGATGATAATAACAACATTAATAATAATAATAATTATGACAAAGTTAATAGATATATACCTAAAATGGTTCTGATTGAAATGCCTCACTTCAGCTTTGTCTTTTATTCAAAGAAGGTGACCCTGAAAAAGAAGAGACAATTTGCAACATATTTGTTTTAATTTCACAAGCAAACAAACACATAATTTTATTGTGAAAATTATCGTTTAATAACAACACTATCTATGAGAATAACAACAGTTTGTGCAAAGAACAAATATGAACTCGTGACCAGATATAAAGCTTGGGTCGATAGAGTTTAATAAAATCTTATCTTAATCTTATTCATTTCATTACCGATGAAAATATCGCTTGTGATTTTGTATTTCCTCAGTAGACTTTTGATCAACAAAACACTATCTGACTTTGCCTGACTTTGGTGTCGATGCTATCATGCTAAAGCAAAGGCAAAGCCTAGCCCCAAAAGGCACTTGTACACCCGCACATATCCAACAATTAGCCACCCCGAAGGCTCAGCGTCATGTGAACATCAATATCCGACTTGGGATAAAAGTCCAAACTACGAGTTAACATGAATATCACGACACTGACATTAGAATAATGAATATAAACAAAGTTTTCTCGTGGTAAAGTGTTTGAGTAAAAGTTAGATTAAAATGATATCTTACTTTCCGAGGACGAAAGCGGTAAAAATTAAGTATTTCTGTAGGTAATTTCAAGACAGTATGGTTGCAGCTAGCTGTTCGGAGCGTTATATTTCTGTGGTTATACGTACGTGGCGAGTACACAGAAATAGAAGACGTCTTCTATTTCTGTGGGCGAGTATCTATAGAGTCTATGGATAGGATTTCGCTGAGCACTAGCACTGTACAATCGATGTGTCAGCTAGCATAGCTAGCCTTGTGAGAAAGCTAGCTAAGTGTGTCATCGAATAGATCCGTTGATAGCGCAAGATTTAAAGTTAAAACGGCTCCAAAACGAGTGATATTTGTAAGTATTTGGCCATGATGTTAAATTATTTCAATACAGATTTAGAAAAAGAGACAAAATAATTAAATAATAGTCATATTCAATCGTTATTAAGTATCTATGTGAATTAGAAACGAATGAGGAAAATTTGTGAAAGTAAAGTCTCAGTCCCATGTGCTAGAATTTATGTTTGTTGTGAATATGAATGATTATTACATTGCTGCTGCTGCAGTGCTGGTGATGATAATGATGGTGATGGTGATGATGTTGGCTACTGGTGATGATTATTATCATATTTTTCAGGGCAAACCCGGAGAATCGGGGCTGGAATTTCCTGGAAATATGTTTTAAATTTAATCAAGTGAAGTAGAGCATAATTATGTTCTGCCTTCTGGCAGTGTCTGGTAATATTATTAGTTAAATTAGCCATGGGAGGCGTTACATGATGTTATTCTGGACATTAGAATAACATCATGTAACGCCTCCCATGGCTAAGTTAACTTACATATGATTTGATAAAAATCATTTTGATTTTGGCCAGAAATGTCAAACTCACGAATGTTTCACCGCTGAATGATCCTGAATCTTTTGCAGATTGTCCCCGCCGCCGCTGCCTCTGGGCTACATTTGCTTGCACACAAACGAATACAGCGCGCGGTCTGGCCCCTATTCTTGGGGTTTCGGAAGTATTGCGATAAGGTTCCATGCGTACTTTTTGATTTTAAACGCAAGAAAGCCATTGCGCGAAGGTGGTCGGTTTAAAAAAAAGGTGGTCGATGAGTAGTAGAGCTACCATACAATGACGCTCGAGGATCTTGCTCAAACTATTCGAATAATTTGAGCTTGATCCGAGAATGAGACACTGTATATTTGATTTATATTCCTAATTGTTCCTCGGACACTTATGTAATTACATGTACTCACATTCACTTCACATTCAAGGAAATAATTGGTGAAAAGTGAAGAAAACAGCTATCTAGACATGCCTCGATCAGCTCAGCGAACCGCATTCAGCATGATCATCGCGGCGCTGCAATTTTGCATCGTATGCTCTGTGCATGAGCGCAGCTAACCGCATAGGTTGCCTGTGCCGTCCCATGTGATACGGTGCAGGCTGGCTCAGCACCGCTGAGCCGCTGCTTCTTTCCCTTCACGTCCCCACGTCCCGAGTCGATTGGGAAGGGGGGTGGGCAGAAAAAAAGCATAGTTCATTTTTTCCCTAGGGAAAAGGTGAACTATGCGTGACGTCAGCAACAATACGGAGGAAACGTCTTTTCTGGTTAAACTATTCATTTTCTTGTTGTGTACACTCCTAATGCAACAATCTTACGATGAAGGATATAATAAAGACTACTGATAACTCACACTGACTCGGGACGAGACAGATAGGTGAGCTCAAATAGTAAATCGGTTATTTATTCCATGTTGTTGAAACATAATGAGAAAGTTTGCTGCAGCTAGACTGCAACAATACTGCAAATTCAGCCAGTTCAAAATTTCTTACATGTAAGTAATAACAGTTAACTCAGAGACGCCAAGGTCAAAGACCAGCAATGTGTGAGATTTATGGCAGGGAACCATGAGATCACCAGGCGTTGTGTGTAATATATATGGGGATAGGCTCATAGGCTGTGATGTAGGCGTGAGAAAGATTTTTTTGGATGAGCAAGAGCCCCCCCAATGCTGGAGTCTCATGCCTAATGTGTGAGACTTGACATGCCTGTTAACTTAATTGTCTCAGACTTAAGCGGAGCTGTTTTATCATTCTTGTCCGTTCGACCTGACAACCTACATAAGTATGAAAAATCTGCTTCTCAGCCTCAGATTTCTCAAAGCAACTTATTCTTAAGATTAGGTTTATCTATGTGTTCATCATAAGTTATCATATGCTAAATTTAGGCTTGTGGACACGTAAATCATTCACTTCATGACTGTAGTTTTTTGAGCACGAGATAACATTGGCTTGGCTTCCTTGTGAACATTCTGATTTCTGAATGCATTTGCTCTGTATGAATTTACTCCAGAAGTAGACTACTTGAAGCCAGATCATGTCAGGAGCTATCGCTCAAGGAAGCTTGGCCAACAGAGGGAGCTTTAGGCTGAGTCCAAATGAAGAAGCAGCTATTCTTAAAGAAGAAAGAGACAGAAGACGAAAACTGAGATTGAAGCAGGTGATGGTTTTAGCAGTGTTCAGTAAAATGCTTCCCATGCTAGACACCAAGTTTTCCTTTGCCAGCACCAGTCAAGTAATGAATTGATTTTTAAAGGTACCACAAAATATTCTAATATTCCATTTGCTAGATACCAAATAGTAACAGAAAATATTTGTTAGCAGGATGACACCTTCTCAAAAGAGTTGTACATTATTTTTCTATTTCTCTGTTGTTATATTCATGCATCAGAAAAACAAAACAGGAAGTTCAAACGAAAATCTATCAGCAGCATTTGGCTTTATTGTCAGAGGAAAAGAGTCTAATGGCTTTGTTTTTGTTTTGCCTGCTGTTTTTTTTTTTTTTTTTGGGGGGGGGGGGGGGAGGGTGGGGGGTGGGGGTGGGGGTTGATGTTATTTAAAAAAGAAAAAATAATATCAACCCCCATACCCCTCCTAAACAGCAGGCAAAACAAAAACAAAGCCATGAGACTCTTTTCCTCTGACAGTGCAGCCAAATGCTGCTGAAAGATTTTCATTTAAATTTCGTGGATGTAATTCCTTCCTGCAGTATTATTGCCCCCCCCCCCCCAAAAAAAAAAAAAAAAAAAATCTACCATGATTCAAAGAATGTTCATTTTACATTTAACTCTTGAATTTTTTATTGCAAAGGTCAGGGAACAGGACAGACTCTTTGCCAAGCAGCTCTTGGCTAGGACCAAAGCAAAGAAAGAGGTGGAGGTCAAGGCACTTTCGATCAAGTTAGAGGAGGAATGGAAGGCTGTTCAGGCAGAGAAACAACAAGCTTTGAAGGAGATCTATGAGCAGTGCTTGTCAAAGGTTGGAGATGGCCACAAAGAAGCACAGAGTCAGGTAGGGTTTCAGTCAATAAAAACAATGTTTATTCACCACTTTCCTTGGCCCCTGTGGTAAAATGGCTAAGAAAATGCCATCATCTTTTGTTTGTTTGCTTGTTGTTCGTTTGATATAGTTGATAATTTACTCAGAGAATTTTAAATTTTCATATTTTCCATTCCAATCATGAGTGACCTTTTGCAAGACATGAATCTACATTTGCCACTCTCCACCCAGATGTAGTGATGTGGTACTTAGTAAAGTTATTACTGCACTGTTCTCTATGTCTTAGGGCAGATGGGCCAAAGCCTAGGCCAATGGTATAAGAAGCACCTAAGAAATGTCCATAAGATATTTCAGTAATCAGATATGATTTTCATTTATTTGATGTAGATGTTGTAGAGCAAGAGGGTAGTCCCATCTTTGGAGTATGCAAATACTTTCATGATATTCAGTCTGACAAGTGATTTTGATTTGATTTTCATAACAGAAACCATTGGATGAGGAGAGAGCAGCCGCTGCCCTGAAAAATGCAAAGGCAGCGAAAAAGCGTCATCATGTAGCCATCTTGAAAGAAACTACAGAGAGGAATGAGAAGTGGCAGAAAGAGAATGCTCATATCATAGCGAGAAGGAATGCACTGGATGTTGAAAAGTAAGAACATCACCTATCAATTCTGGCAAATTTATTGACTACTGTAAATACAGAAATATTCGTGGTACATTAATTTTCGCGTATTTTTTCATGCTATTTTGGCAAGCACGAAATCTAGAACTCACGAAAATATTGGCACGATTTCATATGCATTGAGATATCAAATCAGATCTTGCACTTTTGCGAGTGAGTAATTGTGCAGCGAATTTAAGAACCTGCGAATATGTTCTTGGGTTGCTCAGCACAAAAATTTAATCAAGAGAAAATAACAGCGTTGACAGTAGTAAACATTGATCTTTTTTTCACTCATTTAATCTTTATTGTTGAACCAGAATATGATGGGGTCAGTGACATCAGCAAGGTTGAAGAAAACAATCATCTTGTACACTGTGCTAATGTGATGCCTGGAAAAAAGGGTCACAAAAAGATGTATCGCAGTATGGCAGGCATAGGGCTTTATGGACTTTATATAGCTATTAGACAGAACTCAGAAATATCCCCATTACCATGTCAGTATGAAGTCAAAGCCTAAATAGGTCTTAGATCAGATAAAATATGAAGTGAAATGATATGCTTCTTGTCAGCTCATGCTTCTAACTCCACAACATTTTGTAAAGTGTGAGACGCCACATAACCATATCACGGTACCTTGGAATTTGTTTCATATTGCGTTACAGAGTAAGAGCCTCTCACATCGCCAACTTACCCCCACCGGCGAGGGATCCTCTGGCGGACTTGGACCTTCAGAAACCTCCCGTTATGGTGACACGTGTGGAAGGGTTCTCTACCACTCATTATCATGTCCCAGGAGAGTACGTGGAGAGGGCTGAGCCTCATGAACAGGTTCGTTCTGGATTGCTTGTGGAAAGGTTCTTAACCCATTCGTGACAGAGGTCCACATTTTGTGGTTTGGCCTAATATCTTTTGATGCAAAGCCCTTAAAATCATACGAAATACATGAGCAGAAAGAGCAAAAAATTCTACACAAACTGTGCCCATTTTGATTGCGTCAATATTCGTTGTTTGATGCTGAAAATTTTTAAAAGGAAAATACGCATTAAATCCTTAAATTGGCAATGTGATAGAAAGTTTAAAATCACCGTTTTCCCCTGCAGATTGGCAATTTTTTGACTTCTCATCATAATTTCTGTCAATTTATATTCATTTCAGATACATGACGTTTTATAAGAAAAATGTAGCAATAAAATAAAAATGTTGGTGTTGCCAGTTTGAAGAATAAAAGCTGATCAAATTAGGCTTTAAATAATTCCTGTCATGAATGGGTTAATCACGTGGAAGGGTTGTGGAGAGTATGTGTAGAAGGCTGAATCTCATGAGCTGATTAGTTCTGACACCTTCCTAACTCTGATCAAACAGTATTATGCATGACATAACAGAATATGATTGGATTTTGTTTTTCTTATGATATGGTGCATGCTAATGTGGGTACAGGCACTAGGTAACATGCTGTAATGCCATCCTAGGTATGATGTCACATGGAGCTAGTAATCTAGTGGGAAAGGCACAATATAAATGGTTGATTTGGCTGCAACTTTTCTTACCAAGAATGAAAGCTGGTATTTACAATTTGGTAATGGTATTTGTAGTTTTATGAAATTATGTGCTATAACATTTGATCTTATTCATTGTGGTACCTAATAAGCTTAATTCATTCCAACCTCATGACTGTTATTTTGTTTTATTTTCATGGATAAACCAATTCATTCATTCTTCTCTAACCTTTAACCGTTGTATCATTTCTTTAGGATGATGCAAGACGAGCAGCCAAGGAGGAAGACGAGAGGATGCGAGGCGAGACGGAGAGACTCCAGACAGAGCTGCGAGAGAGGCATGAGAAGGCCGCCTTGAGACACAAGCACGCCAAGGAGAAGGAGCTCCTCAAGCAGGATTATGAGAGGCTCCTTCTGGAGCTGAGCGATCTTCAGAATGCTGATAGGAGGAGGAGACAAGCGGTGGTGGCTGATATACCAGTGAGTACCGGTATTGTTTTTTTTTTGTTTTTGTTTTTGCATCCAAGTGTTGGTTGAACCTACTGGAACTGAATTGTATAAAAATCCACTGGAACGAAAGAATTCAGTAGTCTGGGTTAATCTGTTGAATACCATGCCTGGGGAGCATTTCATCAACATTTGTTGTCTGACAAGTTGTCAGATCTGACATCTTTCCTTGATTTTGATTGGCTGAGAAGCATCGTTACTATGGCAACTGTCGGATAAAACAGACTTTGTCGGATAAAACATCCGACAAGTCCTTTCATGAAACGCTCCCCTGATTTACCTCGGGCTGGTGTCTATTGAAAATGTTTGTTACAGCAATCACAGTTGAATTCAGTCACAGTGGCTTAGTTTTGGTTGCCAGCTGGATGAGGAAGTATAGTGTGCAATGATCTAGTTTACTGGCTGATCCCTTTGGTCTCCTGTACTGTACATTGCCTCAGTCACGCTGCTCAAGAGCGATATTAGAGAAAATGGATTTAGATAATCTTCTGAAGACTTGAATGTTTCTGGAAGCCTTTCATGAGACAGGTTTTATTGTATTTCATTACACATTACATTCCATGACCAAATTTTATGACCTGCCCTTCCTTTTTTGTTTGAATATATTGCATTGTTGCCTGAAATTTCTCATTGTTTTTGTTTATATTGTCAGTTAAATATTTTGGTGCAGATTTTATCTGTCTTATTTGAAGTTACAATTATATTTACAATTATATCAAAGCTCTCCTATAGTCATGTGTAAATTTATCTATGGAGTGTCATCTCCCATTTCTTTTCATTTACAGCGCCAAGTCTTCCAGCCCCCTCATAGGCGATTGGAAGACAAGGCAGAGAAGCAACATCAGTTAGAGGAAGCATTTGAAGACATGTACATGAAACACACAGGTTAGTTTGTTTTGGGGATCTGAAACCATGTATGGGGTACATGTATGGGGCTATTACATTCCAGGCAAGAAAGGTTTCTTTTTAAGCTCTAACATAACTTATCTGAAGAAAATTGAGTATGATGAATAGAAACAGGATGTGTGTTTGTAGAATTCACCTAGGAGAGTATTATTTATGTGTGTGTGGGAGGGGGGGGGGG
>CM057169.1:18135682-18170682 GCA_029962745.1 Echinometra lucunter
TCACCTAGGAGAGTGTTATTTATGTGTGTGTGTGTGTGTGTGTGGGGGTGCAAATGTGAATGAATTGAAGGGAGAGATTGAGAGATTTAAATGTAGAAGGGAATTTGAATGAGGGGAAAATGAGGAAATGATATAGAGTGCAAGAAAGATAAACAGTAATGGAGAAAGAGAGCTAGAGGAAGAGAGAGAGAGAGAGAGAGAGAGAGAGAGAGGAAGAAAGAGAGAGAAAGAAAGAGAGAGGGGGGACGGAAAGAGAAAGGAAGACATTCACATAGAGGCTGACATACCTGTAAGCAGGGAAGGTAAAATAGAGACAAGTTGGGGGAGGAGGAGAGAAAGTAAAGGAGTGGGCCTGGTGGTGAAGTACATAACATACAGTGACTTTAACTGATATATAACTTATTTTACTCTGTACCTTCCACTTCATACAATCATTCATATAAGTGTACTCAATCCAATGCCAGATTATGCTGGGGACATCACGCTAGCCCTGGAACCCAAGGTCCCGGGCCAGGACACAGACCTGGATCTGACCGCTGAAACCACAAGGGATGGAGAAAGCGAGGACCAAGAGGTCACCTTAGAGAGACCAGGACTTTCAAGAGAGGGTTTTCATACCCAGTACCCAAGCAGAAGTGCTGTGGCTGTGCAGGGTCTGAGGCCTGACGGTGGAACAGTACAGAAGCCTGTATCAGCAAGAGCAGGTCGGTTAAAGAAGTGATTGGTCATAGGCAGGTCTTGACACCCAAACAGAGGTCTGATGAACATGAGGCCCTGAAATTTTAACTTTGGACCCCTTATAAGTTAGATAGGGGGTACATGCATGTAGACCTCTTGTGAAGAAAAAACGTTCATGTGGATCCCTTCTTGGAATATAGGCCCAAATTCTTACAGGGCCACGTAGTCTGCTGACTAATAGAGAACATAATGTCGGCTGTCAGTTTGATGGTGTTTATAGTGTAATTCTGCAATGAAAAAGAAGTAAGGAATTACAACTAAGGAGTACATTATCATTATTTCCCTTTGTTTACTTCCCCACCAAACTGTGGATTGGAAAAAAAAAACTATTAAGTCAACATTGAAAATAGATAAATGAAACACATACTTTATTCAGAATTGGTTGAACCCTAATAAATGATTAATTTTTTACTGCCTTTGAATGAATTTTGTAATCTTCTTGGTGAATGTGTCAGCAGAAAATACCTGGTTATGTTATTTTTTTAAAAGAATGAATTTGATTTCCTCATTGTTGCATTACTTTTTGACAGAGATGCTGAAAAGATTGATGGGTAGAGTAAGAGGCCAGCAGGAGGATAGGAGGAAACGGCAAACCAAAGCTCCAACTCCAGTAGCCTCGGGTCAACCTAGGGTCATACTAGAAATGGATGTGCAGGAGGAAGGTAAAGTACCCTGTAGAGGTTAATTGCTTAAAATGATTGTACTTAATCAACATCGTGTTACAGATATTTGTAGGAGATTCACGTTGAAAGGCTCTACTTTCTGTAGGCCTCTTTGCTCATGTATGAGAGTTCGAACTGAATTGAATTGAATTGATGTCTAGACCGGTGTGGGTTTTTGATGTCTTTTCTCACTCTTGACGCTTAAATGAACTGCTTTTGAATGTAAACAAGTATTCTCTTCTTTCTATCAGTCTGGACTGTAAGTCTAGTCCTACATGTACGGTATTCTAGATCAGAAGGTATTTTAACAAAATTGCAACTAAAAATTTCACATTCCCTTTCCCTTACCAATAACAACAACAACATCAAAATCAATGATTTTTATGAAAATGTTACCAGAGATCTTGATGAACGCCTGATATTGTTATTTGTTTGGCGTCACCTGTGCCTGGGAGGCAAAAAGTGAATTGAATCACTGTAACCCTCGGGTCTCTCCTCCCGATGTAATGATTGGGGGTGTGCAGGTGGACCACTACACCAGGGTTTCCCCCTACTCTTATACGAATAGTGCAGTGGGTTCTTAACTTGCAAAGGTGGTGACTCTCCTCTACACAGGGCCACCATTTAATGTACTATCCGAGGGGCAGAGTGTTTTCTACTGTAATATAGCCTGCATCTATGAAACGGGAGGGGGGCACGTTAACACACAACGCAGGCTTCAGTCATCCGCCCGGGGTGGACTCGAACCCACGATCTTTGGTTCGACGGGCTGATGCTTTACCTACTGAGCCAACTCCCTTGAACTGAGCCAACTCAATACTCTAGAATGATTAATCATTTTTATAAATACCACTTCAAATGATTCAGATGAAGAGATTTAGGGATCCTACCAGGACTCAAGATTGTCTTCTCTAAATAAAATGTCAATTTTCTTTTAAATCCACAAAATCAGATGTCAGTACTTCCCCTGAATCTGGTGAAACTGGCAGTCATGTGTCAGTTGAAACCACACCCACCCAGACAACGACTACACCCTCTGAGGCCCTAGCCACACCCACTGAGACTATGACCACGCCCACAGAGTTATCAGAACATCCCATAGAGAGTGCGGACAATGGCAGCAGCACCACCAGCATGCCCAGATCCCTGGAGACTGGCACTCTGTCCGAGGTGTCTTCTGAAGCAGGTTCCACCCTCCTGCACCCAATGGAACGTGCTGCTAGGATCAGGGGTGCTCAGGTAAGCTAATGGGGAAGTGGGTCATACCATTGCCTATGTAGGGAAGGTTATTTTTGATCTGCTGGATACAATTTGATTTCGATATAGCACTCATTTTCCATTGACTCCACCCCAAGTTATGCATGAACTGGGGTGTTCCTTATCTGGTACTCTTTTAAACATTTATTCTTTATGAAATCATCAGAATTATTGGGTGTAGACTGTAGATACATTATTTTACAAGTGGATAGTGTAAAACATGATAACGATGAGTTCACTGTGTTTTTGAGTGTAGAAGCTCATCTGAAATACATGTAAGCCTAACTTTGTTCAGCTAACTTCAACACATTCCTGTAACAAACATAGGAAATATGGTAGATATTATTAATATGAAGATTACTCATTTAAAAAAAATATAAATAACTACTCCACTCTTTGCACTTCCGCTATAAATTGGGCCTCAAAATTTTCTAAGTTTACGGATCCCATTTCAAAGGATTTTGAGAAGAAATAAATTTTGAAAATTTGATCCAAAACTGATGAATCTTGCTATTCATAAACACATCAGAGAAATATGTAATCTACTTTTTGTATTATACATAAATCTTTATTGCCTTTTCTTTCTGTCTTTCCCATTTCATTCTGGAATAGCTTGCCCAGCAAGCTAGGACTCAAGAAGATATCAGAGCTATTGGAGAGGAGCAACAAAAGAGGCTTGAGGAACTTAAACAGACAGTCCATGTTCCTTGGGAGAACATTGGCCTCTCTCAACCACCATTAGTCGAATCTGAGAAAAATCAGAATCAGATGGAGAGCACAGAACAAAGGACTTACATGTATCTTAGAAGTGGACTCATAAGCAAACAAGTGCAGGGTGGACATGGTGCCATTCTTGAGCCAGGACATCCCACTCTAGACACTACTCCTGCTGCAACATCAGAGACTGGAGTACTTGTGGGTGATGTACCAGGGACAAGTTCAGGGCATCCTTGGACTAGTGAGAGATTGGACCCTGTACAAAGTCAGAGATTGTTAGAGCAACCACAGGCACAGAGGCTGCAAGAGTATCCATCATTGTCCAAAGGTTCAGGAAGGGGTTCTGTTGGTCATTCCCCTTCTGTAGATGACACCGATGGCATGCTTTTAATGAGACAGAAACCACCAGTTGCAGGGGACAGAGTGGCTGTTCAGAGTACATCTTCTGAAAGTGATGTCAGTCCTGGACAAACAAATGGTGGCCAACAGCTTGATGAAGTGGTTCATGATGTTCCAGGGACAGCCCAAGAGACACTAATAGATGGCTCTTCCACAGACTGGCTGCAGAGAGCAAGAGAATACCAACAGAAGCTACTGGATAGGCAAAGACAGAGCCAAGAGTCGCTGCTTCATGCACAGATGAAGCTGCAGGAGCGCAGAGAGAGACTGATGAAAAGTTACCCCGATGTCAAACTTCCCGAATATGTGCCTTACTCTATGCAGAGCGAAATAGAGGGAACAAGATGGCAATCTACTGAGCTGTTTACAGACAGAATGACCTCACCAGTAAATGAATTCCAAGGTGAAAGAACAATGGATAGAGAGGGTCCGAGTAGATATGATATAGGAGCTGCCTTTGAACCAGGAAATAGCAGAGAGCAAGGGACATTAGCTCCTTACATACCCCCTTCTGCAAGTGCAGATGAATTCAGAGAACATACAGGAGACAGCCATCAAGTAGGTTATGAAGAAACTCATCAACAAGTGGGAAGCACTAGATTTTCTCCATCAAATAGGAAATTAGACTTCTTCCAAGAGGTGGATCAAGGTCCTCAAGAGCCTTCCTTTGCACCATTGGCAGAAGAAGATGTTTCTCAGACTTCTGCAGAAGAGAGTGTGAATCTGAGCCTTGAACGAAAGAGTGATGCAAGGGTTATACCTTCTTACAATAAACGCAAGCCTGCTCCACATGGCTTGCAAGAAAGAAGTGAGGGGGCTTTACATCGCCAGGATATCTTAAGCCAAGAAAAAGATAAAAGAGAGATTGCAGCTGAAAGAGCTCTGAAGATTCGTCATGAACAGTTGCTAGAGGAGAAGAGAGTCCTTGAAGAGAGACAGAATGCGCAGCAGCTTAGACTCATACAAAAGCAGAAAGAACTTACTGATCAGATTGAGCAACAGCAGAGGAGATATCAGGAAAGGATGAAAGCAGCAAAGATTAGCCCTCCTTCCCAGTCCCAATCCAAAGGACCTCCTCCTGAGCTTTCCCCATCCATTCCACAAGGCATCCTTCGAGGGAGTGGTGTTGGATCACAATCCCCAGAGGTGGCTTCCAGCACAGGAGAATTTCAGTCATCCTCTGGGATAGACTTTAGAGGGTCCTCAAGTCAGCAGATGAACATGAGAAGAATGATGCAGGGCCAGGTCTTCATGCCTCAGGATCTCCTGCATCACCTCCAAGGGTCTCAGAGTATGGGTTCAGAGCCAGAAGATGAGTCAGATGTTAGCCAGCAGTCTTCTTCAAGGACATCTGGAGGCACCCAGGAGACTGGTAACATGATGATGGGTGTTCTAAAACCTTATGAACTGCTCCCACACCTTCAAACCCACTTCACAGACTCTGATGGTTCACTCACAAAGAATCAGTCATCATCCTCTTCAGGTCTCATTCAAGAACAGTCTCTCAGAGGAATGTATTCAGCTGGACAAGGAACTCGATCATTTGATGGAAGGTATCCCTTGGATGCTCATCAGCAGTCTTCACTTTCGAGTGAAGGCACAATTGATATGGAATCCACAGCTTCACCCAGCCTCCAGAATACTGGGCTGGCAGGTAATAGATCTCTCGGACAGGTTTATAGACCTGCTGATCTAATGGCTGAACTGAGGGCCATAAACCAGCAAGTTGGAATGCAGGGTTCATTTGAAAGTTCTAATGAGTTTACACAGTCTAGGTCTGGTGAGTGGAGAAAAACTTTTAGGAGTGGCACTCAGAGTGGATCAGAACAGCTTGATACCAGATCTGGACCTCTTCATATTACAGGATCATTACAAAGTCACAATGCTTCAAGTGAGCAATCTACAGGGATATATCACAGTTCACATGGCACTGGAGAGATGGCCAGTGGTAGTGGTGGCCCGAAGAAGGTCTACAAGGAATTACTGCAAGGTCATGTTTTCAGACCCGAGGATTTGTTGCCACACCTACAGGATCCTTCTTCACTTTCCCAGAGTCTAAATGGTTCCTCAGTGCCAGAACCTCATCTATCATCCACTCTGGCACACTCGGACACCTACACCAGTCCTTTCGCCCAGTGTCATGAAGCAGATGGTAGCGGCAGTGAGGAACTGCAACAATCTTTTGGAAAGCTGACTCTGACTCGTGATGATGACACAATCCAGGCTGCATCACCAGACATGCATGATTATGAACCTATCCAGCATGACCAACCTCCCGTATCCACATTCCTACCTAAGGCCATGCCAACACACCCTGCCCCAGGCTCGCACTTCATGAGATCAAGACGTCCTCCTCCTGCCAATCTTCAGCAGGTTGCCATGCTTCCCGAGAACATGGGACCTCATGAACTAAGCACCATTCTGGAGATGGAAACATCCGCTGATGAGAGAATGCACTTGTATGGGATGGGTGCAACTCCCCAGCATATGATGGACTTGTCAACGATATCCACTGCAGATGAAAGAATTGCCCAATCTCATTTTCTATCTGGAACTGAAGGTAATCTTGGAGAGAGATTACCCACATTCGGTGGTCCAGCAACAGGTGTAGGAAGGCTTCAAGAAAATCGGAGAATCTTCAAGGAAAGAAGTGAGGTTGAGAGGCTGCAAGGTACACTACCAGGAATGAAGTCTCCACAAGATAGTAGAAATAGTGCTGGATCTGTGATTCATATCTCACGACCCACTGTGGCAAGTCTTGATGGAGATGAAACCGATCTCTACCATGATACACAAGGACTAAGAACACCTCGTATGGTATCAGAACTGCAAGGAAGAGATTTTAGTGTAGCTGCTTCGACGCTATCTGAACATACTCTAGATGATGAAAGTGTTACAAATGCCAGTGCTGTTGATAGTTCAGTGTCACAGACAGAGGGTCAAAGAACATCCTTGATAGGGGTACCCTTTGGATCATATGGTGCAGATACAAACATATTATCATTTGGTGTGCATAGAGGAGAACCAGCTGGGGAGAGCATGAGATGGAAAGACTTGCTGAAATCATCTGATGATTCAGTTGCATCAAGTGGCAGTGATGGAGTCGGGAGAGGGGGAAGGAACATGCTGCATCAACCAGTTCAAGGAGATGCTGAGGCGGAAGAGTTTCTTCCCATGAAGGAAATGGAAAATACAACGATAACAACTCAAGATTCCATAGATAATCAGTCCCATGATGCCAAAGAGTTCACCATTACTCAATCTCATGCCCATTTTGAACAAACTGGTGCTACTCAGATGCAGAGGCATCTGGCAGCTGGCCTGAATCTGGACTCCAGCACTAGTTCTGATAGTCAGAACAATGTGCCAACCCCTTGGATACCATCACAGGAATCATCAACATCCAGTGGATCAAAACTCAGCACAGTCATTGCAGCAGCAGTAGGAGGGGCTTCCTCAGGTCCAGGAACTGATGACGACTCTCCTCTCTTTGTACCAAAGTCATCTCAGCAGCAAGAGCAGTTTTCTTTCCTTCGGACTGGGACTCTAAGAACTGATCTTAATGATGGAGAGGAGGAGAGAATCACTGATTCCCAGGGTCATTTGGGTGAAGCTAGCAGATTTGTACCTGAACAGCCTTCTGATGAATCATCTGGAGCAACTCCACCAGGTTACAGACAACCCGAATCATCAATCCCACTCCTGACACCATATCAAGCCAAAGATCTTGCAGTTGAAGGCTTAGGTCATGCTTTTCCTGGAGATCAAGATGTAGAAGTAGCTGCCTCACAGGAAGAGTACATCAGAGATATGTTGGCTTCTTTGCAGGTAAGTTTTATCTAAGTTGCTGCTTTGCATGTAATGACAAGGCAACAGTTCCGTAATTATTATGCAGTCATCATCACCCTTGCACCATCACCAACAGCATCTTAACCTATTGCCAACAGGAAGCGGGTGTAGTAAAATCTTTGAGGAATAAGAGAATTAAGCAGCCAGTGGGCCTTCATCATTACATTCCTCATCATTGTTTTTTTTTCATATTTGCGTGTTTTATTGAAGAATCAAAATCAAATTACAATATTTACAAATAATCATTGTGATTGGCAACAGATTACAGAACGAATTAAAATACATGTATTTAACAAAGAATGGAATAATTAGAGAAAAAAAGGCAGAAGACAGGAGTTTAGAATGAAGCCCTGAGATCTTTATCAAACCTCTGGTCTCTGAACATATAATTCCTTATCATTGTTATCATCCATATCACAATTACCCTTACCTCGGCCTCGTTTCATAAAACTTGTTATCAGTAACAACTGCCACATTTCTAGGACAAATTTGCTCTCAGCCAATTAGATGCAAGTATTTCAGTAGCTTATACAGTTATTGCTACTTGTTATTGATAACAAGTTTTAAGAAATGGGGCCCAGTACAATGATCATTACCATCATCATCATTTCTTTTTATCTCAGTCATAGAAAAAATATCAGAAGTGATTGATGAAAATTTTCCAAAACAGATGGAAATTCTATAGTTGTATCAAGTTCACTTCTCCAATTGTGATTATTGATTTGATCTAAACTCAAATTCTTCTGAAATAGTAAAATTTGGTTAATATTCTACATTTATTATATCCTTGACATTTTAAGATTTCTGGTATTTGAAGAAGGAACATAATGTGTGAAAATTACTCTATATAATTACATATTCTTTCATATGCTCTTGCCTGTTTTTATTATTACGATAATATAATTTTTTTCTCATTTTCTTTTAAATACAAATTTTATGTGATAGCATGGCAAGCAGAGAGGTATAACAATGCCCCTTTTCTCAGATGTCTCTCTGAGCGGATACAGTATGTCACAAGACGGATCAGTCTCTGAGATTAGGTCACCAGTCAAAGCAAGGGGAAGAGCATCACTTGAAGTAAATATGTTCTTTGTGTACAAAGTGTTTCAAATATTGTAAAAAAAAAAAAAAGAGAAGAAAACTAAGCAAGCAAAAATACAAAAGCATTGGAGTATTTTTTACTAACAAGCAGTTTGGTCATCCAAAGAGGATGGCTTTTGATAAATATTTCTTTTTATATATATTGTACATAACATATATGCTATGATGTTAAATCTGATTTGATGATTTTCCTGTAATGTGTAATTGGTGTTATAGCTCAAAATGCTGATCAAATTCTTCCCCGGCTTAATTTGTTGTCATTTTCGTTCAGAATATAATGCGTTCTGGGCCCTGTAACACAAAGGTATGCGATCAATTGCAAATTTAAAACAACCATTCTGATTGGTCCAGAGTCACCTTTTTCGAAAGAGATGCACATGAAACAATAGTCTTGATTGGCTGTTGCAACTTCGCGATTGATTGCAAATCTTTGTGTTACGGGGCCCTGGAGTGTTCAGCTGTGATCAGATGACTGCTTTTAATGATTTGTGTTAACCTTATTAATGGAAAGTGGAAAAAAAAATCAAAATTGTACTTGAAACTTGACTTTGAAGTGTTAAATGTGTATGGACTTTGTCTCTGTATGTTATGTGACATGTTCTGCACTGACCAGATATTCTTGGTGATAATTATTCTTCGTTTTTATCCAGCCAATCATGGACACCAATGACAAGGACCAATTGAAGCAGGAGCAGCTGCAGCAGGCACTACTTCGCATATCCATGCCTGAAGACCAGACCTTCCCTTCCCTCAGTGACCTCCAGATGGAGACAGGGATCCTAGAGGAGCCAGAGCTTACCTTTGCTTCGTCCTTAGATACCACTGCAGACTCCACCCTCCAGGCTCCTGGTCTGTCGGCGCCTGCAGGCATGGAGCCCCATGAGGTGAGGGAGAAGGGTGTGGTTGAATGTGATGAGAGAAAGATGATGGTATTGGTTGTGATGGTGATGTAGTGATTGTGGTGATTATGGTGATGTGGAGGAGGAGCAACAGCAGAATAAGGAGGAGGAGGAAGAGAAGAAGTAGGAGGAGGAGAAGGAAAAGAGGGAGGGGAAAGGAGGAGGAGGAAGTTGAGGATGAGTAGGTTGAGGATGAGTGGGGGGGGGGGGGAGGAAGAAGAGGAAGAGGAGATAAAGATGGTGGTGGTGATGATGATGATAATGATGATGATGATGCTGATTGAAAAAGGGGTTGCTTAGTGTGAATAAACGTGTCCCAGAAAAACTTATACAGTGCACTTCCATAACTCATATTTGTAGATGTTCTAATCCAATTTCTGATTTGTATCTCATTTAGCAGCAGGGGCCCTCAGCACTGGATGTTTCACAATCTTCACAGGCCAGTATCTCCATGTCACTGCTATCGTTCCAGCAGCATGAGAAGGAACTTTTAGAGGCCAGCCCCCAGTCGGAATCCAGGGCCACCAGGTCAGGTCAAGTCACCAGGTCAGAAGGTCAACTCAAGGTCACTCAGAGTCTCACCAGCATCACTCAAGTCAGGGTTACCCAATCTGAAGGTCAAGTAAAGGTGACTCCCAAACTCACTGGTCAACGTGAGAATGACCTTGATGCCAGCTCCCAGTCGGAATTCAGCCAGTCAGAAGGCCATCTCAAGGTCACTCACCAACTGAGCAGAAGTAGCACCCAGGTCAGAGTGAGTCAGTCATCAGGTCGGGTGAATGTCACAAACCGGTCAGCCAGTGACGGGCAGTCACCTGAAGTGAAGCCATCTGAAGGCCATGATAAGGACCCCGATGGGGCTACTCATGCACCAGGTATGTCCAGCAATTCATCAACAACATAATCCTCATTCCAACTGTTTGGCTACTGTCAGCATGTTGCAGTCTTTGTAAATAATGACAGTAATAGGTCTGTTTCTTGTAACACACTTTAATAGTATACCGGTAAGCTGACCAAATCACTTAAAGTATTACCCTCATCACTTGATTCAAATATACAACTCCACACATTACTGTGCACATTCTCAACTTCCTGGGGAGCATTCCAGCCAGTCAACCATTTTAATCCAATCACATTAGCCTGCACATCGTACCGGGTACCCAATTAGCACCTAAGTGAGAGTGGCAAACATGGATTAATGTCTTGGCAAAAGACGTAGTGCCAGACTGGTTTTTGAATCCTCAACCCTTTGAGAGTCAAGTGAATGAACCACACTGTACCAAGTGATCGTAGGGAAAAAAATGCAGAAATAGAAAAGGCTATTGGCAATATCTCAATTCCTGCTCTTTAAGGAGTCAGTTACATCTTAAGAGTAGACTCGAGCAATTTCAGTAGTGTCTGCATAATGAAGAGATAAAACTATTTCATGGGATGTTTATGCATTCACGCAGCCTCCTCAGTATAGAATTACTGAAACATGGTCTACAGTGGTTCGAGTGAAATGTGCAGCAACCCAGGGAGTGATTGGTAGTATGTAAAAAGCATGGAAAGATATTTTAATAAGCATCCATTGACAGATTCATTACCCTTGGTATTTTTGTGTCCTTTCATACAATATTACTTCAAAAACTCTCCAGCAGGTCATGAAAGCTTTCATTGTAACCTCCCAAAGGTGGTGATGATGTTGATGTTAATGTTGATGTTGATGTTGATGATGTTGATGGTGATGATGATGATGATGATGATGGTGGTGATGATGATGATGATGATGATGATGATGATGATGATGATGATGATGATGATGATGATGATGATGATGATGAAGATGATGATGTTGAAACTGACAGCAATGGGGATGACAAAGATAACATGTTTGCTTTCTTACAGTATCACTCCAAGAAGCTTTCCAGCAGCGCAAGAAAGCTTTCATTCAAGCCTCGGAGACTCGGAAGAGAGAGCTCAAGGAGCATGCAGAGACAAGGATCCAAGAAGCCACAGCCTTTGCCAAGACACTCCAGGATTGGAAGAGGTCAAAGGTTAAAGGTCAGAAGAAGCAAGCTACGGTGACGAAAGCATCAAGGAGGAAAACAGGTATGAACTTCCGTGCATGCAACTGGATATATTCTGTCTAAGTGGAATGATCCTTGTGTTTTTAGTTCTTTATTATAAAGTGATTATGATTAGTATCTTTTTTAGTTCTTTGTAGAGTGATGAAAGTTATGTTAATGTTCTGGTGTAAAATTGATATATTTCACATCATTTTCAATACAGAAGAGCTTAAAAATATTGAAAGAAAGATTAGAAAAGAGAGTTGATTAGGAAAATCAGTTAAGACCTGTAGGTAGACTACATTAATTCTCTGAGGAGAGTTGGTGCTCATGCTAATATACAAAGATTTAAAAAAATGAAATATAGACATATCTATTTAAAAAAAAAATCTTAACCTGGGAATGGTTTACTAACAAAACTTAAATTTAGGCACCTTATCAAAAGTCAGGAGCCAATCTGGAACCTAGCTTTTAGCATCTTTCCCGCTCAGCGTCTTTTCCCCTCGGATCCTTCCGTTTTTCTGTAGACAAAACAACGGGGGATTGGGAAAGCCGATGTAAAAGAACGGTCGGGGAGAAGACAAAGATGATGGACGAGGCTTTTGATAAGCCGCCTTAATGAGAATGAAGTGCATGAAATTCATGTATTTCATGTATGGCCATCATATTCTTGTTTGGCCGCAATATACACTGTTATGTAAATACTTTGATGAAGGTTTGTAATTATGTAGGTAAACTATAATTGGAACCGAGTGCATTTTTGTCCATGGAATGTATCATTTGAAAACAGCATTGAACACAGACATACTGAAGCTTTTCGACATGCACTCATCAGAGTAAAATCGCATGAATGTATGACTGAATGATCGAACAGGGAGGTGTTTCACAAAGAGTTAAGTTTGACTTAGAGTCGTGCTTAAGGGCCAATGCGCATCCGGTAATTAACGCGTAATCTCATTGATAGACTTCCAATAGTGCGCGTCCCCTGAGCATGATCTGACCAATGGGGTGATGCGTAATATAGAGCACGCAAGTAGGAATTTAAGTGCGACTTAGTCAAACTTAAATCTTTGTGAAACACCACCCTGGTACACTTCTCGGCAGATTGCAGAATATTATGTTTACAATATGTTTGAATGTGTGTTTTCCTTTTTTATGCCTCCGCCCACCGTAGGTGGTTGCCGGAGGCATTATGTTTTCGGATCGTCCGTCCGTCCGTCCCGTTTTCGTTCTCGCGATAACTTAAGAACCGTTTGACAGATCAACTTCAAACTTGGCTCATGTATGCATATGGGAGGGACAATGATCTGATTAGATTTTGGAGTCTCAAGGTCAAAGGTCAAGGTCATAGAGGTAATAATACACATAAAAATGGCTCGTTCTCGCAATAACTTAAGAACCACTTGACAGATTGGCTTCAAACTTGGCTCATGTATGCACATGGAAGGGACGATGATCTGATTAGATTTGGGGGTCACAAGGACAAAGGTCAAAGGTCATGAGGTCATTATGTACATAGAAATGGTTCGTTTTCACCATAACTCAACAACCATTTGACCGATCAACCTCAAACTTGGCACAGGTATGCATATGGGAGGGACAATGATCTGATTAGATTTTGGAGTCTCAAGGTCAAAGGTCAAGGTCAAAAATGTCATTGTATAAATGAAAATAAAGCAACATGAAGTGCCATTTATTTCTGATCTGGTAATGCGGAGGCATAAAGTTCGACCATGCGTGGTCGAAGATTCATCTAGTTTTTTTCTATATAGATGGGGCCTCCACAGCCTCTGCCAGTGGGCTGACGTCAACGTCAACATTGATAACCCGCACAGACAGGAACACAGTGCAGAAAGAGATGAAGGAAAGAAATTTGAGGTAAGAAGGACTTCTTAGAATTCTGTATGAATCATTATGAGAATGCAAAATGGAATAAACAGGGCCCTGTTGCATAAAACTTTCCATTGATGGTAACTGCCCTGGTAACGACTGGAAAGCTCTGTGCAGAGCCATTATTAAAGTGCCTCTGTTCTGAGAGGTCCAAACAATGACTAATATGCATGCTCAGATGTAATCTTCAAATTCTTGGTTTGAGTTCATTTTGAATAAGTTTCATGTTGCTAATGGGTCGATTGGACTGGCAGAATGTTAACCCGTTGACTATTGAATTATCCAATTCCCATAGGCTTAATACAGGGACTGCCCTGTTCCAGTATGTAACAGGTTAACAAATGTGCAAAATTTGGATGGAAAAACAAGAGTATCATGGGAATAGTCTGCCTACTGTGGACCTTGTGCAACACTGTTTCTCAAAGAATGGGGGGGGGGGGGGGGGGGGGGGGGGCGTTTCATCAAGTGTCTTGTCAGTGATTTCCAGCAACAAAGTCTGTTTTAACCGACAATTTCTTACTAGCCTTATATACGGTATCAGTTGTCAGCCGCTTATAAAGTTGTCAGAGCTGACAACTTGTCAGTGGACAAACGTTGATGGAACGTGACCATTTTCTTCAGAGTTGCCCTCACCTCAGCTCCGAAAATAAGCAATTAATTTGTGAATTGAGATCTAGGAGCAGCGGAATTAACATTTCTTGAAACAACAGCACATTAACGCATCATACTGATAGGCCATACTCAGTTATGCATACTCTCAAGGAGAAAATTGGGATATATCAGCAATTAAAATTCAACATAGCTCCCTTTAGCCTAGAAATACCTCCTGTAAAGATGTCCACGGGAGCTTTTTTTTTTCAGAGAATAGCTCTTGTGGGGGGAAAAGAAGGTATTTTTTACCCTGATATCTTGTGATCTTTCCTTGCAGGCTTTACAGTCAGCTAGAAGAGGTTCAGAGACAGAAAGTGGAGAAGGAACGGCAAGAGTCTTACGCAGCCAATAGGCAAAAGAAGAAAGAGTTTGAGCAGAAACTGCAGGCTAAACGAGCAAAACGAACATCATCCCTGGAGAAAACCAAGAAGGAAAAATGAAACGGCACAGATAAGACTTCTCTCATAAAGCATCTCTTCATTCTCTCGTCCTCTTATTTGAACCCACTGGTTTCTGAATTTTCTTACTCCCTATAAGCTTAATACATGAAATATGATATGCATGTAATATAATTGAATTGAATATAGTTGTTGTCCATAGAGAAAATTCTTTTTACATTGGATAACACAAATTCAAATATAATTTCAAGTGAAAAATACAGAACCAAGATACAAAATTATTTTTAGATAATTACCACTAGGTATTATCATTGATAATGAATGATTAAAGACATTGGTTAACATTGTTATGATTTTAAAAAATCTTGTTTTGTTACTTGAAAATGGGATAAACATAAGGGTTATAGTGTAAAAATACCAGTCTGAAAGTTTCAAAGTATAATATCCACAGGAAGTATTTTTAAATATCAAAAATGTGAACCAATGTTTGAAAAATATACGAGCGTCGGTTGCACAGAATAGACATAAGGAGTGCGCATGCGCGTATGACTCACCTTACCATACTGTGTGTATTGGTGTATCACGCGGCGGGAGGCACAAAACGGCATTTTCAAATTCAAGCAAAGTGGTCCTCTTAGTGATCGTCTCGTGAGACGAAGGATAATAAAATCGCCGTTTGCGTCTAACTTACACTTTTTCATTCCAAATTAGGGTTGGTTTCAGGGTTTTTGAGTACAAATACAAGTACTCATACACATGTTTCATCTTAGTTTGAGAATTTTTTAAATCCGCTACTCACAAAGTTAGCCAATGCCTTTAATATGGTTACCGTATTCTTACGACATTAAACTGAAGAAGAAAGGTATACCAATGGAGAAAAGAGGTAGAAAAAATGAGAGAAGAAAAGTTGAAGATGGTAATGAAGAAGAGAAAAGGAAGAGGATGTAATATAGCCAGTAAATTAATGCAGTGTAGTGCTCAACTTTTTTTTTCAGAAACTTGACTGCATGCTTTATCACATTCCACTCCCATGGGCCTGAAATTTATAGTTGTCTTTTTTTTAGTGGAATATTTTGGTAATATATTTTGTTAATTGTCTCTTACTTTTGTAAAAGATGTTCAGATTATTATTATTTTTCACAATATTAATAACTAGTATTTTCAGGATTATAACCTTTGTCACCGATGTTATGATCACCATCATCATCATCGCATGTAGTCATCGACCTTATCATCATGCTAGTTATCATAACCACCACCACTACCATCATCATCATAATAATTATCATGCTATAAGGTATCTTATCCAATACCACCATTACCACCATCACCACCACCACCATCACCACTGCCACCACCACCACCACCACCACCAGCATCATCATCATCATCATCATCATCATCATCATCATCGTAATCATATAATACATCCTTCAATTATGAGCATCAAGCAAATAGAGACTCAATTTTTGTTTTATAAGTTTTGTTTGATTACAAACATGATAGAGTAAAATATGAGATGTTTCTTTGACATCATGTAACATGCATGCGAAGAAAAACAATTGACAAGCGAGAAAAAAAACTATGTATTGCTTCTAGCACTGCCAATACAAACAAAATAATGCTTAATGAAATACACAATTCAACAACGATTCTGCTATAAAATAGTTTGTCTTCGTCAAAGAGGAATTTCCCGTAAAATGATTTGTAGAATTAATAGTTTTGTTAATACTATTTTCCCATCCTTTCAGGATAAATGTATAGCATTCAAGATGCGACTGTTTACCTATTAATAGCCGACTTTCCTCAGTTTTAAGGTGCACAGTAATGCAAGTGCCTTCATGGAAACTGCTTCCTTTTACTCTGCCAAATCACATGTTTGCATATTTCTGTCAAAATCTATGTAAAATATTTTCAGTAATCGGTAATTATTATTTATTGTTGTCTTTGTATGTTTATGATGAAGCAGCTTTAACAAGCTAGCACCTAATGTGAATATGTATATTTTGTATATACATGTATATCTGACTTGATGTGTTATATTGTAATGATATATTTATGTGAGATTCTACGAGTACTTTGAATTAAAATGCATTTCATTGACAAAGCACTATTGTTTTTTAAGTTTTCAATGAAACATCTTTGGATTTTGGAATGTCACTTCTTCTTTCTTCTCTGTTTCCTACGTGGTACAGTGGAACCTCGGTATAAATAACGCTGTTATAACAAACTCTCGTTATAACAAGGTAATTTTGCCGGTCCCACTTCTTTGTATTTTATTGTTTTTTAGCCCTGGTATTTCCTTGGTCTGGAAAAGTTTATTACGAGGTTCCACTGTACTACTTAACCCATTCTGAACAGAGGTCCTCATTTTGTGGTTTGGCCTAATATTTTTTAATGCAAAGCCCTAAAAATCATACCAAATACATGAGCAGAAAGAGCAAAATATTCTATACAAACTGACCATTTTGGTTGCATCAATATTCATTGTTTGATGCTGAAAATTTTTTAAAGGAAAATAAGCTTTAAAATCCTCAAATTGGCAACTTTTTGACTTATCATAATTTCTGTCAATTTATATTCATTTCTGATACATGACGTTTTATAAATAAAATGTAGCAATAAAATAAAAATGTTGGTGTTGCCAATTTGAAAAATAAAAGCTGATCAAATTAGGCTTTAAATAATTCCTGTCACATATGGGTTAATCTTACTCTCTAATTTCTATCCAACATGACTTTGGGGCATCACAAAATTTCATTGTGGAGAGAGGGAGAAAGCACATTAGGTCCAATTCCTGCATGACTGTTGTGTGTGTGTGTGTGTTGGTTATGTTACTTGTTAAAGAGGCTCTGTCGTGGGTTTTCATGGGGAGTGAATCATAATTTGCTGATACCAGACTTTGTGAAAAGCACTAGGTAATACATCTAGTAGAGCTACATTTCTGGAGCACAGCAAAAGCAGGTGTCCCACCATAAACATTCTTCGGCCTGCTTCAGGCATTCTCGCGCCAAGGAAAGTGAGATAATGACTTTGCCATACATGTATGGAGCAAAGGGTGGAATATACAGAGCATTACAAAAGGTCTGTTGGTCATAAAACTCACAGTGATGGACAACACCTGTTACTGGGTAAAGCACCCATGGTGTCAAATTCCATGAAAGCCCACGACAGAGCCTCTTTAACTAAACAATTGGTAAGGCTTCATGAACAATAGTGGATACATAATTTTTTAGGGGGGGCCTACCTAGGCTTTTTCAGTTTTCCGTTTTACTTACAAAATTCCTTCATAAGCAAAAAAAAAAAAGCTTGGCTTAAAAAAAAAATTGAATCGGCCATGCTCCCCCACTTCCCCCACCGATCCACCCCTGATGAAAGATATTTCCAAATGGGGGATGCAGTGATGCATGCATTGCTTTCTGGATAAGTTAACATTTTTCCCAAAAGCATATATGTTTCAAAGTCAATTTAAAAATGAAATGACCCACATGATATCTCGGGGAAAGATAAAGTGAAAAAGAAAACTACACGTATGTGAACTTTTCTCCATACCTAATTTTACTGTGCACTGGGTTCATGATTTTACCACAGGACATATCATTTACTGTCATACTCTGCATTAATAAGTACTCAATATAGGGTTTAGTGAAACAAAGGGCTATCTGCATTTTTCAGTCAAAATGAGGTTTTGATATCAAAATGATCAGTAAGAGACCAGGAACCCATTGGTAAAAGGTTTCTACAGCAAATATTTGCTACAGCAGGGTATCACCCAAAGTAGGTATAGCCATCTGCATTAAACCAGTGTTTACAACATAACTTCATTGGAAGTTTTCTCAAAATGGCCAAAAACACAGATAACCCTTTGTCGCACTAAACCCTAGATATGTAAACATTCTTTTAAAGTTTTATACATAAAATATACTATAAAAATTTCTAGCTATACTATCTACTTATTGATATTTCTGATTATTCTTCTACAATGCTGCGTCTTGACTTCCGCTAGGGCACCCTCTAGTGTTTGAGTCAAGTGAACTAGGTTGACGGGATCTGTCTGTAAGACATGGACACCTTTCTTGCCACAATCTTCGGTGTGTAGCTTCATGACAATGGTGGGGATGGTTTGGTGTCGCAACGAACGACTGGCAAGCTACAGACGGAGGGTCGAGGTGGAGGGCAGATATAAAACAACAAAGATGGAAGAATATATGAGAGGCATCATGAAATTTAGCAAGGATTGGCAAAATTCTCAAACAGTAACTTGCGGGAAATCTTGGGATGGATATTGCATTAAAAAAGGTGCTTTACTGTAGCTCAAGCTACAAGGAAAGGTAAAAAATAGAAAATTAAATCGAGCAAAATACAGCAATTAAAAGAGAAATATTAACACTCTTGAAAATACAGTGTCATGTTTTCTCACCTCTAATGAATGAAAAAGAAAAGTTATGCTATGAATGATAAGTACGGAATGTGAAAAAAAAGAAAGAAAAGAAATTCCACCAAATTTCACATAAGTCAGTTTCTCAATCTTAGGGAATTGTCTACTACAATCATGCATTTTACAATGGTCTATTAAGGAATACAACAACTTTAAAGGAGAATGGAACCCAGGCATCAGTGTGCTTTTAGTGAATAGAGATGAACAAAGATAAATACTGAAAGTTTGAGCAAAATCAGACAATATGTTCAAGAGTTATGAATTTTGAAAGTTTAAGCAAATCCCTATTATAGGGATCCTTGAGTTGGCAACTTTGCCAGCATCTGTGATGTCATTGTGGACAACTCTCCATTCATTTTATGCACAGAATTTAACATTTTCTTCATTTTAAAGAAAAATAGAAATTCTTTTGAATTTACTCTTTGGTATGACATGGCTACATCAATTCTGCAAGCATTTTGGGAAGAATTATGTTGATTCCTCACTCGAAATTTTATATAAATCAATTTTTTTGAAAAATCATACACACAATGAATGGAAAGTTGTCCACGATGACATCACAGAAACTGGCAAAGTTGCCAACTCAAGGATCCCTATAATAGGGAATTACTTAAACTTTCGAAATTCATAACTCTTGAACAGATTGTCCGATTTTGCTCAAACTTTCACTGTTTAATCTTTCTTGTTCATCTCTATTCACTAAAAGTACACTGATGCCTGGGTTCCATTCTCCTTCAAGAACCTAATATGGTCCCTTACCTCTACATCTAGTCTCCATTCCAGGTTGTGATAGTGAGGCACATCCATGGCCATCTCGCCCAATATACTACGAATCTCTGCTCGGTTCCCGATATACAATCCCAGCAATTCCTTGCGCAGAGCTTCAGAGAAGCCTAGCACCGCAATGGAGTCCTGAAAGTCCAATTCCGACACCTATGGGAGTGAGGATAGAACAAAATATTGAAATCGCTCTCTAATCTTTATGACCCTATTCTTGTTGTTTGATATCAAATTTGAAAGAACTAAAGAATACCTAAAAGGAGAGAGAAGAAAGCTAGAAGATGATAGAAGTCTGTTCAAATATGGGGGGGGGGGGGGGGGGGAGGAACCTCTTTCCAAGAGGGTTTTTAAAGGGGGTACCCAATGCTGAAACAAAGTTAGTTCATTTAAAAGAGCATGATTTCAACAGCAGAAAATCATCTGCCTAAATTTTTTTCTTAAAGTCATGTTTTCAAGGAAACTCCAAAATGTGGTAAGATTTCAGGATATTTTTGACCCCTCAGATGTGACCCAGTTTCAACTGGGTACCCACTTTGACGTCAAAATGACGTCAAAGTGGGTAGCTTGACGCGCAATTCTTGCAAAATGTGCGCGAGGTATAATACATATTGTACAGTCTAGCGCGCAGCACAACTGCAATGCGCGAAGCAGGGTACCCGCTTTTACGTCATACCTCATACTCAATTTTTTGGGTCAGCTATTGACTTTTTATGAGAAAATTAGCCAAAATGCATTAATTTTGATTGAAAATCATCAAATTTTTAATGTTATTCTTCTTAGAATTCTATTCTCGATCATATATAAAAAAAAAAAAATTTACCATTGTGTAATCACTTTAAGCGCAATTTATAACATGCTAAATAAAGTGCGAGATATTTTAAGGCAATTCATTTTGTACACAAAAAATTGTTTTAAAGGAAAATTCAACCCAGACATCGGTGTGCTTCCAGTGAATGGAGAACAAGAAGAGTAAACAGTGAAAGTTTGAGCAAAATCGGACAATCTGTTCAAGAGTTATGAACTTTGAAAGTTTAAGTAAATCCTTATTATGGAGATCCTTGAGTTGGCAACTTTGCCAGCATCCGTGATGTCATCATGGACAACTCTCCATTCATTTTGTGCACAGAATTTCACATTTTCTCCATTTTCAAGAAAAACAGAAATTCATTTGATTTATTGTTTGACATGGCTACATCAATTCTGCAAGCATTTTGGGAAGAATTATGTTGATTCCTGACTTGAAGTTTCATATAAATCAATTTTTTTGAAACTTTATGCACAAAATGTAGATTTGTCCATGATGACATCACAGATGCTGGTAAAGTTGCCAACTCAAGGATCTCCATAATAAGGATCTACTTAAACTTTCAAAATTCATATCTCTTGAACAGATTGTCCGATTTTACTCAAACTTTCACTGTTTACTCTTCTTGGTCATCTCCATTCACTGATGCACACTGATGCCTGGGTTCCATTCTCCTTTAAGAAACCCAGCGGGTCCCCCCCCCCCCCCCCATATCTGAACAAGCCTTAAGACTGACTGTCTTCAACACCTCTGAAATCGTCGTGTAAAACAGACGATCCAGGATGGATTGGAAAAGAGCTGTCTCACGCATGCGCACAACAACATTTATGGTAAGATACCGTGTCGTCTGAGCTGCGTCGCGTATCTAAAGCTCCCTAATGACTGAGCCCATGGAGACTATGGAGACCAGTTCTGTGAGTGGTTAACAAGAACAAGTTCTTACCATGAGTCTAGCGCTCTCTGTGAGGAGGTACATAAGCCCTTCCACCCCATGTTTGATGGTCTCGGTGTCGACGTTCAGCTTCTCTGTATATCATGATTGACAAAGATCATTTAATCACAAAAAATACATATTCAATGGGCAATTCCATAATACTTGTTTGAAATCAAAGCAGAAATAAGAGCATCTGAAAAACTTTGAGAAACTCTGTTGAAAAACAAAGACTGTATGAAACACTAAGACATTTACCTGATTTTGACCTAAGTAAAATGTTTCTTTATTCATAAACATATCTTGTCAAATTGGGACAAGCTCTTTGTGCTGCTCTAGAGATCCCCTCTAGAATGAATGCTACTCTCATGTACTCCCAGCCCAGCACCAATGTCCTTTGGTAAGACATTAATCCACATTTGCCCCCCTCCACCCAGGTGTAAATGGGGACCCGATATTCTAGAGCGCTACATATTTGGCCGCTAAGCTATGACAGGGGTAAGAATGTTGGAGCGCCATGAGTGTCATACATGACGGATCTGAGCACTATACAAGAAGCCACCATTATTATTATTATTATTATCACTCATTATTAAGTTGATTGCTTGAGACTATGTCTGGCTCCAGTGACCACCTCTACAGTTACTGTTGAAGAATTTTTTAATACTGGAGTAACTGGACAGATATTTCTGTCTGAATCTGCATTTGCTTCTCTTTTCAAATTTTTATATTGCTTCAATATGAAATAAAATGAATGACTTACGTGCTGCACCCTGGTAAACTTTCTGGGTGATGCCTTTCCTCATGAATTCAATAGCAATTTTGCAAAATTCTTGAAGTACTGCACAAAGGGAAACAAGATAATGAGAACATGAAATTAGGAAAGGAAGACTGCAGAGAGAGAGAGAGAGAGAGAGAGAGAGAGAGAGAGAAAGATGTCTAAGTACTGACATGTCAAAAACAACACTAGAACAGTAGAACATATATTTTAAAAATCTCCTATTTAGATCCTATGGTTTTCAGTACTAAGATAATAAGAAATCAAGCAGGTGTCGACCTTGAGTTGAATGGAATAAGATGTTGTCTCCTATCCTTCACTGAGACTCCAACCTCTTAAGCGGGAGATTCTCCTGCCGAGACCCCTAGCAAACAGGAGACTCTGACTCAATGTGCACGTAGCCCATATCACCAGCAAAAAGCACAAAATTCCTTGCGGCCAGAGGCACATTTAGCGTTATAGAAGCTCTCTGGTGCCATCTTAGGCTTATTTTTGAACATATGTCAACACTAAATGAGGTAAAATCCAATAATTCAGATTCATATTTTATAAATGTTGGTTGGGCGGGAGAAAAAAGGAGGAACACAGCTAGGGCTGGTGAATTTCACACTCGAGTGGGAGATTTTGTGAAAATGGACTCAAAGCGGGAGATCTCCCGCCGAAAACGAGAGAGTTGGAGTCTCTGCCTTCAGTCCAAAAAGCAAATATTTCCAAAAATTTTGCTGATTGTTGCAGTGATCATAATATTTCCAACTAAGATCAACGCTGAAGAAATTTACAGAGTCCACTAAACGCATGCTCCCTTGTATGATCTGGGGCGAGTTTTTCAAAACTGTCATAAGTCTAACTTCTTGACTAAATTGGTAGTTGTCCCTTAAGTGTTTCATGAAGCCGTCTTTACCAAGATTAAAGACAACTTGCGAGACAAGGACTTATGACACCACCAAATCTGTCATATCTTTTTTAGTCGACATGCGGGGCCATCACAGGTCATTAACTGGCCAAAAGGGACGCTACAGAGATTTAAAAAAATTCAAATATACTTTTCTACAGGTTCCTGAAATCAGAAATTTATCCTTGTTTTATGAATATTAGATTTTTTATTTTGTATATCAAAAGATCTGGGAAAAACAGTTTCCTAGGAGGTTTCTTCCTTGAGTGTAACATCTTATAAGAGAATGTAAATCTGCCATGGCAGGCAAGGCATAGATAGTCAAGGCATAGTCTGTCATGTCTGTAATAGTGTAGACTGTAGTTTTCAGATCCATACTGATTTAAAGATAAACTGTATCAAACACAATAATAAAAAAAAAGATCTGGGAAACACAATAATAAAAAAAAAATATTTGAACTTTAAATTTTCAAAAATTTTGCTTATCAATGTTTTGGTTAAGGCTTAAGCCTCTAACTACTGGATAAAACTCACCCATAGGTCAAAACGGCATTTTGAATAGCGAAACTAATTGCTGACGCGAACGCGAAATACATTGACTTAGATCTTCTATAGTAGAGAAGAAAAGTTTTGATTTTACTAACCAGCAATGTTCCTGAGGCTCTCAATTTTCCCCTTTCTGCCTCATATCTGATGAATGAACTGAAAATGGTGAATTTTAAGAAAAAAACTGGCGCTTATGGGACTCGAAGGTCGACAGCATGCCGTCGAGTAACACACACAAAAGCATGCTATTTAGTTTTGGTACAGACTTGTCGCTTTTGCAGGACGAGGTCAATTCATTGACTGAGTACCCCGGGGGGATATGTCTCATTGAGGCCTGTACATCATCCGCGTAAATCACTTTCTGAAAGGCATAAACAGGGATTAAAGTAGGACGGAAATAATGCATTACATCTCCGATTTTTATACCCTTAACGGGCATTTTATGCAAGGATTGCATCATTATCTCCTACTTAAGTAACATTTTCCTGAATTTTCCTGATTTTGATACCCCTTTTTTCTGATTTTACCTGTTTTTGATACCCTTAACTGGATCCCCGGGATCCCCGCCCGGTGCTGAAAAACGACCCTTTTTCTACGTTTTTGTTTACGCGGATGATGTACAGTCTTCAATGAGACATATCCCCCCGGGCTGAGTACACAGGATAAGTGGATAAAACTTTTATTACATCATCTTCTTAACTACCATTGTGGCATCATCTGGCATGAATATAATAAAATAAGCATCAATTCAATGAACAAGCAAATGAAAGTGACTGGGGGGGGGGGGGGGGGGGGTGCCCATTTTACGTTCATAACAATAATGAACTTAATTACTCATATTAAACTGCATTTTATAAGCTTTTATTTAGCATAATCTACCTGTCTTGTCGTTGGTTTAATTAAGAAACTGGCCCGTGATGGCGGCAATCATGCCAATGCTATTTTGTAAAACCAACACACAATGAAAGCAATACGTGGGACCGAAGAATGAATTTGACATCGTTATCACTCAGTAGCCCAGCGATCGATAGGCCCAGAATCCTTCCTTACACTCACCACTACTGTCCACATTGGCTAGGAAATTTAGATGCTCCTTGTGCTCATCGTCAAGAACCAGCAACATTTTGGTAGAATCTTGGTAATCTCAGAAAAAACGGAAAAACACTTCATCCGCCTCCACTTTTTAGTCTATTGTCAAGTCGTCGTAGATTATCCCCGGCGCGCGGCTCACGTGATGCGTAGCCTTGTCTCAAAATCACTGACTGACGTACTTGGTCAGGTCAGTGCTTCAAAATAGTGTCTCATCCGTATCGAGTCAGTGGTGCATGGTGGCGTGGTGGCCCAGGGGGATATATCTCATTGAGGCCTGTACATCATCCGCGTAAACAAAAACATAGAAAAAGGGTTGTTTTTCAGTACCACGCGGGAAAAACGGGGATCCAGTTGAGGGTATCAAAATCAGGAAAATCTGGGAAATGGTTTTTAAATTAGGAGATTGTGATGCAAAGGTATAAAAATCGGACATGTAATACATTATTTCTCTGTTTAGGGTATTAAAAACACTCTTATTTCCGTCCTAATTTAATCCCCGTTTAGGGTGCTTTTCAGAAAGTGATTTACACGGATGATGTACAGGTCTCAATGAGACATATCCCCGGCCCGGGGGTGTATGTGTGTTTGTGTGTGTGGGGGGGGGGGGGGGGGGAGGTAGGGGTAAAACCTCCTCCTGTACCCTTTTGAAACCCCCGTAGCTGTAACGCCTTGCCAAAACATAAACAATAAACAGTATATAATTTTTCAAGTGACCGAAAAGAAAAAAAAGAAAAAAAAGGAGAAAAAGAAAAAAAAAAGAGGAGAAAGAAGAAAGAACAGTACATGTATAGGAAAATGAAATAAAAATTTTTAAAAAGGGAGGGGGGGGGGGTCCTCGACATTTCCAAGTGTCTATTTTATCCCCCCCCCCCCCGAAATTCGCTGAAAGACAAAAAACAAACAAACAAACAAAAAGTCCTCGGTTCAAGGGGGCCGTGGCCGATTCGCCCCCTTGATCCGCCCCTGGTGTTACAAAGATGGACACCAACTCTGCACTTTGCACTTGACTTTAACGATGCTGCTGGTAATAAAATTCATTTTACTGCCACTATACACTCGTCACATATGCAGTGGAATTTCCATTATAGAATGCTATATCCCTTTTTATTTCTTTAGTTTAGGTAACCATATCGACTTCGTCCCCTCGACGGTCAGAACCCGTTCGTATCATGATGTGGAGCACTCCGAGATCGCTGTCGACTGCGTTTGCGAGATCGATGTCGGCTCGAGGTGATACCGCAGTGTTTTGGGAACCGTACTTCTCCTGTTACTTTTTTGGTCCCGATGGGGCGGAGAGGATTAGTGTATTGCCCTTTGACGGTGAGTATCTCAGTCGCTCGTCAAATAGTGCAGAAATTATGAGCTGGAGGTGACTTCAGTTCAGTTCAGTTCAAATACATTCATTTCCAATTATTCAAATAAACAGCAAAATAATCGAAAAACCAAATTGACATTCATGGTATTGATAACAAAATATGACATAATATACAATCATCGTAATTACATAAATGATTGGAGGACACACCTCTAAAAGCAAAAGCTTGGGTCGAGCGTGCCCTAGGACATAATAAATATGTATAATTATGAGAAAGTATTTTTAAAAAATGAAAAAAAGAGGAGGCAACAAAAAATCACCCACAAAAACACACACGCACACACCCTCACACACCCGCGCAACCACACGCACACAGAAAAAAACCTAAACCGCTGAGCTTGAGAAAGAGAGAGAGAGAGAAAAAAGGCGAAATCGAATAGAGAAAGAGTAGGAGGTGCAAAAGAAAAGGAGTATAACAAACAGATTTAGGGCTTATCGAGGGGGTATGGGGTGGGTGAAAATCGTATGAGGGAAATTAAGGTATGCAAATTTGAATGAGCCCGGTCAATGTGTCCCGGCCGGTAGGAATTGTAGTTTAGAACATTTTTTTGTAATCCAGTAATTGCTTGAACATTTTATGACTGATTTATTTCTTTATCATTTCACAAGAAGCTGATATCCCGTGTTATAATGGAGCAAATTTTCCCTTAGGCCTAGTGTTAAGTTATCAACCACTTCAGCCGATATATCAACAACTATCATAACAACACAGTATGTTGGATGACAAAGACAGCTTGGCTATCGGTATCACTGTCATTGTTACAGTTTCTTAGTAACCATGTCTTTCAGCTTCCAGGATGACCAATGAAAAGTATACGTATGGCTACATCAACAACTTACTAAAAGCTGAATACTCTGGCGCCGATGTCCTCTTCGTCAAGGATATGGTGGAGGGTATAAAGAATAATTTCGACGTCGTCGAAGCCAGGTATAAGCATTGCTTTATCATCCGTCATCCATGTAAAACGTTTCGCTCCTTGTATCGTAGCGCTCAAGGGCATAAAGGGACAAGTGACCCCTTTGACATGATAAGTAGACACAGTGACATTTATCATGTCCTAGAGAGATTCTACCGCTACGTCGAAACAGAACTCGATCAGGGAAATCCTCCTATCATCGACGCCGATGATCTCGTTGATCACCCGGAGAAGCTTCTTCCAAAGTACTGCGAGGCAATGGGCATTGGGTACACACCAAAGATGCTGGAATGGGAGAGCGTTGATGCTCACCAGCTAAACTGGCACTGTACCGATGTAGGGGTATTCTCAGACCATTGGCGTAAATCCCGGGGGGGGGGGGGGGGGGGGTGGGGGGGGGGGATATATCCCCCCCACTTTTTGGAGAGGGGGGATGGCGTGTACAAATATCCCCCCCCCCCACACTTTTTAAGAAAGAAAATATATTTTAATTAATCCGTAAGTAAAATCTTTGAATATCTGTCATAAACAACCATCATATTTTAGAATTTCTATTTGAAAATGCGATTGAAAACCAAAAAAGTGGTTATTTTTGGCTCGCTCGCTTCGCTCGCTCGCAAAATAAATATTAAAATGTGTGTAGGGGGGTTTGTGGGGGTCAGTGAGGGGGTGTGCTTATACTTAAGTGTGAGATCGATAGAAAAAAAATCGTCAAAAAAGTCAATCATCCCCCCACTCCTCAGAGTGGATTTACGCCGGTGTCTCAGACCCTCAGATGACACACAATTTGATATTATCAAATGCTATGAAAGGACAAGGATTTGGCAAGGCACCCGACCTTACCAAAGATATGGAGTTGCCAGAGACCGTCGCTGACATGATTAGCCATGCTCTACCGATCTACAAGAAGTTGTATGATAAGCGCATAAAACTATAGATCATGGACACACCCATCTCGAAATAGTGGCCTCAACAAAGAACTCTCTTTAAGGGCGGACATTACAAGATTTTAACTTATGGTTATAATATTGGCCATTATTCTAGTGATATAATTTTATGTCACTTACATCATTCCTGAACCACCACAGGTTTACTCAGGAATCCTACAACTTGACAACTACTGGTGAAGTAAGATATCGAAGTGAATTGGGGAAAAGGCTTGTAGCCCGGGGCTTGTAGACATAGTAGAAGTGCAAGAAAATTCCGGCAATATTAATACTTTCGTAAAGCGATCATTGATCACGTTGATGGAATCCTAACCGAAGTAATGGACGAACATTAATTATCTAACTTACAAAGAAAAAAAAGGCCTTACAACACGTATAAACATGTTGAAGATTAGATCAGATCAACAGAATAGGCTTGTTATTTCTAAAATAACTTGAAGTTATTCTTATATAGTTTGACCAAAAAGTGTTACGTCATAGAAATAGTACAATCTAACCGTAAAAACTAGGGCAGACATTCATCAGGTAAACGAAGCGGTTTTGAGGATGGATTAAATACACATAATTTTACTTACTGATATTGAATCGTTGGAATCTTCATAATTATTGTGTTCATTGGCGCCGGAAGCGGGGGGGGGGGGGGGGAGGAGGAAAGGGGGGCAATTGCCCCCCAATCATTCAAGGGGGTGGGCAAAATCGATTTTTGCCCCCTCAAAGGGCCCCCCTCAGAAGAAAAAAAAATAAGAAATTTTTTATTATATACAACCCCATGTAAAATAAGCATATTAGCATGATTAGTGCTCTATAATGCAAACTTTCAGCATTCGAAAATCGAAATTTTCTTACTCGGTCGCTACGCTCCCTCGCATAGTAATTAGAAGGAATTTTCTTCAGTATTTCAGTATTTATAAATTCTTTCTATGATCTATGAAAAAGGGGGCAGATGCTTGCTTCATCCGGGGGATTATTTTTGCCCCCCCCCCATACACACACACAATACAATTCGCGGTATTGCGATCAACTTTCGTGTAAAAACAGCAGGTTAATTCTAACACCTAATTTTTCTCATATTGTCTCTACATTCATTACATGATAATATGCAATTGCAGATAATTATAATTTTAGGCATATCCCCTGTCTACCAGTGGTGGCAAAGGAAAGGGGCAGATTTTCTTCCTATCAAGGGGGGGGGGGCAAATCATCTTTGCCCCTCTCTTGATTCAAAACACCATAATTCAGTGTATAATACGAATAACTTTCTAGCGTTGAGAAATGGAAGTTTTCAGCACGAAATAATACAAATTTTCTTGCTTGCGAAGTTGCGAAAAGCCGTTTTGCCCCCCCTCAATGGGGCTCCCTAGCCCTCGCAAGACAATGAGAATTCATTTTGATTTGAAATGATGTATAATGAGCTTTCCTTAAATACATGGCCTCGACATTCTATTTCTTTTGCTCGGCTGCTACGCTCCCTCTTAGATTAATGAAAATGCTTCTTACAGACTTTAAAAAGTAGAAGAGGGGGATAAGGGAATGTTTGTAATCCTCCAAATAACATTCCATAAACTTTTTTTTTTTTTCAACTGGGCGCAGCTTTCCCGATTTGCATTTTTATAGAAGTGGTGTGTCTTGATAGCAAAGAAATCCTACATGTCTACCAAAGGTGCCACAAGCTGGCCCAGGGAGGGCAGATAGATGCTTCCCTTTGTAAATGTATTGGGCATATTGGAGTTTACAAGTAAAATGTTCTATCCCACCTCCCCGCCCCAGTATTCTCATTTATTGGCATAAGGGCGAACGTTTTTTGTCATATTTTGGCAATGTCGGAATATGAAATTTCTGTAAATTTTCACCACAAAAATCGTTGAAATTTGCGCGCTCGCTTCGCTCGCAGGGAAAAAAATTGTGAAACTGAAGAGTTGCTTTTCTGACAAAGGGTGTTGGCCCACTCGCGAAAATTTGCCCATATGCTATTCATAACCCTCCCATTGCCATGCCCGGTCTCTAACGTCTCACGCCTTCCTAACTGCTACCAGCGGTGAACAAATGATCATGTTTCAGTACTAATGATGAGAGATGATTATGGTAACAGGGAAAGAATTAACGAATTTTCTTTTTTATTTACTTAATTAAAAAATTCTTATTCCGCCCTTTTATTTATAAAGAAATATGTATAAAAAGGGGAGAAATGTGCTTGTTCGGGGGGGGGGGGGGAATTGTATATGCTTGCTGGTAGGAAGCATTTGAGGTAGGCCCCCATTAAGGTTTTAGGTGGGGCCCCAAGAGTGTTTGCCCCCCCCCCCAGCTGGGACCCTTCCGGCGCGCCTGATTGTGTTAAAGTGCATGGTAAAATAAGTAGTGTATAGTCGTTGGCCTACAGCTTCAGGGGCTGCGGACTAAGTGTTTTTTTTTAGGGGGGCTGACACCCTAACAAGCTGGATGCAGGGGACAGAGCCCCCTGAAGCACTTGGGGTTTATGGATTTGCAAACCTATGAGCGATTTGAATATTAGTTTTCATAACTAATGGTATTTTAAAAACCGAAATTGTGTGTGTGTGTGGAAGGGGGAGCAGGGGGAGGGGGGGGGGGGGACTGCAACCTCCCAGTCTCCCCAATTCAGCTGCCCCTATGATTAAATGCTTACATTTTTGTCCAACTGTTGCTGGTGGCTACAGTTTTCAGGCATGTGTATCATGCGTATAGAGCGTCCGAACCGAGAGAATAATCAAATCCATAAAATAATAGACAAAGACGCTGTACTGTACATGTACTGCACTTACGTATCACAATAGAGTCCGTTCGTACAGACTAGTTCAACCGCAGTATGACCTCGTCTTTAACTAGTGATCGTTGCACTTGGTCAATGATCTGACCTCAAAAATATTGCACGTGTAAAAACGAGTGGTATACCGCAATTCAGTATACCTATAGGGTAACAGCCAAGACATGTGCAGTCATGTCAACATCAACCGATGCAACGTCCGGACCTGCTCGTATCATGATGTGGAGCACATCGAGATCGCTTTCGACTGCGTTTGCGAGATCGATGTCGGCTCGTGGTGATACCGAAATTTTCTGGGAACCTTATTTCTCCTGTTACTTCTTTGGTCCGGATGGTGCGGACAGGATTAGTGCTTTACCCGTTCATGGTAGGTATCCCGTATTAATAATTGTATTCGCACTGATCACTATGTTGTTATTGCATGGAGGCCTGTATGAACTGACCTTTGTCCAGCTGGGTATTTAATCATAGATTTTTACCCTGAGGACTATTATTGACAAACACTATGAACATGGCAGACAAAGAAAGCGGACAAAATAAACAACCCCTCATTCTACCCTTCACAATAGTTCTGGTAGTCAAAAGAACATCCCTTCACTGCTATTATGTTTAATCATGCAGTTCCAGGTGAATATGCATGTGACACCTGTTCCACATATTTTAGACAATAGCAGTGAAGGGATGTTCTTTTGACTACCAGAACCATTGTGAAGGGTAGAATGAGGGGTTGTTTACTTTGTCCGCTTTCTTTGTCCGTCATGTTCATAGTGAAAAGCGCATCATGTTTTAATGAAGAAGTACAATCCGACTCGGGTAAAGCTTCATTCCACAGATTGTCACTCGGCACTTGTTCTGGAATTATAGAGAGCAAACGAAATGAATTTCTTCCTTCTCTAATTATGTTAACCGTGTTAACCAGCTACCGTATACTGTCCCACCTTGACGAAAGGAACTTGGCAAAAGTGACATTTTCTGTAAAAGGGCAATGTACTGACGTCATTACCTAAAATATCTCACAGCAGGATGAGTGCAAATTAAATTTGGCCTGGAAAAAAGCAAATAAGGAAACATTGATAACTTAGATTTAGTTGGTATGTCGCTTGCTTCCCTTTGTCGAAGTAAAGCAGTAGGCCTGTAGTTGACTGGTTTATTTCGTTAACCCATAGAGGTACAGTGTCACCTTTAGGAGACACTTTTGCAGTATCTGTTAGTCCAGAATGTTGGGCAGTACATATCATACATGAGCAGAAAGAGAAAAATGCACTGACAAATTTGAGCCCATTCCCATCGCTGTATGGTGTAGCGTTCTCGAATTACAGAAGTTTAAGTGTAACTAATCATTAAACTCTTTAAATTGGCAACACAGTGAATAATATATAATCACTATTTCTGTGTTCAAATTGGCAATTTCTGATTCAATTTTACAATTATATTTCATTTTGGTTTATGTTATATCCATATTTTTTTTTTCAAGCTATAAACGTGGAAAAAAATCATTTGTATTTGTATTGCCAATTTGAGGATTGAAGATGATTAATTTAGACCTCAAGAAAGCTCTGTACTGCTATGGGTTAAAGAACAGATCTATTTCAGAACTTGTTCTTATTTTCATCATGACGATATAATCATCTGCATGAATACCTACATGCGAGTGAGCAGTTAAGCGAGTCGGCTAGTTTTACCTGACAAACTGATACCTTATCATTGCACACCACTTATCTTTTAATTCAAATGGGTTGACCAATATGGGTTTTATATTTGATTTTTGTTTATAAGAAATCGGTTGGTATGTTTTCTCTGCATGCTCTGTATTTCTGAAAGTGTAATTTAGCAGCTGACAAGTATTTGGTTTCATTATCTGGGAGATGCGTTAATGATCTTTTGAACACGATACCACTTTTCTTAAGACTGTATATGATTTTCCTTCCTAGGCTGCTACTAATGAATTCTGAGCCTCAGTGCTTCGTTAAGTCGGATACTCCTTTGCTTCACCTAGGTGTATAGTAGCAAATATAGATTCTTTCCAGAGGTCTGGGTTCTTAAAGCTGGGACAATAGCTTTTCTGACCCAAGGCTTTGTTGCCGTTGTATGAAATCATTCAGTTGACTTCCAAGCACATCTTCAAGGTCATAGGCCCACAGTTTCTTCTAATTTTGTAACGGAGCATGTGGAATGTACATGTATTCAAATGATCTTTGTCTTTAACACCTTCTAGCTACGAGCATGATCAACGACAAGTACACGTTTAGCTACGTCAACGAGTTGTTGAAGGCCGAATACCCTGGTGCCAAGATCCTCTTCGTCAAGGACATGGTGGAAGGCATAAAGAACAATTTCCACGTCGTCGAACGCAACTTCAGACATTCCTTTATCATCCGACATCCTCGTAAGACATTCCGCTCCTTATACCGTATCGCTGAAGCTCAAAAAGGGCCACAAGACCCCAGCATCATGATCGGTAGACACAGAGATAACTATCATATCCTGGAGCGCTTTCACCATTTCGTCCAATCCGAACTAGGTCAGCAAGCTCCACCTCTGATCGACGCTGATGACCTTGTCGAACAACCTGAGAAACTTCTCCCCAAATACTGCGAAGCTGTGGGCATCGATTTCACCTCGAATATGCTGAAATGGGAAAGCGTTGATGCGGACCAGCTTAACTGGCACTGTACCGATGTAGGAATATTCGCTCACTCGCAAGTAAACCATAGTCTGATTTTGTCGAACGCTATGAAAGGACAGAGTTTCGGTAAAGCACCTGACCCTACCAAGGATATGGAGTTGCCATCGGCAGTCGAAGAGATGATAAACCATGCCCTACCGGTCTACCAAAAGTTATATGAACTACGAATTCAACCACTGGAATGTGACACTTACACAGAGTAGTTATGTTGATGTGTTGCTTAAACAAAGTTATCCCGAAATAATAGAGGACCCCCCAAAGAACCTTGAGGGACACATGTGTCAGGTTATGGATTTGTGATAATAAGGTATTTCCGATCAGTGAGATGATTCGTGGTTCACTCATCTAATTTCCTCGAATCCCATAATAGGATAGGATGATGATGGTGATGATGATGATAATGACAGTGATTATAATAATGATAATAATGATGTCATTATAGTTGTTATTATTATTATGAATAACAATATCTTTATTAATGGTTATAAAGATAATGATATTTAAAGTTTATAGGTTTAATGACTGCAGTGATAGTTAACATGATAAGCGCTTATTGATTCATCGTATATCTGTCGTTTCAAATAACATTGAAGATTCAAATAAAGAACTTTTTAAAAAGGTGACGAGTCACTAGTGTCTCAATATTTCTTTCTTAATCAGTGGAATTTCCATTCTTTTCCATCACAGCCGAACTCTTTAGCTTCTACGTACATCATGTCCACTTTTATTCTTGTACTTTTTCTTTTAAATTATATTTCACTCTCTTAAAAATGAGTATATTCGAATTTCCATATTGCCTTTCTTTCTCTATGTGGCCAATGTATCACTGTCGTTCAATTTACAGCACTTTTACTCCTCCCATCTATTTATCTATCTTTATTTCGTAACTTCGTTCTATCGCTCCCCTCACCATGTCATTTTCTCTCCTTTTGACCTTGCTTATTCTTGCTGCGATATTCTTTCATGCTCTCTCCCTTCATTTATTCTTCTTTCACCTGACATTTCTCCCCTTTTATCTCTCAAATGAATGACGGTGACGGTGTAAAGATAAAACCACTAGGCCTTTTACAGAGCTCTTCATGACAATGACACAAGCAAACTTTAATGCTCAATACAAAACAATTAATGTTGACAGTACAAAATTTACGGATAAAAGAACATAGATTACTTGTATACAAACAAATGCAATGTTGTTATACTTGTAATTCTATAGAAAATGGGAATAATTATGCGTATGTATAAAATATTACATAAATTTACCTACATTATCTTAACTGCCATGACTGCTCCAAATGAAAATAGAAAGTCGAAATAAACCAATGTAAAGCGGACTCTTTAATTTATCGTTCAACAGCATACCTGAAGGAAAACTCGATTAACTGCAGTTTATGGCCGGCTAGCTGCATCAATAACTCTCTCATATGA
>CM057169.1:18175682-18178522 GCA_029962745.1 Echinometra lucunter
GAGGAAATGCTTTGTCTTCAACCCCCACCACCATGGGTGTCGATTTGTGTTCGCGGTTGGGGGGGGGGGGGGGATGACTGATGCCGAATATCCTCGACCGCGGAGCAAAGCCACCGAGGATGTGGAGGTTCAAAAGTGAAGGATAGACTAATTAAGCGAGGGGGGGGGGGTGCAGGACCTGTTTTTGCTGCCCATATCTCTGCATTATTAGTCTAATCTACCTTTCCTCCAATTAACCGCACAATTTTTTTTTCAAACAATATCGCAGAGGTACATCCTGGGACATCCTCATTACTTGATTGAGAGCTTTAGGGAATTGAACCTTTACTTACATCCCGCTTCTTATTTTGCAAGCGAGAAATTCCACTTTCTAGCTATAAAAGAAATGTTATTTGTCGTCAAGGTAGTACACTCAAGCAATATAAGATGTTTGACTAATTCAGCACCTCACCCATGTCACTGGTCCAATTGTTTACCTTTCTAAACCACGCTATATTTCAAATATCACAAGCGAGGGAGGCGAGATAGGGGAAAACACATTCCTTTAGTGATGCAGTGTTATTTTGTCATGAAAATCCCCTATAGGTCTATAAAATATCTACATTACATATTCGAGTAAGTGCAGCGAGTGAGGAATAAAAAATACATTCTTTGACTGCCTCAAAGGTATCTAATTTTTGATCACCTAATTGCCAAATAATGCTTTTCGGCGCATCTAAAACCATTTTGTTTTTATGAGCGAGCGTAGCGAGCTACCGACAAAACTCTGTTTCTTTCTAATAAAACGTAGGATTTCCACCAAAATAAATTAAATGAATTTTATGATGTACCATTTTCCTGTGTTCTAGAAAAGCTTAACATCTCGCTGTAAACTTATACAATTTTCGGACATGTTGCTGAGAGAATAAGAACGCTTCCCTACTGATCTTGTTTCTACATGTTCTATGAGCGAGCGGAGAGAGCGAGCGAGAAAGAGCTATTTTTTTTTAAAATATTAAGAACAGCTAGGTTCTAGTGTACTGTTACTCCAATCATATGATTTTAATAACATACGTTTTATCAGCATCCCCCTTTCTGATAGGAATAGGCTACCGGTCACAGGACATTATCTCAGCATGAAAATTCTTCTGTCATTGGTCTTCTTCCCGTTCGACCTCGTGCAGTTATATCATAATATATACATGTATAACATTGGATAGAAAAACAAAATGCAAACCAGTTTCATTTCATAATAAACCCTGATCAACTGGCATTTATTAAGATAACAAAAGTAGAACAATAATAGCATACTATTATTTTGATGGAAAAACAAGATGCAAACCGATTTGCTTCCATAAAGAAAGTATTATAACCTCATTGGTTGGGATACTTAAAATGCGAGCGAGCAAAGCGAGCGAGCGCTGAATACCTTTTCCTTTCCTTTAAAAAAAATGTTTCTTTGCTCTTTATTCTCTCCGTCTCTGTCTTCAGGTTTTTTTTTTCTCGGATTACAGGAGGCTATGAAATTTTTATTTTTTTTCATGGTGAATTATTGGGGGAATGATTGTACAGACAATCCCCCCTGACCAAAATATTGGGGGATATAGCCCCCCATCCCCCCGGGATCGACACCCATGGTCAGAAGGGAACACTTGGGATGCTGAGGGAGGCAAGTGAATTTATATAGGCTTAACCGGTACAAGACAGGACGGGCGGTTGGGGGCTCCCGTGCGTCAAAGGACGCAATTGTCCGCAGCATCCATAACTGTCCGTAAGCGGACGCAAGTGTTTTGATACGTTTACTTGTGGATAATTGCGAATACTTACGGTGGACGCAAATGAACGCAAATGGACGGGAGGTAAAAATTTTTCCCGGATGGTCTGCGTCCAAGCTACGGATAGTTACGTTTAGTTACGGTTACTTGCGTAAGTCTGCATCCGTGGCGACTCCCTGCGACTCCCTGCGAAATTTTGAAAATTTCAAAATTTTGCAGGCTTGGCGTCGTAATTTTGCATTCACTGCGGATTCCTGCGTCCGTGCTGCGTCCACTTATCCGTATCTATCCGCGGCGGACATAACTCAACGTAAGCGACTGTGTGACTGGAGCATTGAAGGGGTTAAACCTTTGTCGAGTTGCGTTAGGCCTGCAGCTACATACATTCTGCAAAGTACAAGTAGGCCTATCTATTTTTTAATAGAACAGGCCAATGGTATATTAAAAGCTTCATTGCAATCATATCTTTGTCATCATTAAACAGGATGACAATGTTCATCCTGTTTGTCAGAGAGGCTTCCGGAGCTCTGCAATGTTCATCCAAGTAAGTAAACGCAGAAGTGAAAACTTCTTGTTATTCTACGTATTCAATGCATGAAACCACTAGTTTCATCTCACAGATTTATTTATACAAGCATCAAACATCCACTCATATCGTACCAGAAGTGCTAGTAGTTTTGGAATCAATATACCAAGATGTAGAACTGAAAAGGGAAAGAAAAGAATATCATTCGATCGTCCAAACTCGATTAGAATGACAACATCCATAAAATCCTTCATTTCGTCATACTGGCGAGTACACAGATCTTAACTTCAGGTTTACAATAATTAACACTGCAAACTTTGTCAAACTGTTCGTATCCTATTTGTATCTTGATGTATACTCTTTCTACAGGGCCCTCTGGGAGAACAGTGCATGTCACTGAAGAGGCTACCCTTAATAAATAAGACTTAATAATAATGATGATGATGATAATAATAATAATAATAATAATAATAATAATAATAATAATAATAATAATAATAGTAATAATAATTATAATAATAATAATAATAATAATGATGATAATAATAATGATAATAATA